>CAWVNZ010000636.1:0-462711 GCA_963930735.1 Dioctria linearis
AATCCCTGGCGTATTTAAAATTTGCGACAGTAAAAAATTAATTTGTGAAAAATTTACTATAGTAAAAGCAATCCCTGGCGCAATTAAAATTTGCGGCAGTATAAAGTTATTTTTTGAAAAATTTACTATAGAAAAGGCAATCCCTGGCGTAATTAAAATTTGCGACAGTAAAAAATTAGTTTTTTTTAAAATTTACTAAAGAAAAGGCAATCCCTGTCGCAATTAAAATTTGCGACAGTAAAAATTTGTTTTTGAAAAATTTACTATAGAAAAGGCAATCCCTGGCGCAATTAAATTTGCGACAGTAGAAAATTATTTTTTGAAAAATTTACTATAGAAAAGGCAATCCCTGGCGCAGTTAAAATTTGCGACAGTAAAAAAATTATTTTTTGAATAATTTACTAAAGAAAAGGCAATCCATGGCGGATTTAAAATATGCGACAGTAAAAAATTAATTTGTGAAAAATTTACTATAGAAAAGGCAATCCCTGGCGCAATTAAAATTTGCGACAGTAAAAAATTATTTTTTGCAAATTTACTATAGAAAAGGCAATCCCTGGCGTATTTAAAATTTGCGACAGTAAAAAATTAATTTGTGAAAAATTTACTATAGAAAAGGCAATCCCTGGCGTAATTAAAATTTGCGACAGTAAAAAATTAGTTTTTGAAAAACTTACTAAAGAAAAGGCAATCCCTGGCGCAATTAAAATTTGCGACAGTATAAAATAAATTTTGAAAAATTTACTATAGAAAAGGCAATCCCTGGCGCAATTAAAATTTGCGACAGTAAAAAATTATTTTTTGCAAAATTTACTATAGAGAAGGCAATCCCTGGCGTATTTAAAATTTGCGACAGTAAAAAATTAATTTTTGGAAAATTTACTATAGAAAAGGCAATCCCTGGCGTAATTAAAATATGCGACATTAAAAAAAATGTTTTTGAAAAATTTACTATAGAAAAGGCAATCCCCTGGCGCAATTAAAATTTGCGACAGTAGAAAATTATTTTTTGAAAAATTTACTATAGAAAGACAATCCCTGGCGCAATTAAAAATTTGCGACATTAAAAATTATTTTTTGAAAAATTTACTATAGAAAAGGCATCCCTGGCGCAATTAAATTTGCGACAGTAAAAAATTATTTTTTGAATAATTTACTATAAGAAAAGGCAATCTTTGCGCAATTAAAATTGCGACAGTAAAAAATTATTTTTTGAAAAATTTACCATAGAAAAGGCAATCCTGGCGTATTTAAAAATTGCGACAGTAAAAAATAATTTTTGGAAAACTTACTATAGAAAAGGCAATCCCTGGCGTAATTAAAATTTGCGACAGTAAAAATTATTTTTTGAAAAATTTACTGTAGAAAAGGCAATCCCTGGCGCAATTAAATTTGCGACAGTAAAAAATTTGTTTTTGAAAAATTTACTATAGAAAAGGCAATCCCTGGCGCAATTAAAATTTGCGACAGTAGAAAATTATTTTTGAAAAATTTACTATAGAAAAGGCAATCATCCCTGCGCAATTAAAATTTGCGACAGTAGAAACTATTTTTTGAAAAATTTACTATAGAAAAGGCAATCCCTGGCGCAATTAAAATTGCGACAGTAAAAAATTATTTTTTGAATAATTTACTATAGAAAAGGCAATCCCTGGCGCAATTAAAATTTGCGACAGTAAAAAATTATTTTTTGCAAAATTTTACTATAGAAAAGGCAATCCCTGGCGTATTTAAAATTTGCGACAGTAAAAAATTAATTTGTGAAAAATTTGCTATAGAAAAGGCAATCCCAGGCGTATTTAAAATTTGCGACAGTAAAAAATTATTTTTTGAATAATTTACTATAGAAAAGGCAATCCCTGGCGTAATTAAAATTTGCGACAGTAAAAAATTAGTTTTTGAAAAATTTACTATAGCAAAGGCAATCCCTGGCGCAATTAAAATTTGCGACAGTATAAAATTAAATTTTGAAAAATTTACTATAGAAAAGGCAATCCCTGGCATAATTAAAATTTGCGACAGTAAAAAATTAGTTTTTGAAAAACTTACTAAAGAAAAGGCAATCCCTGGCGCAATTAAAATTTGCGACAGTATAAAATAAAATTTTGAAAAATTTACTATAGAATAGGCAATCCCTGGAGCAATTAAAATTTGCGACAGTAAAAAATTATTTTTTGCAAAATTTACTATAGAGAAGGCAATCCCTGGCGTATTTAAAATTTGCGACAGTAAAAAATTAATTTTTGGAAAATTTACTATAGAAAAGGCAATCCCTGGCGTAATTAAAATTTTCGACAGTAAAAAATTATTTTTTGAAAAATTTACTATAGAAAAGGCAATCCCTGGCGTATTTAAAATTTGCGACAGTAAAAAATTATTGTTTGAATAATTTACTATAGAAAAGGCAATCCCTGGCGTAATTAAAATATGCGACATTAAAAAAAATGTTTTTGAAAAATTTACTATAGAAAAGGCAATCCCTGGCGCAATTAAAATTTGCGACAGTAGAAAATTATTTTTTGAAAAATTTACTATAGAAAAGACAATCCCTGGCGCAATTAAAATTTGCGACATTAAAAACTATTTTTTGAAAAATTTACTATAGAAAAGGCAATCCCTGGCGCAATTAAAATTGCGACAGTAAAAAATTATTTTTTGAATAATTTACTATAGAAAAGGCAATCCCTGGCGCAATTAAAATTTGCGACAGTAAAAAATTATTTTTTGAAAAATTTACCATAGAAAAGGCAATCCCTGGCGTATTTAAAATTTGCGACAGTAAAAAATTAATTTTTGGAAAATTTACTATAGAAAAGGCAATCCCTGGCGTAATTAAAATTTGCGACAGTAAAAAATTATTTTTTGAAAAATTTACTGTAGAAAAGGCAATCCCTGGCGCAATTAAAATTTGCGACAGTAAAAAATTTGTTTTTGAAAAATTTACTATAGAAAAGGCAATCCCTGGCGCAATTAAAATTTGCGACAGTAGAAAATTATTTTTTAAAAAATTTACTATAGAAAAGGCAATCCCTGGCGCAATTAAAATTTGCGACAGTAGAAAATTATTTTTTTGAAAAATTTACTATAGAAAAGGCAATCCCTTGCGCAGTTAAAATTTGCGACAGTATAAAATTAAATTTTGAAAAATTTACTATAGAAAAGGCAATCCCTGGCGCAATTAAAATTTGCGACAGTAAAAAATTATTTTTTGCAAAATTTACTATAGAAAAGGCAATCCATGGCGTAATTAAAATTTGCGACAGTAAAAAATTATTTTTTGCAAAATTTACTGTAGAAAAGGCAATCCCTGGCGCAATTAAAATTTGCGACAGTAAAAAATTTGTTTTTGAAAAATTTACTATAGAAAAGGCAATCCCTGGTGCAATTAAAATTTGTGACAGTAGAAAATTATTTTTTGAAAAATTTACTATAGAAGAGGCAATACCTGGCGGAATTAAAATTTGCGACAGTAAAAAATTATTTTTGGATAATTTGCTATAGAAAAGGCAATCCCTGGCGGATTTAAAATTTGCGACAGTAATAAATTAATTTGTGAAAAATTTACTATAGAAAAGGCAATCCCTGGCGCAATTAAAATTTGCGACAGTAAAAAATTATTTTTGCAAAATTTACTATAGAAAAGGCAATCCCTGGCGTATTTAAAATTTGCGACAGTAAAAAATTAATTTGTGAAAAATATACTATAGAAAAGGCAATCCCTGACGCAATTAAAATTTGCGGCAGTATAGAATTATTTTTTGAAAAATTTACTATAGAAAAGGCAATCCCTGGCGTATTTAAAATTTGCGACAGTAAAAAATAATTTTTTGAATAATTTACTATAGAAAAGGCAATCCCTGGAGTAATTAAAATTTGCGACAGTAAAAAATTAGTTTTTGAAAAATTTACTATAGAAAAGGCAATCCCTGGCGCAATTAAAATTTGCGACAATATAAAATTAAATTTTGAAAAATTTACTATAGAAAAGGCAATCCCTGGCGTAATTAAAATTTGCGACAGTAAAAAATTAGTTTTTGAAAAATTTACTAAAGAAAAGGCAATCCCTGGGGCAATTAAAATTTGCGACAGTATAACATTTAATTTTGAAAAATTTACTATAGAAAAGGCAATCCCTGGCGCAATTAAAATTTGCGACAGTAAAAAATTATTTTTTGCAAAATTTACTATAGAAAAGGCAATCCCTGGCGCAATTAAAATTTGCGACAGTAGAAAATTATTTTTTAAAAAATTTACTATAGAAAAGGCAATCCCTAGCGCAATTAAAATCTGCGACAGTAGAAAATTATTTTTTGAAAAATTTACTATAGAAAAGGCAATCCCTGGCGCAGTTAAAATTTGCGACAGTAAAAAATTAATTTGTGAAAAATTTACTATAGCAAAGGCAATCCCTGGCGCAATTAAAATTTGCGACAGTAGAAAATTATTTTTTGAAAAATTTACTATAGAAAAGGCAATCCCTGGCGCAATTAAAATTTGCGGCAGTAAAAAATTATTTTTTGAATAATTTACTATAGAAGAGGCAATCCCTGGCGCAATTAAAATTTGCGACAGTAGAAAATTATTTTTTAAAAAATTTACTATAGAAAAGGCAATCCCTAGCGCAATTAAAATCTGCGACAGTAGAAAATTATTTTTTGAAAAATTTACTATAGAAAAGGCAATCCCTGGCGCAGTTAAAATTTGCGACAGTAAAAAATTAATTTGTGAAAAATTTACTATAGCAAAGGCAATCCCTGGCGCAATTAAAATTTGCGACAGTAGAAAATTATTTTTTGAAAAATTTACTATAGAAAAGGCAATCCCTGGCGCAATTAAAATTTGCGACAGTAAAAAATTATTTTTTGAATAATTTACTATAGAAAAGGCAATCCCTGGCGCAATTAAAATTTGCGACAGTAAAAAATTATTTTTTGCAAAATTTACTATAGAAAAGGCAATCCCTGGTGTATTTAAAATTTGCGACAGTAAAAAATTATTTTTTGAACAATTTACTATAGAAAAGGCAATCCCTGGCGTAATTAAAATTTGCGACAGTAAAAAATTTGTTTTTGAAAAATTTACTATAGAAAAGGCAATCCCTGGCACAATTAAAATTTGCGACAGTAGAAAATTATTTTTGAAAAATTTACTATAGAGAAGGCAATCCCTGGCGCAATTAAAATTTGCGACATTAAAAATTATTTTTTGAAAAATTTACTATAGAAAAGGCAATCCCTGGCGCAATTAAAATTTGCGACAGTAAAAAATTATTTTTTGAATAATTTACTATAGAAAAGGCAATCCCTGGCGCAATTAAAATTTGCGACAGTACAAAATTATTTTTTGCAAAATTTACTATAGAAAAGACAATCCCTGGCATTTAAAATTTGCGACAGTAAAAAATTAATTTTTGGAAAATTTACTATAGAAAAGGCAATCCCTGGCGTAATTAAAATTTGCGAGAGTAACAAATTATTTTTTGAAAAATTTACTGTAGAAAAGGCAATCCCTGTCGCAATTAAAATTTGCGACAGTAAAAAATTTGTTTTTGAAAAATTTACTATAGAAAAGGCAATCCCTGGCGCAATTAAAATTGCGACAGTAGAAAATTATTTTTTGAAAAATTTACTATAGAAAAGGCAATCCCTGGCGCAGTTAAAATTTGCGACAGTAAAAAATTATTTTTTGAATAATTTACTAAAGAAAAGGCAATCCATGGCGGATTTAAAATATGCGACAATAAAAAATTAATTTGTGAAAAATTTACTATAGAAAAGGCAATCCCTGGCGCAATTAAAATTTGCGACAGTAAAAAATTATTTTTTGCAAAATTTACTATAGAAAAGGCAATCCCTGGCGTATTTAAAATTTGCGACAGTAAAAAATTAATTTGTGAAAAATTTACTAAAGAAAAGGCAATCCCTGGCGCAATTAAAATTTGCGGCAGTATAAAATTATTTTTTGAAAAATTTACTGTAGAAAAGGCAATCCCTGGCGTATTTAAAATTTGCGACAGTAAAAAATTAATTTGTGAAAAATTTACTATAGTAAAAGCAATCCCTGGCGCAATTAAAATTTGCGGCAGTATAAAGTTATTTTTTGAAAAATTTACTATAGAAAAGGCAATCCCTGGCGTAATTAAAATTTGCGACAGTAAAAAATTAGTTTTTTTTTAAAATTTACTAAAGAAAAGGCAATCCCTGTCGCAATTAAAATTTGCGACAGTAAAAAATTTGTTTTTGAAAAATTTACTATAGAAAAGGCAATCCCTGGCGCAATTAAAATTTGCGACAGTAGAAAATTATTTTTTGAAAAATTTACTATAGAAAAGGCAATCCCTGGCGCAGTTAAAATTTGCGACAGTAAAAAATTATTTTTTGAATAATTTACTAAAGAAAAGGCAATCCATGGCGGATTTAAAATATGCGACAGTAAAAAATTAATTTGTGAAAAATTTACTATAGAAAAGGCAATCCCTGGCGCAATTAAAATTTGCGACAGTAAAAAATTATTTTTTGCAAAATTTACTATAGAAAAGGCAATCCCTGGCGTATTTAAAATTTGCGACAGTAAAAAATTAATTTGTGAAAAATTTACTATAGAAAAGGCAATCCCTGGCGTAATTAAAATTTGCGACAGTAAAAAATTAGTTTTTGAAAAACTTACTAAAGAAAAGGCAATCCCTGGCGCAATTAAAATTTGCGACAGTATAAAATAAAATTTTGAAAAATTTACTATAGAAAAGGCAATCCCTGGCGCAATTAAAATTTGCGACAGTAAAAAATTATTTTTTGCAAAATTTACTATAGAGAAGGCAATCCCTGGCGTATTTAAAATTTGCGACAGTAAAAAATTAATTTTTGGAAAATTTACTATAGAAAAGGCAATCCCTGGCGTAATTAAAATATGCGACATTAAAAAAAATGTTTTTGAAAAATTTACTATAGAAAAGGCAATCCCTGGCGCAATTAAAATTTGCGACAGTAGAAAATTATTTTTTGAAAAATTTACTATAGAAAAGACAATCCCTGGCGCAATTAAAATTTGCGACATTAAAAATTATTTTTTGAAAAATTTACTATAGAAAAGGCAATCCCTGGCGCAATTAAATTTGCGACAGTAAAAAATTATTTTTTGAATAATTTACTATAGAAAAGGCAATCCTTTGCGCAATTAAAATTTGCGACAGTAAAAAATTATTTTTTGAAAAATTTACCATAGAAAAGGCAATCCCTGGCGTATTTAAAATTTGCGACAGTAAAAAATTAATTTTTGGAAAACTTACTATAGAAAAGGCAATCCCTGGCGTAATTAAAATTTGCGACAGTAAAAAATTATTTTTTGAAAAATTTACTGTAGAAAAGGCAATCCCTGGCGCAATTAAAATTTGCGACAGTAAAAAATTTGTTTTTGAAAAATTTACTATAGAAAAGGCAATCCCTGGCGCAATTAAAATTTGCGACAGTAGAAAATTATTTTTTAAAAAATTTACTATAGAAAAGGCAATCATCCCTGGCGCAATTAAAATTTGCGACAGTAGAAAATTATTTTTTTGAAAAATTTACTATAGAAAAGGCAATCCCTGGCGCAGTTAAAATTTGCGACAGTATAAAATTAAATTTTGAAAAATTTACTATAGAAAAGGTAATCCCTGGCGCAATTAAAATTTGCGACAGTAAAAAATTATTTTTTGCAAAATTTACTATAGAAAAGGCAATCCCTGGCGTAATTAAAGTTTGCGACAGTAAAAAATTATTTTTTGAAAAATTTACTGTAGAAAAGGCAATCCCTGGCGCAATTAAAATTTGCGACAGTAAAAAATTTGTTTTTGAAAAATTTACTATAGAAAAGGCAATCCCTGGTGCAATTAAAATTTGTGACAGTAGAAAATTATTTTTTGAAAAATTTACTATAGAAGAGGCAATACCTGGCGCAATTAAAATTTGCGACAGTAAAAAATTATTTTTGGATAATTTGCTATAGAAAAGGCAATCCCTGGCGGATTTAAAATTTGCGACAGTAATAAATTAATTTGTGAAAAATTTACTATAGAAAAGGCAATCCCTGGCGCAATTAAAATTTGCGACAGTAAAAAATTATTTTTGCAAAATTTACTATAGAAAAGGCAATCCCTGGCGTATTTAAAATTTGCGACAGTAAAAAATTAATTTGTAAAAAATATACTATAGAAAAGGCAATCCCTGACCCAATTAAAATTTGCGGCAGTATAGAATTATTTTTTGAAAAATTTACTATAGAAAAGGCAATCCCTGGCGTATTTAAAATTTGCGACAGTAAAAAATTATTTTTTGAATAATTTACTATAGAAAAGGCAATCCCTGGAGTATTTAAAATTTGCGACAGTAAAAAATTAGTTTTTGTAAAATTTACTATAGAAAAGGCAATTCCTGGCGCAATTAAAATTTGCGACAGTATAAAATTAAATTTTGAAAAATTTACTATAGAAAAGGCAATCCCTGGCGTAATTAAAATTTGCGACAGTAAAAAATTAGTTTTTGAAAAATTTACTAAAGAAAAGGCAATCCCTGGGGCAATTAAAATTTGCGACAGTATAACATTTAATTTTGAAAAATTTACTATAGAAAAGGCAATCCCTGGCGCAATTAAAATTTGCGACAGTAAAAAATTATTTTTTGCAAAATTTACTATAGAAACGGCAATCCCTGGCGCAATTAAAATTTGCGACAGTAAAAAATTTGTTTTCGAAAAATTTACTATAGAAAAGGCAATCCCTGGCGCAATTAAAATTTGCGACAGTAGAAAATTATTTTTTAAAAAATTTACTATAGAAAAGGCAATCCCTGGCGCAATTAAAATCTGCGACAGTAGAAAATTATTTTTTGAAAAATTTACTATAGAAAAGGCAATCCCTGCCGTATTTAAAATTTGGGACATTAAAAAATTAATTTGTGAAAAATTTACTATAGCATAGGCAATCCCTGGCGCAATTAAAATTTGCGGCAGTATAAAATTATTTTTTGAAAAATTTACTATAGAAAAGGCAATCCCTGGCGTATTTATAATTTGCGACAGTAAAAAATTATTTTTTGAATAATTTACTATAGAAAAGGCAATCCCTGGCGTAATTAAAATTTGCGACAGTAAAAAATTAGTTTTTGAAAAATGTACTGAAGAAAAGGCAATCCCTGGCGAAATTAAAATTTGCGACAGTATAAAATTAAATTTTGAAGAAATTACTATAGAAAGGCAATCCCTGGCGCAAATAAAATTTGCGACAGTAAAAAATTATTTTTTGCAAAATTTACTATAGAAAAGGCAATCCCTGGCGTATTTAAAATTTGCGACAGTAAAAAATTAATTTTTGGAAAATTTACTATAGAAAAGGCAATCCATGGCGTAATTAAAATTTGCGACAGTAAAAAATTATTTTTTGAAAAATTTACTGTAGAAAAGGCAATCCCTGGCGCAATTAAAATTTGCGACAGTAGAAAATTATTTTTTGAAAAATTTACTATAGAAAAGGCAATCCCTGGCGTATTTAAAATTTGCGACAGTAAAAAATTATTTTTTGAATAATTTACTATAGAAAAGGCAATCCCTGGCGTAATTAAAATTTGCGACAGTAAAAAATTTGTTTTTGAAAAATTTACTATAGAAAAGGCAATTCCTGGCGCAATTAAAACTTGCGACAGTAGAAAATTATTTTTTGAAAAATTTACTATAGAAAAGGCAATCCCTGGCGCAATTAAAATTTGCGACAGTAAAAAATTATTTTTGGAATAATTTACTATAGAAAAGGCAATCCCTGGAGTAATTAAAATTTGCGACAGTAAAAAATTAGTTTTTGAAAAATTTACTAAAGAAAAGGCAATCCCTGGGGCAATTAAAATTTGCGACAGTATAACATTTAATTTTGAAAAATTTACTATAGAAAAGGCAATCCCTGGCGTAATTAAAATTTGCGACAGTAAAAAATTAGTTTTTGAAAAACTTACTAAAGAAAAGGCAATCCCTGGCGCAATTAAAATTTGCGACAGTATAAAATAAAATTTTGAAAAATTTACTATAGAAAAGGCAATCCCTGGCGCAATTAAAATTTGCGACAGTAAAAAATTATTTTTTGCAAAATTTACTATAGAGAAGGCAATCCCTGGCGTATTTAAAATTTGCGACAGTAAAAAATTAATTTTTGGAAAATTTACTATAGAAAAGGCAATCCCTGGCGTAATTAAAATATGCGACATTAAAAAAAATGTTTTTGAAAAATTTACTATAGAAAAGGCAATCCCTGGCGCAATTAAAATTTGCGACAGTAGAAAATTATTTTTTGAAAAATTTACTATAGAAAAGACAATCCCTGGCGCAATTAAAATTTGCGACATTAAAAATTATTTTTTGAAAAATTTACTATAGAAAAGGCAATCCCTGGCGCAATTAAATTTGCGACAGTAAAAAATTATTTTTTGAATAATTTACTATAGAAAAGGCAATCCTTGGCGCAATTAAAATTTGCGACAGTAAAAAATTATTTTTTGAAAAATTTACCATAGAAAAGGCAATCCCTGGCGTATTTAAAATTTGCGACAGTAAAAAATTAATTTTTGGAAAACTTACTATAGAAAAGGCAATCCCTGGCGTAATTAAAATTTGCGACAGTAAAAAATTATTTTTTGAAAAATTTACTGTAGAAAAGGCAATCCCTGGCGCAATTAAAATTTGCGACAGTAAAAAATTTGTTTTTGAAAAATTTACTATAGAAAAGGCAATCCCTGGCGCAATTAAAATTTGCGACAGTAGAAAATTATTTTTTAAAAAATTTACTATAGAAAAGGCAATCCCTGGCGCAATTAAAATTTGCGACAGTAGAAAATTATTTTTTTGAAAAATTTACTATAGAAAAGGCAATCCCTGGCGCAGTTAAAATTTGCGACAGTATAAAATTAAATTTTGAAAAATTTACTATAGAAAAGGTAATCCCTGGCGCAATTAAAATTTGCGACAGTAAAAAATTATTTTTGGAATAATTTACTATAGAAAAGGCAATCCCTGGAGTAATTAAAATTTGCGACAGTAAAAAATTAGTTTTTGAAAAATTTACTAAAGAAAAGGCAATCCCTGGCGTATTTAAAATTTGCGACAGTAAAAAATTAATTTGTGAAAAATTTACTATAGAAAAGGCAATCCCTGGCGTAATTAAAATTTGCGACAGTAAAAAATTAGTTTTTGAAAAACTTACTAAAGAAAAGGCAATCCCTGGCGCAATTAAAATTTGCGACAGTATAAAATAAAATTTTGAAAAATTTACTACAGAAAAGGCAATCCCTGGCGCAATTAAAATTTGCGACAGTAAAAAATTATTTTTTGCAAAATTTACTATAGAGAAGGCAATCCCTGGCGTATTTAAAATTTGCGACAGTAAAAAATTAATTTTTGGAAAATTTACTATAGAAAAGGCAATCCCTGGCGTAATTAAAATATGCGACATTAAAAAAAATGTTTTTGAAAAATTTACTATAGAAAAGGCAATCCCTGGCGCAATTAAAATTTGCGACAGTAGAAAATTATTTTTTGAAAAATTTACTATAGAAAAGACAATCCCTGGCGCAATTAAAATTTGCGACATTAAAAATTATTTTTTGAAAAATTTACTATAGAAAAGGCAATCCCTGGCGCAATTAAATTTGCGACAGTAAAAAATTATTTTTTGAATAATTTACTATAGAAAAGGCAATCCTTGGCGCAATTAAAATTTGCGACAGTAAAAAATTATTTTTTGAAAAATTTACCATAGAAAAGGCAATCCCTGGCGTATTTAAAATTTGCGACAGTAAAAAATTAATTTTTGGAAAACTTACTATAGAAAAGGCAATCCCTGGCGTAATTAAAATTTGCGACAGTAAAAAATTATTTTTTGAAAAATTTACTGTAGAAAAGGCAATCCCTGGCGCAATTAAAATTTGCGACAGTAAAAAATTTGTTTTTGAAAAATTTACTATAGAAAAGGCAATCCCTGGCGCAATTAAAATTTGCGACAGTAGAAAATTATTTTTTAAAAAATTTACTATAGAAAAGGCAATCCCTGGCGCAATTAAAATTTGCGACAGTAGAAAATTATTTTTTTGAAAAATTTACTATAGAAAAGGCAATCCCTGGCGCAGTTAAAATTTGCGACAGTATAAAATTAAATTTTGAAAAATTTACTATAGAAAAGGTAATCCCTGGCGCAATTAAAATTTGCGACAGTAAAAAATTATTTTTTGCAAAATTTACTATAGAAAAGGCAATCCCTGGCGTAATTAAAGTTTGCGACAGTAAAAAATTATTTTTTGAAAAATTTACTGTAGAAAAGGCAATCCCTGGCGCAATTAAAATTTGCGACAGTAAAAAATTTGTTTTTGAAAAATTTACTATAGAAAAGGCAATCCCTGGTGCAATTAAAATTTGTGACAGTAGAAAATTATTTTTTGAAAAATTTACTATAGAAGAGGCAATACCTGGCGCAATTAAAATTTGCGACAGTAAAAAATTATTTTTGGATAATTTGCTATAGAAAAGGCAATCCCTGGCGGATTTAAAATTTGCGACAGTAATAAATTAATTTGTGAAAAATTTACTATAGAAAAGGCAATCCCTGGCGCAATTAAAATTTGCGACAGTAAAAAATTATTTTTGCAAAATTTACTATAGAAAAGGCAATCCCTGGCGTATTTAAAATTTGCGACAGTAAAAAATTAATTTGTAAAAAATATACTATAGAAAAGGCAATCCCTGACCCAATTAAAATTTGCGGCAGTATAGAATTATTTTTTGAAAAATTTACTATAGAAAAGGCAATCCCTGGCGTATTTAAAATTTGCGACAGTAAAAAATTATTTTTTGAATAATTTACTATAGAAAAGGCAATCCCTGGAGTATTTAAAATTTGCGACAGTAAAAAATTAGTTTTTGAAAAATTTACTATAGAAAAGGCAATTCCTGGCGCAATTAAAATTTGCGACAGTATAAAATTAAATTTTGAAAAATTTACTATAGAAAAGGCAATCCCTGGCGTAATTAAAATTTGCGACAGTAAAAAATTAGTTTTTGAAAAATTTACTAAAGAAAAGGCAATCCCTGGGGCAATTAATATTTGCGACAGTATAACATTTAATTTTGAAAAATTTACTATAGAAAAGGCAATCCCTGGCGCAATTAAAATTTGCGACAGTAAAAAATTATTTTTTGCAAAATTTACTATAGAAACGGCAATCCCTGGCGCAATTAAAATTTGCGACAGTAAAAAATTTGTTTTCGAAAAATTTACTATAGAAAAGGCAATCCCTGGCGCAATTAAAATTTGCGGCAGTATAAAATTATTTTTTAAAAAATTTACTATAGAAAAGGCAATCCCTGGCGCAATTAAAATCTGCGACAGTAGAAAATTATTTTTTGAAAAATTTACTATAGAAAAGGCAATCCCTGCCGTATTTAAAATTTGGGACATTAAAAAATTAATTTGTGAAAAATTTACTATAGAAAGGGCAATCCCTGGCGCAATTAAAATTTGCTACAGTATAAAATTAAATTTTGAAAAATTTACTATATAAAAGGCAATCCCTGGCGTAATTAAAATTTGCGACAGTTAAAAATTAGTTTTTGAAAAATGTACTGAAGAAAAGGCAATCCCTGGCGAAATTAAAATTTGCGACAGTATAAAATTAAATTTTGAAAAAATTACTATAGAAAGGCAATCCCTGGCGCAAATAAAATTTGCGACAGTAAAAAATTATTTTTTGCAAAATTTACTATAGAAAAGGCAATCCCTGGCGTATTTAAAATTTGCGACAGTAAAAAATTAATTTTTGGAAAATTTACTATAGAAAAGGCAATCCATGGCGTAATTAAAATTTGCGACAGTAAAAAATTATTTTTTGAAAAATTTACTGTAGAAAAGGCAATCCCTGGCGCAATTAAAATTTGCGACAGTAGAAAATTATTTTTTGAAAAATTTACTATAGAAAAGGCAATCCCTGGCGTATTTAAAATTTGCGACAGTAAAAAATTATTTTTTGAATAATTTACTATAGAAAAGGCAATCCCTGGCGTAATTAAAATTTGCGACAGTAAAAAATTTGTTTTTGAAAAATTTACTATAGAAAAGGCAATTCCTGGCGCAATTAAAACTTGCGACAGTAGAAAATTATTTTTTGAAAAATTTACTATAGAAAAGGCAATCCCTGGCGCAATTAAAATTTGCGACAGTAAAAAATTATTTTTGGAATAATTTACTATAGAAAAGGCAATCCCTGGAGTAATTAAAATTTGCGACAGTAAAAAATTAGTTTTTGATAAATTTACTAAAGAAAAGGCAATCCCTGGGGCAATTAAAATTTGCGACAGTATAACATTTAATTTTGAAAAATTTACTATAGAAAAGGCAATCCCTGGCGCAATTAAAATTTGCGACAGTAAAAAATTATTTTTTGCAAAATTTACTATAGAAAAGGCAATCCCTGGCGGATTTAAAATTTGCGACAGTAAAAAATTAATTTGTGAAAAATTTACTGTAGAAAAGGCAATCCCTGGCGCAATTAAAATTTGCGACAGTAAAAAATTTGTTTTTGAAAAATTTACTATAGAAAAGGCAATCCCTGGCGTAATTAAAATTTGCGACAGTAAAAAATTATTTTTTGAAAAATTTACTATAGAAAAGGCAATCCCTGGCGCAATTAAAATTTGCGACAGTAGAAAATTATTTTTTGAAAAATTTACTATAGAAAAGGCAATCCCTGGCGCAATTAAAATTTGCGACAGTAAAAAATTATTTTTTGCAAAATTTACTATAGAAAAGGCAATACCTGGCGTAATTAAAATTTGCGACAGTAAAAAATTATTTTTTGAAAAATTTACTGTAGAATAGGCAATCCCTGGCGCAATTAAAATTTGCGACAGTAAAAAATTTGTTTTTGAAAAATTTACTTTAAAAAAGGCAATCCCTGGCGCAATTAAAATTTGTGACAGTAGAAAATTATTTTTTGAAAAATTTACTATAGAAGAGGCAATACTTGGCGCAATTAAAATTTGCGACAGTAAAAAATTATTTTTGGATAATTTGCTATAGTAAAGGCAATCCCTGGCGGATTTAAAATTTGCGACAGTAATAAATTAATTTGTGAAAAATTTACTATAGAAAAGGCAATCCCTGACGCAATTAAAATTTGCGGCAGTATAAAATTATTTTTTGAAAAATTTACTATAGAAAAGGCAATCCCTGGAGTAATTAAAATTTGCGACAGTAAAAAATTAGTCTTTGAAAAATTTACTAAAGAAAAGGCAATCCCTGGGGCAATTAAAATTTGCGACAGTATAACATTTAATTTTGAAAAATTTACTATAGAAAAGGCAATCCCTGGCGCAATTAAAATTTGCGACAGTAAAAAATTATTTTTTGCAAAATTTACTATAGAAAAGGCAATCCCTGGCGGATTTAAAATTTGCGACAGTAAAAAATTAATTTGTGAAAAATTTACTGTAGAAAAGGCAATCCCTGGCGCAATTAAAATTTGCGACAGTAAAAAATTTGTTTTTGAAAAATTTACTATAGAAAAGGCAATCCCTGGCGCAATTAAAATTTGTGACAGTAGAAAATTATTTTTTGAAAAATTTACTATAGAAGAGGCAATACCTGGCGCAATTAAAATTTGCGACAGTAAAAAATTAATTTGCGAAAAATTTACTGTAGAAAAGGCAATCCCTGGCGCAATTAAAATTTGCGACAGTAAAAAATTTGTTTTTGAAAAATTTACTATAGAAAAGGCAATCCCTGGCGCAATTAAAATTTGTGACAGTAGAAAATTACTTTTTGAAAAATTTACTATAGAAGAGGCAATACCTGGCGCAATTAAAATTTGCGACAGTAAAAAATTATTTTTGGATAATTTGCTATAGTAAAGGCAATCCCTGGCGGATTTAAAATTTGCGACAGTAATAAATTAATTTGTGAAAAATTTACTATAGAAAAGGCAATCCCTGGCGCAATTAAAATTTGCGACAGTAAAAAATTATTTTTGCAAAATTTACTATAGAAAAGGCAATCCCTGGCGTATTTATAATTTGCGACAGTAAAAAATTAATTTGTGAAAAATATACTATAGAAAAGGCAATCCCTGACGCAATTAAAATTTGCGACAGTTAAAAATTAGTTTTTGAAAAATGTACTGAAGAAAAGGCAATCCCTGGCGAAATTAAAATTTGCGACAGTATAAAATTAAATTTTGAAAAATTTACTATATAAAAGGCAATCCCTGGCGCAAATAAAATTTGCGACAGTAAAAAATTATTTTTTGCAAAATTTACTATAGAAAAGGCAATCCCTGGCGAAATTAAAATTTGCGACAGTATAAAATTAAATTTTGAAAAAATTACTATAGAAAGGAAATCCCTGGCGCAAATAAAATTTGCGACAGTAAAAAATTATTTTTTGCAAAATTTACTATAGAAAAGGCAATCCCTGGAGTATTTAAAATTTGCGACAGTAAAAAATTAATTTTTGGAAAATTTACTATAGAAAAGGCAATCCATGGCGTAATTAAAATTTGCGACAGTAAAAAATTATTTTTTGAAAAATTTACTGTAGAAAAGGCAATCCCTGGCGCAATTAAAATTTGCGACAGTAGAAAATTATTTTTTGAAAAATTTACTATAGAAAAGGCAATCCCTGGCGTATTTAAAATTTGCGACAGTAAAAAATTATTTTTTGAATAATTTACTATAGAAAAGGCAATCCCTGGCGTAATTAAAATTTGCGACAGTAAAAAATTTGTTTTTGAAAAATTTACTATAGAAAAGGCAATTCCTGGCGCAATTAAAACTTGCGACAGTAGAAAATTATTTTTTGAAAAATTTACTATAGAAAAGGCAATCCCTGGCGCAATTAAAATTTGCGACAGTAAAAAATTATTTTTGGAATAATTTACTATAGAAAAGGCAATCCCTGGAGTAATTAAAATTTGCGACAGTAAAAAATTATTTTTTGAAAAATTTACTGTAGAAAAGGCAATCCCTGGCGCAATTAAAATTTGCGACAGTAGAAAATTATTTTTTGAAAAATTTACTATAGAAAAGGCAATCCCTGGCGTATTTAAAATTTGCGACAGTAAAAAATTATTTTTTGAATAATTTACTATAGAAAAGGCAATCCCTGGCGTAATTAAAATTTGCGACAGTAAAAAATTTGTTTTTGAAAAATTTACTATAGAAAAGGCAATTCCTGGCGCAATTAAAACTTGCGACAGTAGAAAATTATTTTTTGAAAAATTTACTATAGAAAAGGCAATCCCTGGCGCAATTAAAATTTGCGACAGTAAAAAATTATTTTTGGAATAATTTACTATAGAAAAGGCAATCCCTGGAGTAATTAAAATTTGCGACAGTAAAAAATTAGTTTTTGAAAAATTTACTAAAGAAAAGGCAATCCCTGGGGCAATTAAAATTTGCGACAGTATAACATTTAATTTTGAAAAATTTACTATAGAAAAGGCAATCCCTGGCGCAATTAAAATTTGCGACAGTAAAAAATTATTTTTTGCAAAATTTACTATAGAAAAGGCAATCCCTGGCGGATTTAAAATTTGCGACAGTAAAAAATTAATTTGTGAAAAATTTACTGTAGAAAAGGCAATCCCTGGCGCAATTAAAATTTGCGACAGTAAAAAATTTGTTTTTGAAAAATTTACTATAGAAAAGGCAATCCCTGGCGTAATTAAAATTTGCGACAGTAAAAAATTATTTTTTGAAAAATTTACTATAGAAAAGGCAATCCCTGGCGCAATTAAAATTTGCGACAGTAGAAAATTATTTTTTGAAAAATTTACTATAGAAAAGGCAATCCCTGGCGCAATTAAAATTTGCGACAGTAAAAAATTATTTTTTGCAAAATTTACTATAGAAAAGGCAATACCTGGCGTAATTAAAATTTGCGACAGTAAAAAATTATTTTTTGAAAAATTTACTGTAGAATAGGCAATCCCTGGCGCAATTAAAATTTGCGACAGTAAAAAATTTGTTTTTGAAAAATTTACTTTAAAAAAGGCAATCCCTGGCGCAATTAAAATTTGTGACAGTAGAAAATTATTTTTTGAAAAATTTACTATAGAAGAGGCAATACTTGGCGCAATTAAAATTTGCGACAGTAAAAAATTATTTTTGGATAATTTGCTATAGTAAAGGCAATCCCTGGCGGATTTAAAATTTGCGACAGTAATAAATTAATTTGTGAAAAATTTACTATAGAAAAGGCAATCCCTGACGCAATTAAAATTTGCGGCAGTATAAAATTATTTTTTGAAAAATTTACTATAGAAAAGGCAATCCCTGGAGTAATTAAAATTTGCGACAGTAAAAAATTAGTTTTTGAAAAATTTACTAAAGAAAAGGCAATCCCTGGGGCAATTAAAATTTGCGACAGTATAACATTTAATTTTGAAAAATTTACTATAGAAAAGGCAATCCCTGGCGCAATTAAAATTTGCGACAGTAAAAAATTATTTTTTGCAAAATTTACTATAGAAAAGGCAATCCCTGGCGGATTTAAAATTTGCGACAGTAAAAAATTAATTTGTGAAAAATTTACTGTAGAAAAGGCAATCCCTGGCGCAATTAAAATTTGCGACAGTAAAAAATTTGTTTTTGAAAAATTTACTATAGAAAAGGCAATCCCTGGCGCAATTAAAATTTGTGACAGTAGAAAATTATTTTTTGAAAAATTTACTATAGAAGAGGCAATACCTGGCGCAATTAAAATTTGCGACAGTAAAAAATTAATTTGCGAAAAATTTACTGTAGAAAAGGCAATCCCTGGCGCAATTAAAATTTGCGACAGTAAAAAATTTGTTTTTGAAAAATTTACTATAGAAAAGGCAATCCCTGGCGCAATTAAAATTTGTGACAGTAGAAAATTATTTTTTGAAAAATTTACTATAGAAGAGGCAATACCTGGCGCAATTAAAATTTGCGACAGTAAAAAATTATTTTTGGATAATTTGCTATAGTAAAGGCAATCCCTGGCGGATTTAAAATTTGCGACAGTAATAAATTAATTTGTGAAAAATTTACTATAGAAAAGGCAATCCCTGGCGCAATTAAAATTTGCGACAGTAAAAAATTATTTTTGCAAAATTTACTATAGAAAAGGCAATCCCTGGCGTATTTAAAATTTGCGACAGTAAAAAATTAATTTGTGAAAAATATACTATAGAAAAGGCAATCCCTGACGCAATTAAAATTTGCGACAGTTAAAAATTAGTTTTTGAAAAATGTACTGAAGAAAAGGCAATCCCTGGCGAAATTAAAATTTGCGACAGTATAAAATTAAATTTTGAAAAATTTACTATAGAAGAGGCAATACCTGGCGCAATTAAAATTTGCGACAGTAAAAAATTAATTTGCGAAAAATTTACTGTAGAAAAGGCAATCCCTGGCGCAATTAAAATTTTCGACAGTAAAAAATTTGTTTTTGAAAAATTTACTATAGAAAAGGCAATCCCTGGCGTAATTAAAATTTGCGACAGTTAAAAATTAGTTTTTGAAAAATGTACTGAAGAAAAGGCAATCCCTGGCGAAATTAAAATTTGCGACAGTATAAAATTAAATTTTGAAAAAATTACTATAGAAAGGCAATCCCTGGCGCAAATAAAATTTGCGACAGTAAAAAATTATTTTTTGCAAAATTTACTATAGAAAAGGCAATCCCTGGCGTATTTAAAATTTGCGACAGTAAAAAATTAATTTTTGGAAAATTTACTATAGAAAAGGCAATCCATGGCGTAATTAAAATTTGCGACAGTAAAAAATTATTTTTTGAAAAATTTACTGTAGAAAAGGCAATCCCTGGCGCAATTAAAATTTGCGACAGTAGAAAATTATTTTTTGAAAAATTTACTATAGAAAAGGCAATCCCTGGCGTATTTAAAATTTGCGACAGTAAAAAATTATTTTTTGAATAATTTACTATAGAAAAGGCAATCCCTGGCGTAATTAAAATTTGCGACAGTAAAAAATTTGTTTTTGAAAAATTTACTATAGAAAAGGCAATTCCTGGCGCAATTAAAACTTGCGACAGTAGAAAATTATTTTTTGAAAAATTTACTATAGAAAAGGCAATCCCTGGCGCAATTAAAATTTGCGACAGTAAAAAATTATTTTTGGAATAATTTACTATAGAAAAGGCAATCCCTGGAGTAATTAAAATTTGCGACAGTAAAAAATTAGTTTTTGAAAAATTTACTAAAGAAAAGGCAATCCCTGGGGCAATTAAAATTTGCGACAGTATAACATTTAATTTTGAAAAATTTACTATAGAAAAGGCAATCCCTGGCGCAATTAAAATTTGCGACAGTAAAAAATTATTTTTTGCAAAATTTACTATAGAAAAGGCAATCCCTGGCGGATTTAAAATTTGCGACAGTAAAAAATTAATTTGTGAAAAATTTACTGTAGAAAAGGCAATCCCTGGCGCAATTAAAATTTGCGACAGTAAAAAATTTGTTTTTGAAAAATTTACTATAGAAAAGGCAATCCCTGGCGTAATTAAAATTTGCGACAGTAAAAAATTATTTTTTGAAAAATTTACTATAGAAAAGGCAATCCCTGGCGCAATTAAAATTTGCGACAGTAGAAAATTATTTTTTGAAAAATTTACTATAGAAAAGGCAATCCCTGGCGCAATTAAAATTTGCGACAGTAAAAAATTATTTTTTGCAAAATTTACTATAGAAAAGGCAATACCTGGCGTAATTAAAATTTGCGACAGTAAAAAATTATTTTTTGAAAAATTTACTGTAGAATAGGCAATCCCTGGCGCAATTAAAATTTGCGACAGTAAAAAATTTGTTTTTGAAAAATTTACTTTAAAAAAGGCAATCCCTGGCGCAATTAAAATTTGTGACAGTAGAAAATTATTTTTTGAAAAATTTACTATAGAAGAGGCAATACTTGGCGCAATTAAAATTTGCGACAGTAAAAAATTATTTTTGGATAATTTGCTATAGTAAAGGCAATCCCTGGCGGATTTAAAATTTGCGACAGTAATAAATTAATTTGTGAAAAATTTACTATAGAAAAGGCAATCCCTGACGCAATTAAAATTTGCGGCAGTATAAAATTATTTTTTGAAAAATTTACTATAGAAAAGGCAATCCCTGGAGTAATTAAAATTTGCGACAGTAAAAAATTAGTTTTTGAAAAATTTACTAAAGAAAAGGCAATCCCTGGGGCAATTAAAATTTGCGACAGTATAACATTTAATTTTGAAAAATTTACTATACAAAAGGCAATCCCTGGCGCTATTAAAATTTGCGACAGTAAAAAATTATTTTTTGCAAAATTTACTATAGAAAAGGCAATCCCTGGCGGATTTAAAATTTGCGACAGTAAAAAATTAATTTGTGAAAAATTTACTGTAGAAAAGGCAATCCCTGGCGCAATTAAAATTTGCGACAGTAAAAAATTTGTTTTTGAAAAATTTACTATAGAAAAGGCAATCCCTGGCGCAATTAAAATTTGTGACAGTAGAAAATTATTTTTTGAAAAATTTACTATAGAAGAGGCAATACCTGGCGCAATTAAAATTTGCGACAGTAAAAAATTAATTTGCGAAAAATTTACTGTAGAAAAGGCAATCCCTGGCGCAATTAAAATTTGCGACAGTAAAAAATTTGTTTTTGAAAAATTTACTATAGAAAAGGCAATGCCTGGCGCAATTAAAATTTGTGACAGTAGAAAATTATTTTTTGAAAAATTTACTATAGAAGAGGCAATACCTGGCGCAATTAAAATTTGCGACAGTAAAAAATTATTTTTGGATAATTTGCTATAGTAAAGGCAATCCCTGGCGGATTTAAAATTTGCGACAGTAATAAATTAATTTGTGAAAAATTTACTATAGAAAAGGCAATCCCTGGCGCAATTAAAATTTGCGACAGTAAAAAATTATTTTTGCAAAATTTACTATAGAAAAGGCAATCCCTGGCGTATTTAAAATTTGCGACAGTAAAAAATTAATTTGTGAAAAATATACTATAGAAAAGGCAATCCCTGACGCAATTAAAATTTGCGGCAGTATAAAATTATTTTTTGAAAAATTTACTATAGAAAAGGCAATCCCTGGAGTAATTAAAATTTGCGACAGTAAAAAATTAGTTTTTGAAAAATTTACTAAAGAAAAGGCAATCCCTGGGGCAATTAAAATTTGCGACAGTATAACATTTAATTTTGAAAAATTTACTATAGAAAAGGCAATCCCTGGCGCAATTAAAATTTGCGACAGTAAAAAATTATTTTTTGCAAAATTTACTATAGAAAAGGCAATCCCTGGCGGATTTAAAATTTGCGACAGTAAAAAATTAATTTGTGAAAAATTTACTGTAGAAAAGGCAATCCCTGGCGCAATTAAAATTTGCGACAGTAAAAAATTTGTTTTTGAAAAATTTACTATAGAAAAGGCAATCCCTGGCGCAATTAAAATTTGTGACAGTAGAAAATTATTTTTTGAAAAATTTACTATAGAAGAGGCAATACCTGGCGCAATTAAAATTTGCGACAGTAAAAAATTATTTTTGGATAATTTGCTATTGTAAAAGCAATCCCTGGCGGATTTAAAATTTGCGACAGTAATAAATTAATTTCTGAAAAATTTACTATAGAAAAGGCAATCCCTGGCGCAATTAAAATTTGCGACGGTAAAAAATTATTTTTGCAAAATTTACTATAGAAAAGGCAATCCCTGGCGTATTTAAAATTTGCGACAGTAAAAAATTAATTTGTGAAAAATATACTATAGAAAAGGCAATCCCTGACGCAATTAAAATTTGCGGCAGTATAAAATTATTTTTTGAAAAATTTACTATAGAAAAGGCAATCACTGGAGTAATTAAAATTTGCGACAGTAAAAAAATAGTTTTTGAAAAATTAACTAAAGAAAAGGCAATCCCTGGGGCAATTAAAATTTGCGACAGTATAACATTTAATTTTGAAAAATTTACTATAGAAAAGGCAATCCCTGGCGCAATTAAAATTTGCGACAGTAAAAAATTATTTTTTGCAAAATTTACTATAGAAAAGGCAATCCCTGGCGGATTTAAAATTTGCGACAGTTAAAAATTAATTTGTGAAAAATTTTCTATAGAAAAGGCAATCCCTGGCGCAATTAAAATTTGCGACAGTAAAAAATTATTTTTTGCAAAATTTACTATAGAAAAGGCAATCCCTGGCGTATTTAAAATTTGCGACAGTAAAAAATTAATTTGTGAAAAATTTGCTATAGAAAAGGCAATCCCAGGCGTATTTAAAATTTGCGACAGTAAAAAATTATTTTTTGAATAATTTACTATAGAAAAGGCAATCCCTGGCGTAATTAAAATTTGCGACAGTAAAAAATTAGTTTTTGAAAAATTTACTATAGCAAAGGCAATCCCTGGCGCAATTAAAATTTGCGACAGTATAAAATTAAATTTTGAAAAATTTACTATAGAAAAGGCAATCCCTGGCGTAATTAAAATTTGCGACAGTAAAAAATTAGTTTTTGAAAAACTTACTAAAGAAAAGGCAATCCCTGGCGCAATTAAAATTTGCGACAGTATAAAATAAAATTTTGAAAAATTTACTATAGAAAAGGCAATCCCTGGAGCAATTAAAATTTGCGACAGTAAAAAATTATTTTTTGCAAAATTTACTATAGAGAAGGCAATCCCTGGCGTATTTAAAATTTGCGACAGTAAAAAATTAATTTTTGGAAAATTTACTATAGATAAGGCAATCCCTGGCGTAATTAAAATTTTCGACAGTAAAAAATTATTTTTTGAAAAATTTACTATAGAAAAGGCAATCCCTGGCGTATTTAAAATTTGCGACAGTAAAAAATTATTGTTTGAATAATTTACTATAGAAAAGGCAATCCCTGGCGTAATTAAAATATGCGACATTAAAAAAAATGTTTTTGAAAAATTTACTATAGAAAAGGCAATCCCTGGCGCAATTAAAATTTGCGACAGTAGAAAATTATTTTTTGAAAAATTTACTATAGAAAAGATAATCCCTGGCGCATTTAAAATTTGCGACATTAAAAACTATTTTTTGAAAAATTTACTATAGAAAAGGCAATCCCTGGCGCAATTAAATTTGCGACAGTAAAAAATTATTTTTTGAATAATTTACTATAGAAAAGGCAATCCCTGGCGCAATTAAAATTTGCGACAGTAAAAAATTATTTTTTGAAAAATTTACCATAGAAAAGGCAATCCCTGGCGTATTTAAAATTTGCGACAGTAAAAAATTAATTTTTGGAAAATTTACTATAGAAAAGGCAATCCCTGGCGTAATTAAAATTTGCGACAGTAAAAAATTATTTTTTGAAAAATTTACTGTAGAAAAGGCAATCCCTGGCGCAATTAAAATTTGCGACAGTAAAAAATTTGTTTTTGAAAAATTTACTATAGAAAAGGCAATCCCTGGCGCAATTAAAATTTGCGACAGTAGAAAATTATTTTTTAAAAAATTTACTATAGAAAAGGCAATCCCTGGCGCAATTAAAATTTGCGACAGTAGAAAATTATTTTTTTGAAAAATTTACTATAGAAAAGGCAATCCCTGGCGCAGTTAAAATTTGCGACAGTATAAAATTAAATTTTGAAAAATTTACTATAGAAAAGGCAATCCCTGGCGCAATTAAAATTTGCGACAGTAAAAAATTATTTTTTGCAAAATTTACTATAGAAAAGGCAATCCCTGGCGTAATTAAAATTTGCGACAGTAAAAAATTATTTTTTGAAAAATTTACTGTAGAAAAGGCAATCCCTGGCGCAATTAAAATTTGCGACAGTAAAAAATTTGTTTTTGAAAAATTTACTATAGAAAAGGCAATCCCTGGTGCAATTAAAATTTGTGACAGTAGAAAATTATTTTTTGAAAAATTTACTATAGAAGAGGCAATACCTGGCGGAATTAAAATTTGCGACAGTAAAAAATTATTTTTGGATAATTTGCTATAGAAAAGGCAATCCCTGGCGGATTTAAAATTTGCGACAGTAATAAATTAATTTGTGAAAAATTTACTATAGAAAAGGCAATCCCTGGCGCAATTAAAATTTGCGACAGTAAAAAATTATTTTTGCAAAATTTACTATAGAAAAGGCAATCCCTGGCGTATTTAAAATTTGCGACAGTAAAAAATTAATTTGTGAAAAATATACTATAGAAAAGGCAATCCCTGACGCAATTAAAATTTGCGGCAGTATAAAATTATTTTTTGAAAAATTTACTATAGAAAAGGCAATCCCTGGAGTAATTAAAATTTGCGACAGTAAAAAATTAGTTTTTGAAAAATTTACTAAAGAAAAGGCAATCCCTGGGGCAATTAAAATTTGCGACAGTATAACATTTAATTTTGAAAAATTTACTATAGAAAAGGCAATCCCTGGCGCAATTAAAATTTGCGACAGTAAAAAATTATTTTTTGCAAAATTTACTATAGAAAACGCAATCCCTGGCGGATTTAAAATTTGCGACAGTAAAAAATTAATTTGTGAAAAATTTACTGTAGAATAGGCAATCCCTGGCGCAATTAAAATTTGCGACAGTAAAAAATTTGTTTTTGAAAAATTTACTATAGAAAAGGCAATCCCTGGCGCAATTAAAATTTGTGACAGTAGAAAATTATTTTTTGAAAAATTTACTATAGAAGAGGCAATACCTCGCGCAATTAAAATTTGCGACAGTAAAAAATTATTTTTGGATAATTTGCTATAGTAAAAGCAATCCCTGGCGGATTTAAAATTTGCGACAGTAATAAATTAATTTCTGAAAAATTTACTATAGAAAAGGCAATCCCTGGCGCAATTAAAATTTGCGACAGTAAAAAATTATTTTTGCAAAATTTACTATAGAAAAGGCAATCCCTGGCGTATTTAAAATTTGCGACAGTAAAAAATTAATTTGTGAAAAATATACTATAGAAAAGGCAATCCCTGACGCAATTAAAATTTGCGGCAGTATAAAATTATTTTTTGAAAAATTTACTATAGAAAAGGCAATCACTGGAGTAATTAAAATTTGCGACAGTAAAAAAATAGTTTTTGAAAAATTTACTAAAGAAAAGGCAATCCCTGGGGCAATTAAAATTTGCGACAGTATAACATTTAATTTTGAAAAATTTACTATAGAAAAGGCAATCCCTGGCGCAATTAAAATTTGCGACAGTAAAAAATTATTTTTTGCAAAATTTACTATAGAAAAGGCAATCCCTGGCGGATTTAAAATTTGCGACAGTTAAAAATTAATTTGTGAAAAATTTACTATAGAAAAGGCAATCCCTGGCGCAATTAAAATTTGCGACAGTAAAAAATTATTTTTTGCAAAATTTACTATAGAAAAGGCAATCCCTGGCGTATTTAAAATTTGCGACAGTAAAAAATTAATTTGTGAAAAATTTGCTATAGAAAAGGCAATCCCAGGCGTATTTAAAATTTGCGACAGTAAAAAATTATTTTTTGAATAATTTACTATAGAAAAGGCAATCCCTGGCGTAATTAAAATTTGCGACAGTAAAAAATTAGTTTTTGAAAAATTTACTATAGCAAAGGCAATCCCTGGCGCAATTAAAATTTGCGACAGTATAAAATTAAATTTTGAAAAATTTACTATAGAAAAGGCAATCCCTGGCGTAATTAAAATTTGCGACAGTAAAAAATTAGTTTTTGAAAAACTTACTAAAGAAAAGGCAATCCCTGGCGCAATTAAAATTTGCGACAGTATAAAATAAAATTTTGAAAAATTTACTATAGAATAGGCAATCCCTGGAGCAATTAAAATTTGCGACAGTAAAAAATTATTTTTTGCAAAATTTACTATAGAGAAGGCAATCCCTGGCGTATTTAAAATTTGCGACAGTAAAAAATTAATTTTTGGAAAATTTACTATAGAAAAGGCAATCCCTGGCGTAATTAAAATTTTCGACAGTAAAAAATTATTTTTTGAAAAATTTACTATAGAAAAGGCAATCCCTGGCGTATTTAAAATTTGCGACAGTAAAAAATTATTGTTTGAATAATTTACTATAGAAAAGGCAATCCCTGGCGTAATTAAAATATGCGACATTAAAAAAAATGTTTTTGAAAAATTTACTATAGAAAAGGCAATCCCTGGCGCAATTAAAATTTGCGACAGTAGAAAATTATTTTTTGAAAAATTTACTATAGAAAAGACAATCCCTGGCGCAATTAAAATTTGCGACATTAAAAACTATTTTTTGAAAAATTTACTATAGAAAAGGCAATCCCTGGCGCAATTAAATTTGCGACAGTAAAAAATTATTTTTTGAATAATTTACTATAGAAAAGGCAATCCCTGGCGCAATTAAAATTTGCGACAGTAAAAAATTATTTTTTGAAAAATTTACCATAGAAAAGGCAATCCCTGGCGTATTTAAAATTTGCGACAGTAAAAAATTAATTTTTGGAAAATTTACTATAGAAAAGGCAATCCCTGGCGTAATTAAAATTTGCGACAGTAAAAAATTATTTTTTGAAAAATTTACTGTAGAAAAGGCAATCCCTGGCGCAATTAAAATTTGCGACAGTAAAAAATTTGTTTTTGAAAAATTTACTATAGAAAAGGCAATCCCTGGCGCAATTAAAATTTGCGACAGTAGAAAATTATTTTTTAAAAAATTTACTATAGAAAAGGCAATCCCTGGCGCAATTAAAATTTGCGACAGTAGAAAATTATTTTTTTGAAAAATTTACTATAGAAAAGGCAATCCCTGGCGCAGTTAAAATTTGCGACAGTATAAAATTAAATTTTGAAAAATTTACTATAGAAAAGGCAATCCCTGGCGCAATTAAAATTTGCGACAGTAAAAAATTATTTTTTGCAAAATTTACTATAGAAAAGGCAATCCCTGGCGTAATTAAAATTTGCGACAGTAAAAAATTATTTTTTGAAAAATTTACTGTAGAAAAGGCAATCCCTGGCGCAATTAAAATTTGCGACAGTAAAAAATTTGTTTTTGAAAAATTTACTATAGAAAAGGCAATCCCTGGTGCAATTAAAATTTGTGACAGTAGAAAATTATTTTTTGAAAAATTTACTATAGAAGAGGCAATACCTGGCGGAATTAAAATTTGCGACAGTAAAAAATTATTTTTGGATAATTTGCTATAGAAAAGGCAATCCCTGGCGGATTTAAAATTTGCGACAGTAATAAATTAATTTGTGAAAAATTTACTATAGAAAAGGCAATCCCTGGCGCAATTAAAATTTGCGACAGTAAAAAATTATTTTTGCAAAATTTACTATAGAAAAGGCAATCCCTGGCGTATTTAAAATTTGCGACAGTAAAAAATTAATTTGTGAAAAATATACTATAGAAAAGGCAATCCCTGACGCTATTAAAATTTGCGGCAGTATAGAATTATTTTTTGAAAAATTTACTATAGAAAAGGCAATCCCTGGCGTATTTAAAATTTGCGACAGTAAAAAATAATTTTTTGAATAATTTACTATAGAAAAGGCAATCCCTGGAGTAATTAAAATTTGCGACAGTAAAAAATTAGTTTTTGAAAAATTTACTATAGAAAAGGCAATCCCTGGCGCAATTAAAATTTGTGACAGTATAATATTAAATTTTGAAAAATTTACTATAGAAAAGGCAATCCCTGGCGTAATTAAAATTTGCGACAGTAAAAAATTAGTTTTTGAAAAATTTACTAAAGAAAAGGCAATCCCTGGGGCAATTAAAATTTGCGACAGTATAACATTTAATTTTGAAAAATTTACTATAGAAAAGGCAATCCCTGGCGCAATTAAAATTTGCGACAGTAAAAAATTATTTTTGCAAAATTTACTATAGAAAAGGCAATCCCTGGCGCAATTAAAATTTGCGACAGTAGAAAATTATTTTTTAAAAAATTTACTATAGAAAAGGCAATCCCTAGCGCAATTAAAATCTGCGACAGTAGAAAATTATTTTTTGAAAAATTTACTATAGAAAAGGCAATCCCTGGCGCAGTTAAAATTTGCGACAGTAAAAAATTAATTTGTGAAAAATTTACTATAGCAAAGGCAATCCCTGGCGCAATTAAAATTTGCGACAGTAGAAAATTATTTTTTGAAAAATTTACTATAGAAAAGGCAATCCCTGGCGCAATTAAAATTTGCGACAGTAAAAAATTATTTTTTGAATAATTTACTATAGAAAAGGCAATCCCTGGCGCAATTAAAATTTGCGACAGTAGAAAATTATTTTTTAAAAAATTTACTATAGAAAAGGCAATCCCTAGCGCAATTAAAATCTGCGACAGTAGAAAATTATTTTTTGAAAAATTTACTATAGAAAAGGCAATCCCTGGCGCAGTTAAAATTTGCGACAGTAAAAAATTAATTTGTGAAAAATTTACTATAGCAAAGGCAATCCCTGGCGCAATTAAAATTTGCGACAGTAGAAAATTATTTTTTGAAAAATTTACTATAGAAAAGGCAATCCCTGGCGCAATTAAAATTTGCGACAGTAAAAAATTATTTTTTGAATAATTTACTATAGAAAAGGCAATCCCTGGCGCAATTAAAATTTGCGACAGTAAAAAATTATTTCTTGCAAAATTTACTATAGAAAAGGCAATCCCTGGTGTATTTAAAATTTGCGACAGTAAAAAATTATTTTTTGAACAATTTACTATAGAAAAGGCAATCCCTGGCGTAATTAAAATTTGCGACAGTAAAAAATTTGTTTTTGAAAAATTTACTATAGAAAAGGCAATCCCTGGCGCAATTAAAATTTGCGACAGTAGAAAATTATTTTTGAAAAATTTACTATAGAGAAGGCAATCCCTGGCGCAATTAAAATTTGCGACATTAAAAATTATTTTTTGAAAAATTTACTATAGAAAAGGCAATCCCTGGCGCAATTAAAATTTGCGACAGTAAAAAATTATTTTTTGAATAATTTACTATAGAATAGGCAATCCCTGGCGCAATTAAAATTTGCGACAGTACAAAATAATTTTTTGCAAAATTTACTATAGAAAAGGCAATCCCTGGCATTTAAAATTTGCGACAGTAAAAAATTAATTTTTGGAAAATTTACTATAGAAAAGGCAATCCCTGGCGTAATTAAAATTTGCGAGAGTAACAAATTATTTTTTGAAAAATTTACTGTAGAAAAGGCAATCCCTGTCGCAATTAAAATTTGCGACAGTAAAAAATTTGTTTTTGAAAAATTTACTATAGAAAAGGCAATCCCTGGCGCAATTAAAATTTGCGACAGTAGAAAATTATTTTTTGAAAAATTTACTATAGAAAAGGCAATCCCTGGCGCAGTTAAAATTTACGACAGTAAAAAATTATTTTTTGAATAATTTACTAAAGAAAAGGCAATCCATGGCGGATTTAAAATATGCGACAATAAAAAATTAATTTGTGAAAAATTTACTATAGAAAAGGCAATCCCTGGCGCAATTAAAATTTGCGACAGTAAAAAATTATTTTTTGCAAAATTTACTATAGAAAAGGCAATCCCTGGCGTATTTAAAATTTGCGACAGTAAAAAATTAATTTGTGAAAAATTTACTAAAGAAAAGGCAATCCCTGGCGCAATTAAAATTTGCGGCAGTATAAAATTATTTTTTGAAAAATTTACTGTAGAAAAGGCAATCCCTGGCGTATTTAAAATTTGCGACAGTAAAAAATTAATTTGTGAAAAATTTTCTATAGTAAAAGCAATCCCTGGCGCAATTAAAATTTGCGGCAGTATAAAGTTATTTTTTGAAAAATTTACTATAGAAAAGGCAATCCCTGGCGTAATTAAAATTTGCGACAGTAAAAAATTAGTTTTTTTTTAAAATTTACTAAAGAAAAGGCAATCCCTGTCGCAATTAAAATTTGCTACAGTAAAAAATTTGTTTTTGAAAAATTTACTATAGAAAAGGCAATCCCTGGCGCAATTAAAATTTGCGACAGTAGAAAATTATTTTTTGAAAAATTTACTATAGAAAATGCAATCCCTGGCGCAGTTAAAATTTGCGACAGTAAAAAATTATTTTTTGAATAATTTACTAAAGAAAAGGCAATCCATGGCGGATTTAAAATATGCGACAGTAAAAAATTAATTTGTGAAAAATTTACTATAGAAAAGGCAATCCCTGGCGCAATTAAAATTTGCGACAGTAAAAAATTATTTTTTGAATAATTTACTATAGAAAAGGCAATCCCTGGCGCAATTAAAATTTGCGACAGTAAAAAATTATTTTTTGCAAAATTTACTATAGAAAAGGCAATCCCTGGCATTTAAAATTTGCGACAGTAAAAAATTAATTTTTGGAAAATTTACTATAGAAAAGGCAATCCCTGGCGTAATAAAAATTTGCGAGAGTAAAAATTTATTTTTTGAAAAATTTACTGTAGAAAAGGCAATCCCTGTCGCAATTAAAATTTGCGACAGTAAAAAATTTGTTTTTGAAAAATTTACTATAGAAAAGGCAATCCCTGGCGCAATTAAAATTTGCGACAGTAGAAAATTATTTTTTGAAAAATTTACTATAGAAAAGGCAATCCCTGGCGCAGTTAAAATTTGCGACAGTAAAAAATTATTTTTTGAATAATTTACTAAAGAAAAGGCAATCCATGGCGGATTTAAAATATGCGACAGTAAAAAATTAATTTGTGAAAAATTTACTATAGAAAAGGCAATCCCTGGCGCAATTAAAATTTGCGACAGTAAAAAATTATTTTTTGCAAAATTTACTATAGAAAAGGCAATCCCTGGCGTATTTAAAATTTGCGACAGTAAAAAATTAATTTGTGAAAAATTTACTATAGAAAGGCAATCCCTGGCGCAATTAAAATTTACGGCAGTATAAAATTATTTTTTGATAAATTTACTGTAGAAAAGGCAATCCCTGGCGTATTTAAAATTTACGACAGTAAAAAATTAATTTGTGAAAAATTTACTATAGTAAAGGCAATCCCTGGCGCAATTAAAATTTGCGGCAGTATAAAGTTATTTTTTGAAAAATTTACTATAGAAAAGGCAATCCCTGGCGTAATTAAAATTTGCGACAGTAAAAAATTAGTTTTTTTTTTTAAATTTACTAAAGAAAAGGCAATCCCTGGCGCAATTAAAATTTGCGACAGTATAAAATTAAATTTTGGAAAATTTACTATAGAAAAGGCAAACCCAGGCGCAGTTAAAATTTGCGACAGTAAAAAATTATTTTTTGCAAAAATTTACTATAGAAATGGCAATCCCTGTCGTATTTAAAATTTGCGACAGTAAAAAATTAATTTTTGGAAAATTTACTATAGAAAATGCAATCCCTGGTGTATTTAAAATTTGCGACAGTAAAAAATTATTTTTTGAATAATTTACTATAGAAAAGGCAATCCCTGGCGTAATTAAAATTTGCGACAGTAAAAAATTTGTTTTTGAAAAATTTACTATAGAAAAGGCAATCCCTGGCGCAATTAAAATTTGCCACAGTAGAAAATTATTTTTTGAAAAATTTACTATAGAAAAGGCAATCCCTGGCGCAATTAAAATTTGCGACATTAAAAATTAATTTTTGAATAATTTACTATAGAAAAGGCAATCCCTGGCGGATTTAAAATTTGCGACAGTAAAAAATTAATTTGTGAAAAATTTACTATAGAAAAGGCAGTCCCTGGCGCAATTAAAATTTTCGACAGTAAAAAATTATTTTTTGCAAAATTTACTATAGAAAAGGCAATCCCTGGCGTATTTAAAATTTGCGACAGTAAAAAATTAATTTTTGGAAAATTTACTATAGAAAAGGCAATCCCTGGCGTAATTAAAATTTGCGACAGTAAAAAATTATTTTTTGAAAAATTTACTGTAGAAAAGGCAATCCCTGGCGCAATTAAAATTTGCGACAGTAAAAAATTTGTTTTTGAAAAATTTACTATAGAAAAGGCAATCCCTGGCGCAATTAAAATTTGCGACAGTAGAAAATTATTTTTTGAAAAATTTACTATAGAATAGGCAATCCCTGGCGCAATTAAAATTTGCGACAGTAAAAAATTATTTTTTGAATAAATTACTATAGAAAAGGCAATCCCTTGCGGATTTAAAATTTGCGACAGTAAAAAATTAATTTGTGAAAAATTTACTATAGAAAAGGCAATCCCTGGCGCAATTAAAATTTGCGGCAGTATAAAATTATTTTTTGTTGAAAAATTTACTATAGAAGAGACAATCCCTGGCGTATTTAAAATTTGCGACAGTAAAAAATTATTTTTTGAATAATTTACTATAGAAAAGGCAATCCCTGGCGTAATTAAAATTTGCGACAGTAAAAAATTAGTTTTTGAAAAATTTACTATAAAAAAGGCAATCCCTGGCGTAATTAAAATTTGCGACAGTAAAAAATTAATTTTTGAAAAATTTCCTAAAGAAAAGGCAATCCCTGGCGCAATTAAAATTTGCGACAGTATAAAATTAAATTTTGGACAATTTACTATAGAAAAGGCAATCCCTGTCGCAATTAAAATTTGCCACAGTAAAAAATAATTTTTGCAAAATTTACTATAGAAAAGGCAATCCCTGGCGTATTTAAAATTTGCGACAGTAAAAAATTAATTTGTGAAAAATATACTATAGAAAAGGCAATCCATGACGCAATTAAAATTTGCGGCAGTATAGAATTATTTTTTGAAAAATTTACTATAGAAAAGGCAATCCCTGGCGTATTTAAAATTTGCGACAGTAAAAAATTATTTTTTGAATAATTTACTATAGAAAAGGCAATCCCTGGAGTAATTAAAATTTGCGACAGTAAAAAATTAGTTTTTGAAAAATTTACTATAGAAAAGGCAATCCCTGGCGCAATTAAAATTTGCGACAGTATAAAATTAAATTTTGAAAAATTTACTATAGAAAAGGCAATCCCTGGCGTAATTAAAATTTGCGACAGTAAAAAATTAGTTTTTGAAAAATTTACTAAAGAAAAGGCAATCCCTGGGGCAATTAAAATTTGCGACAGTATATCATTTAATTTTGAAAAATTTACTATAGAAAAGGCAATCCCTGGCGCAATTAAAATTTGCGACAGTAAAAAATTATTTTTTGCAAAATTTACTATAGAAAAGGCAATCCCTGGCGCAATTAAAATTTGCGACAGTAAAAAATTTGTTTTCGAAAAATTTACTATAGAAAAGGCAATCCCTGGCGCAATTAAAATTTGCGACAGTAGAAAATTATTTTTTAAAAAATTTACTATAGAAAAGGCAATCCCTGGCGCAATTAAAATCTGCGACAGTAGAAAATTATTTTTTGAAAAATTTACTATAGAAAAGGCAATCCCTGGCGCAGTTAAAATTTGCGACAGTAAAAAATTAATTTGTGAAAAATTTACTATAGCAAAGGCAATCCCTGGCGCAATTAAAATTTGCGACAGTAGAAAATTATTTTTTGAAAAATTTACTATAGAAAAGGCAATCCCTGGCGCAGTTGAAATTTGCGACAGTAAAAAATTATTTTTTGAATAATTTACTATAGAAAAGGTAATCCCTGGCGCAATTAAAATTTGCGACAGTAAAAAATTATTTTTTGCAAAATTTACTATAGAAAAGGCAATCCCTGGTGTATTTAAAATTTGCGACAGTAAAAAATTATTTTTTGAACAATTTACTATAGAAAAGGCAATCCCTGGCGTAATTAAAATTTGCGACAGTAAAAAATTTGTTTTTGAAAAATTTACTATAGAAAAGGCAATCCCTGGCGCAATTAAAATTTGCGACAGTAGAAAATTATTTTTTGAAAAATTTACTATAGAGAAGGCAATCCCTGGCGCAATTAAAATTTGCGACATTAAAAATTATTTTTTGAAAAATTTACTATAGAAAAGGCAATCCCTGGCGCAATTAAAATTTGCGACAGTAAAAAATTATTTTTTGAATAATTTACTATAGAAAAGGCAATCCCTGGCGCAATTAAAATTTGCGACAATAAAAAATTATTTTTTGCAAAATTTACTATAGAAAAGGCAATCCCTGGCATTTAAAATTTGCGACAGTAAAAAATTAATTTTTGGAAAATTTACTATAGAAAAGGCAATCCCTGGCGTAATTAAAATTTGCGAGAGTAAAAAATTATTTTTTGAAAAATTTACTGTAGAAAAGGCAATCCCTGTCGCAATTAAAATTTGCGACAGTAAAAAATTTGTTTTTGAAAAATTTACTATAGAAAAGGAAATCCCTGGCGCAATTAAAATTTGCGACAGTAAAAAATTAATTTGTGAAAAATTTACTATAGAAAAGGCAATCCCTGGCGCAATTAAAATTTGCGACAGTAAAAAATTATTTTTTGCAAAATTTACTATAGAAAAGGCAATCCCTGGCGTATTTAAAATTTGCGACAGTAAAAAATTAATTTGTGAAAAATTTACTATAGAAAAGGCACTCCCTGGCGCAATTAAAATTTGCGGCAGTATAAAATTATTTTTTGAAAAATTTACTGTAGAAAAGGCAATCCCTGGCGTATTTAAAATTTGCGACAGTAAAAAATTAATTTGTGAAAAATTTACTATAGTAAAGGCAATCCCTGGCGCATTTAAAATTTGCGGCAGTATAAATTTATTTTTTGAAAAATTTACTATAGAAAAGGCAATCCCTGGCGCAATTAAAATTTGCGACAGTAGAAAATTATTTTTTGAAAAATTTACTATAGAAAAGGCAATCCCTGGCGTATTTAAAATTTGCGACAGTAAAAAATTAATTTGTGAAAAATTTACTATAGAAAAGGCAATCCCTGGCGCAATTAAAATTTGCGGCAGTATAAAATTATTTTTTGTTGAAGAATTTACTATAGAAGAGACAATCCCTGGCGTATTTAAAATTTGCGACAGTAAAAAATTATTTTTTGAATAATTTACTATAGAAAAGGCAATCCCTGGCGTAATTAAAATTTGCGACAGTAAAAAATTAGTTTTTGAAAAATTTACTATAGAAAAGGCAATCCCTGGCGCAATTAAAATTTGCGACAGTATAAAATTAAATTTTGATAAATTTAATATAGAAAAGGTAATCCCTGGCGTAATTAAAATTTGCGACAGTAAAAAATTAATTTTTGAAAAATTTCCTAAAGAAAAGGCAATCTCTGGCGCAATTAAAATTTGCGACAGTATAAAATTAAATTTTGGACAATTTACCATAGAAAAGGCAATCCCTGTCGCAATTAAAATTTGCCACAGTAAAAAATTATTTTTTTCGACAGTAAAAAATTAATTTTTGAAAAATTTACTATAGAAAAGGCAATCCCTGGCGTAATTAAAATTTGCGACAGTAAAAAATTAATTTTTGAAAAATTTACTATAGAACAGGCAATCCCTGGCGCAATTAAAATTTGCGACAGTAAAAAATTATTTTTTGAAAAATTTACTGTAGAAAAGGCAATCCCTGGCGCTATTAAAATTTGCGACAGTAAAAAATTATTTTTTGCAAAATTTACTACAGAAAAGGCAATCCCTGGCCTATTTAAAATTTGCGACAGTAAAAAATTAATTTTTGGAAAATTTACTATAGAAAAGGCAATTATTTTTTGAATAATTTACTATAGAAAAGGCAATCCCTGGCGCAATTAAAATTTGCGACAGTAAAAAATTTGTTTTTGAAAAATTTACTATAAAAAAGGCAATCCCTGGCGCAATTTAAATTTGCGACAGTAGAAAATTATTTTTTGAAAAATTTACTATAGAAAAGGCAATCCATAGCGCAATTAAAATTTGCGAGAGTAAAAAATTTTTTTTGAATAATTTACTATAGAAAAGGCAATCCCTGGCGGATTTAAAATTTGCGACAGTAAAAGTCAATTTGTGTAAAATTTACTATAGAAAAGGCAATCCCTGGCGCAATTAAAATTTGCGACAGTAAAAAATTATTTTTTTCAAAATTTACTATAGAAAAGGCAATCCCTGGCGTATTTAAAATTTGCGACAGTAAAAAACTAATTTTTAAAAAAATTTACTATAGAAAAGGCCATCACTGGCGTATTTAAAATTTGCGACAGTAAAAAATTAATTTTTGAAAAATTTACTATAGAAAAGGCAATTTCTGGCGCAATTAAAATTTGCGACAGTAAAAAATTATTTTTTGAAAAATTTACTATAGAAAAGGCAATCCCTGGCGCAATTAAAATTTGAGACAGTAAAAAATTATTTTTTGCAAAATTTACTGTAGAAAAGGCAATCCCTGGCGCAATTAAAATTTGCGACAGTAAAAAATAATTTTTTGAAAAATTTACTATAGAAAAGGCAATACCTGGCGTAATTAAAATTTGCGACAGTAAAAAATTATTTTTTGAAAAATTTACTGTAGAAAAGGCAATCCCTGGCGCAATTAAAATTTGCGACAGTAAAACATTAATTTATGGAAATTTTACTATAGAAAAGGCAATCCCTGGCGTAATTAAAATTTGCGACAGTAAAAAATTATTTTTTGAAACATTTACTGTAGAAAAGGCAATCCCTGGCGCAATTAAAATTTGCTACAGTAAAAAATTTGTTTTTGAAAAATTTACTATAGGAAAGGCAATCCCTGGCGCAATTAAAATTTGCGACAGTAGAAAATTAATTTTTGAAAAATTTACTATAGCAAAGGCAATCCCTGGCGCAATTAAAATTTGCGACAATAAAAAATTATTTTTTGAATAATTTACTATAGAAAAGGCAATGCCTGGCGGATTTAAAATTTGCGACAGCAAAAAATTAATTTGTGAAAAATTTACTATAGAAAAGGCAATCCCTGGAGCAATTAAAATTTGCGATAGTAAAAAATTATTTTTTGCAAAATTTACTATAGAAAAGGCAATCCTTGGCGTATTTAAAATTTGGGACATTAAAAAATTAATTTGTGAAAAATTTACTATAGCAAAGGCAATCCCTGGCGCAATTAAAATTTGCGGCAGTATAAAATTATTTTTTGAAAAATTTACTATAGAAAAGGCAATCCCTGGCGTATTTAAAATTTGCGACAGTAAAAAATTATTTTTTGAATAATTTACTATAGAAAAGGCAATCCCTGGCGTAATTAAAATTTGCGACAATAAAAAATTAGTTTTTGAAAAATTTACTATAGAAAAGGCAATCCCTGGCGCAATTAAAATTTGCGAAAGTATAAAATTAAATTTTGAAAAATTTACTATATAAAAGGCAATCCCTGGCGTAATTAAAATTTGCGACAGTTAAAAATTAGTTTTTGAAAAATGTACTAAAGAAATGGCAATCCCTGGCGAAATTAAAATTTGCGACAGTATAAAATTAAATTTTGAAAAATTTACTATAGAAAGGCAATCCCTGGCGCAAATAAAATTTGCGACAGTAAAAAATTATTTTTTGCAAAATTTACTATAGAAAAGGCAATCCCTGGCGTATTTAAAATTTGCGACAGTAAAAAATTAATTTTTGGAAAATTTACTATAGAAAAGGCAATCCATGGCGTAATTAAAATTTGCGACAGTAAAAAATTATTTTTTGAAAAATTTACTGTAGAAAAGGCAATCCCTGGCGCAATTAAAATTTGCGACAGTAGAAAATTATTTTTTGAAAAATTTACTATAGAAAAGGCAATCCCTGGCGTATTTAAAATTTGCGACAGTAAAAAATTATTTTTTGAATAATTTACTATAGAAAAGGCAATCCCTGGCGTAATTAAAATTTGCGACAGTAAAAAATTTGTTTTTGAAAAATTTACTATAGAAAAGGCAATCTCTGGCGCAATTAAAACTAGCGACAGTAGAAAATTATTTTTTGAAAAATTTACTATAGAAAAGGCAATCCCTGGCGCAATTAAAATTTGCGACAGTAAAAAATTATTTTTTGAATAATTTACTATAGAAAAGGCAATCACTGGCGTAATTAAAAGTTGCGACAGTAAAAAATTTGTTTTTGAAAAATTTACTATAGAAAAGGCAATCCCTGGCGCAATTAAAATTTGCGACAGTAGAAAATTATTTTTTGAAAAATTTACTATAGAAAAGGCAATCCCTGGCGCAATTAAAATTTGCGACAATAAAAAATTATTTTTTGAATAATTTACTATAGAAAAGGCAATCACTGGCGGATTTAAAATTTGAGACAGTAAAAAATTAATTTGTGAAAAATTTACTATATAAAAGGCAATCCCTGGCCAATTAAAATTTGCTACAATAAAAAATTATTTTTTGCAAAATTTACTACAGAAAAGGCAATCCCTGGCGTATTTAAAATTTGCGACAGTAAGAAATTAATTTGAGAAAAATTTACTATAGAAAAGGCAATCCCTGGCGCAATTAAAATTTGCGACAGTATAAATTTAAATTTTGAAAAATTTACTATAGAAAAGGCATTCCCTGGCGGATTTAAAATTTGCAACAGTAAAAAATTAACTTGTGAAAAATTTACTATATAAAAGGCAATCCCTGGCGCAATTAAAATTTGCGACAGTAAAAAATTATTTTTTGAATAATTTACTATAGAAAGGCAATCCCTGGCGTAATTAAAATTTGCGACAGTAAAAAATTTGTTTTTGAAAAATTTACTATAGAAAAGGCAATCTCTTGCGCAATTAAAATTTGCGACAGTAGAAAATTATTTTTTGAAAAATTTACTATAGAAAAGGCAATCCCTGACGCAATTAAATTTTGCGACAGTAAAAAATTATTTTTTGAATAATTTACTATAGAAAAGGCATTCCCTGGCGGATTTAAAATTTGCGACAGTAAAAAATTAATTTGTGAAAAATTTACTATATAAAAGGCAATCCCTGGCGCAATTAAAATTTGCGACAGTAAAAAATAATTTTTTGACTAATTTACTATAGAAAAGGCAATCCCTGGCGTAATTAAAATTTGCGACAGTAAAAAATTTGTTTTCGAAAAATTTACTATAGAAAAGGCAATCCCTGGCGCAATTAAAATTTGCGACAGTAGAAAATTATTTTTTGGAAAATTTACTATAGAAAAGGCAATCGCTGTCGCAATTAAATTTTGCGACAGTAAAAAATTATTTTTTGAATAATTTACTATAGAAAAGGCATTCGCTGGCGGATTTAAAATTTGCGACAGTAAAAAATTAATTTGTGAAAAATTTACTATATAAAAGGCAATCCCTGGCGCAATTAAAATTTGCGACAGTAAAAAATTATTTTTTGCAAAACTTACTATAGAAAAGGCAATCCCTGCGTATTTAAAATTTGCGACAGTAAAAAATTATTTTTTGAATAATTTACTATAGAAAAGGCAATCCCTGGCGTAATTAAAATTTGCGACAGTAAAAAATTAGTTTTTGAAAAATTTACTATAGAAAAGGCAATCCCTGGCGCAATTAAAATTTGCGACAGTAAAAAATTATTTTTCGAAAAATTTACTATAGAAAAGGCAATCCCTGGCGCAATTAAAATCTGCGACAGTAGAAAATTATTTTTTGCAAAACTTACTATAGAAAAGGCAATCCCTGCGTATTTAAAATTTGCGACAGTAAAAAATTATTTTTTGAATAATTTACTATAGAAAAGGCAATCCCTGGCGTAATTAAAATTTGCGACAGTAAAAAATTAGTTTTTGAAAAATTTACTATAGAAAAGGCAATCCCTGGTGTAGTTAAAATTTTCGACAGTAAGAAATTAGTTTTTGAAAAATTTACTGTAGAAAAGGCAATCCCTGGCGCAATTAAAATTTGCGACAGTAAAAAATTTACTATAGAAAAGCAAACCTTGGCGCAATTAAAATTTGCGACAGTAAAAAATTATTTTTTGAAAAATTTACTATAGAAAAGGCAATCTCCGGCGTAATTAAAATGTGCGACAGTATAAAATTAATTTTTGAAAAATTTACTATAGAAAAGGCAATCCCTGGCGCAATTAAAATCTGCGACAGTAGAAAATTATTTTTTGAAAAATTTACTATAGAAAAGTCAATCCCTGGCGCAATTAAAATTTGCGACAGTAAAAAATTTTTTTTTGAACAATTTACTGTAGAAAATGCAATCCCTGGCGCAATTAAAATTTGCGACAATAAAAAATTATTTTTGAAAAATTTACTATAGAAAAGGCAAGACCTGGCGCAATTAAAATTTGCGACTGTAAAAAATTATTTTTTGAAAAATTTACTGTAGAAAAGGCAATCCCTGGCGCAATTAAAATTTGCGACAGTAAAAAATTAATTTTTGGAAATTTTACTATAGAAAAGGCAATCCCTCGCCTAGTTAAAATTTGCGATAGTAAAAAAATTATTTTTTGAAAAATTTACTGTAGAAAAGGCAATCCCTGGCGCAATTAAAATTTGCGACAGTAAAAAAATTGTTTTTGAAAAATTTAATATTGAAAAGGCAATCCCTGGCGCAATTAAAATTTGAGACAGTAGAAAATTATTTTTTGAAAAATTTACTATAGCAAAGGCAATCCCTGGCGCAATTAAAATTTGCGACAGTAAAAAAATTATTTTTTGAATAATTTACTATAGAAAAGGCAATCCCTGGCGGATTTAAAATTTGCGACAGTAAAAAATTAATTTGTGAAAAATTTACTATAGAAAAGGCAATCCCTGGCGCAATTAAAATTTGCGACAGTAAAAAATTATTTTTTGCAAAATTGACTATAGAAAAGCAATTTCTGGCGTATTTAAAATTTGCCACATTAAAAAATTAATTTGTGAAAAATTTACTATAGAAAAGGCAATCACTGGCGCAATTAAAATTTGCGGCAGTATAAAATTATTTTTTGAAAAATTTACTATAGAAAAGGCAATCCCTGGCGTATTTAAAGTTTGCGACAGTAAAAAATTATTTTTTGAATAATTTACTATAGAAAAGGCAATCCCTGCGTAATTAAAATTTGCGACAGTAAAAAATTAGTTTTTGAAAAATTTACTATAGAAAAGGCGATCCCTGGCGCAATTAAAATTTGCGACAGTATAAAATTAAATTTTGAAAAATTTACTATATAAAAGGCAATCCCTGGCGAAATTAAAATTTGCGACAGTTAAAAATTAGTTTTTGAAAAATTTACTAAAGAGGCAATACCTGGCGAAATTAAAATTTGCGACAGTATAAAATTAAATTTTGAAAAATTTACTATAGAAAAGGCAATCCCTGGCGCAATTAAAATTTGCGACAGTAAAAAATTATTTTTTGCAAAATTTACTATAGAAAAGGCAATCCCTGGCGTATTTAAAATTTGCGACAGCAAAAATTAATTTTTGGAAAATTTACTATAGAAAAGGCAATCCCTGGCGTAATTAAAATTTGCGACAGTAAAAAATTGTTTTTTGAAAAATTTACTGTAGAAAAGGCAATCCCTGGCGCAATTAAAATTTGTGACAGTAGAAAATTATTTTTTGAAAAATTTACTATAGAAAAGGCAATCCCTGGCGCAATTAAAATTTGCGACAGTAAAAAATTATTTTTTGCAAAATTTACTATAGAAAAGGCAATTTCTGGCGTATTTAAAATTTGCGACATTAAAAAATTAATTTGTGAAAAATTTACTATAGAAAAGGCAATCACTGGCGCAATTAAAATTTGCGGCAGTATAAAATTATTTTTTTGAAAAATTTACTATAGAAAAGGCAATCCCTGGCGTATTTAAAATTTACGACAGTAAAAAATTAATTTGTGAAAAATTTACTATAGAAAGGCAATCCCTGGCACAATTAAAATTTGCGACAGTATAAAATTATTTTTTGAAAAATTTACTATAGAAAAGGCAATCCCTGCCGTATTTAAAATTTGCGACAGTAAAAAATTATTTTTTGAATAATTTACTATAGAAAAGGCAATCGCTGGCGTAAATAAAATTTGCGACAGTAAAAAATTACTTTTTGAAAAATTTACTATAGAAAATGCAATCCCTGGCGCAATTAAAATTTGCGACAGTATAAAATTATATTTTGAAAAATTTACTATAGAAAAGGCAATCCCTGGCGTCATTAAAATTTGCGACAGTAAAAAATTAGTTTTTGAAAAATTTACTATAGAAAAGGCAATCCCTGGCGCAATTAAAATTTGCGACAGTAGAAAATTATTTTTTGCAAAATTTACTACAGAAAAGGCAATACCTGGCGGATTTAAAATTTGTTTTTGAAAAATTTACTGTAGAAAAGGCAATCCCTGGCGCAATTAAAATTTGCGACAGTAAAAAATTTGTTTTTGAAAAATTTAATATAGAAAAGGCAATCCCTGGCGCAATTAAAATTTGCGACAGTAAAAAATTATTTTTTGAAAAATTTACTATAGCAAAGGCAATCCCTGGCGCAATTAAAATTTGCGACAGTAAAAAATTATTTTTTGAATAATTTACTATAGAAAAGGCAATCCCCGGCGGATTTAAAGTTTGCGACACTAAAAAATTAATTTGTGAAAAATTTACTATAGAAAAGGCAATCCCTGGCGCATTTAAAATTTGCGACAGTAAAAAATTATTTTTTGCAAAATTTACTATAGAAAAGGCAATTTCTGGCGTATTTAAAATTTGCGACAGTAAAAAATTATTTTTTGAATAATTTATTTTAGAAAAGGCAATCCCTGCGTAATTAAAATTTGCGACAGTAAAAAATTAGTTTTTGAAAAATTTACTATAGAAAAGGCAATCACTGGCGCAATTAAAATTTGCGGCAGTAAAAAATTATTTTTTGCAAAATTTACTATAGAAAAGGCAATTTCTGGCGTATTTAAAATTTGCGACAGTAAAAAATTGTTTTTTGAAAAATTTACTGTAGAAAAGGCAATCCCTGGCGCAATTAAAATTTGCGACAGTAGAAAATTATTTTTTGAAAAATTTACTATAGAAAAGGCAATCCCTGGAGTATTTAAAATTTGCGACGGTAAAAAATTATTTTTTGAATAATTTACTATAGAAAAGGCAATCCCTGCCGTAATTAAAATTTGCGACAGTAAAAAATTTGTTTTTGAAAAATTTACTATATATATATATGCGCAATTAAAATTTGCGACAGTATAAAATTATTTTTTGAAAAATTTACTATAGAAAAGGCAATCCCTGGCCAATTAAAATTTGCGACAGTAAAAAATTATTTTTTGCAAAATTTACTACAGAAAAGGCAATACCTGGCGGATTTAAAATTTGTTTTTGAAAAATTTACTGTAGAAAAGGCAATCCCTGGCGCATTTAAAATTTGCGACAGTAAAAAATTATTTTTTGCAAAATTTACTATAGAAAAGGCAATTTCTGGCGTATTTAAAATTTGCGACAGTAAAAAATTGTTTTTTGAAAAATTTACTGTAGAAAAGGCAATCCCTGGCGCAATTAAAATTTGCGACAGTAGAAAATTATTTTTTGAAAAATTTACTATAGAAAAGGCAATCCCTGGAGTATTTAAAATTTGCGACGGTAAAAAATTATTTTTTGAATAATTTACTATAGAAAAGGCAATCCCTGCCGTAATTAAAATTTGCGACAGTAAAAAATTTGTTTTTGAAAAATTTACTATATATATATATGCGCAATTAAAATTTGCGACAGTATAAAATTATTTTTTGAAAAATTTACTATAGAAAAGGCAATCCCTGGCCAATTAAAATTTGCGACAGTAAAAAATTATTTTTTGCAAAATTTACTACAGAAAAGGCAATCCCTGGCGGATTTAAAATTTGTTTTTGAAAAATTTACTATAGAAAAGGCAATCCCGGGCGCAGTTAAAATTTGGGACAGTAGAAAATTATTTTTTGAAAAATTTACTGTAGAAAAGGCAATCCCTGGCGCAATTAAATTTTGCGACAGTAAAAAATTATTTTTTGAATAATTTACTATAGAAAAGGCATTCCCGGGCGGATTTAAAATTTGCGACAGTAAAAAATTAATTTGTGCAAAATTTACTATATAAAAGGCAATCCCTGGCGCAATTAAAATTTGCGACAGTAAAAAATTATTTTTTTGCAAAATTTACTATAGCAAAGGCAATCCCTGGCGTATTTAAAATTTACGACAGTAAAAAATTGATTTGTGAAAAATTTACTATAGAAAAGGCAATCACTGGCGCAATTAAAATTTGCGGCAGTATAAAATTATTTTTTGAAAAATTTACTATAGAAAAAGCAATCCCTGGCGTATTTAAAATTTGCGACAGTAAAAAATTATTTTTTGAATAATTTATTTTAAAAAAGGCAATCCCTGCGTAATTAAAATTTGCGACAGTAAAAAATTAGTTTTTGAAAAATTTACTATAGAAAAGGCAATCCCTGGCGCAATTAAAATTTGCGACAGTATAAAATTAAATTTTGAAAAATTTACTATATAAAAGGCAATCCCTGGCGAAATTAAAATTTGCGACAGTTAAAAATTAGTTTTTGAAAAATTTACTAAAGAAAAGGCAATCCCTGGCGAAATTAAAATTTGCGACAGTATAAAATTAAATTTTGAAAAATTTACTATAGAAAAGGCAATCCCTGGCGCAATCAAAATTTGCGACAGTAAAAAATTATTTTTTGCAAAATTTACTATAGAAAAGGCAATCCCTGGCATATTTAAAATTTGCGACAGCAAAAATTAATTTTTGGAAAATTTACTATAGAAAAGGCAATCCCTGGCGTAATTAAAATTTGCGACAGTAAAAAATTGTTTTTTGAGAAATTTACTGTATAAAAGGCAATCCCTGGCGCAATTAAAATTTGCGACAGTAGAAAATTAATTTTTGGAAATTTTACTATAGAAAAGGCAATCCCTGGCGTAATTAAAATTTGCGACAGTAAAAAATTATTTTTTGAAAAATTTACTATAGAGAAGGCAATCCCTGGCGCAATTAAAATTTGCGACAGTAAAAAATTTGTTTTTGAAAAATTTACTATAGAAAAGGCAATCCCTGGCGCAATTAAAATTTGCGACAGTAGAAAATTATTTTTTGAAAAATTTACTATAGAAAAGCCAATCACTGGCGCAATTAAAATTTGCGACAGTAAAAAATTATTTTTTGAATAATTTACTATAGAAAAGGCAATCCCTGGCGGATTTAAAATTTGCGACAGTAAAAAATTAATTTGTGAAAAATTTACTATAGAAAAGGCAATCCCTGGCGCAATTAAAATTTGCGACAGTATAAAATTATTTTTTGAAAAATTTACTATAGAAAAGGCAATCCCTGCCGTATTTAAAATTTGCGACAGTAAAAAATTATTTTTTGAAAAATTTACTATAGAAAAGGCAATACCTGGCGTAATTAAAATTTGCGACAGTCAAAAATTACTTTTTGAAAAATTTACTATAGAAAATGCAATCCCGGGCGCAATTAAAATCTGCGACAGTAGAAAATTATTTTTTGAAAAATTTACTATAGAAAAGGCAATCCCTGGCGCAATTAAAATTTGCGACAGTAAAAAATTATTTTTTGAAAAATTTACTGTAGAAAAGGCAATCCCTGGCGCAATTAAAATTTGCGACAGTAGAAAATTATTTTTTGAAAAATTTACTGTAGAAAAGGCAATCCATGGCGCAATTAAATTTTGCGACAGTAAAAAATTATTTTTTGAATAATTTACTATAGAAAAGGCATTCCCAGGCGGATTTAAAATTTGCGACAGTAAAAAATTAATTTGTGCAAAATTTACTATATAAAAGGCAATCCCTGGCGCAATTAAAATTTGCGACAGTAAAAAATTATTTTTTTGCAAAATTTACTATAGAAAAGGCAATCCCTGGCGTATTTAAAATTTACGACAGTAAAAAATTAATTTGTGAAAAATTTACTATAGAAAGGCAATCCCTGGCGCAATTAAAATTTGCGACAGTATAAAATTATTTTTTGAAAAATTTACTATAGAAAAGGCAATTCCTGCCGTATTTAAAATTTGCGACTGTAAAAAATTATTTTTTGAATAATTTACTATAGAAAAGGCAATCCCTGGCGTAATTAAAATTTGCGACAGTAAAAAATTACTTTTTGAAAAATTTACTATAGAAAATGCAATCCCTGGCGCAATTAAAATTTGCGAGAGTATAAAATTATATTTGAAAAATTTACTATAGAAAAGGCAATCCCTGGCGTAATTAAAATTTGCGACAGTAAAAAATTAGTTTTTGAAAAATTTACTATAGAAAAGGCAATCCCTGGCGCAATTAAAATTTGCGACAGTATAAAATTAAATTTTGAAAAATTTACTATAGAAAAGGCAATCCCTGGCGCAATTAAAATCTGCGACAGTAGAAAATTATTTTTTGAAAAATTTACTATAGAAAAGGCAATCCCTGGCGCAATTAAAATTTGCGACAGTAAAAAATTATTTTTTGAAAAATTTACTGTAGAAAAGGCATTCCCTGGCGCAATTAAAACTTGCGACACTAAAAAATTATTTTTTGAATAATTTACTATAGAAAAGGCAAAACCTGGCGCAATTAAAATTTGCGACAGTAAAAAATTATTTTTTGAAAAATTTACTGTAGAAAAGGCAATCCCTGGCGCAATTAAAATTTGCGACAGTAAAAAATTAATTTTTGGAAATTTTACTATAGAAAAGGCAATCCCTGGCGTAATTAAAATTTGCGACAGTAAAAAATTATTTTTTGAAAAATTTACTATAGAAAAGGCAATCCCTGGCGCAGTTAAAATTTGCGACAGTAAAAAATTTGTATTTGAAAAATTTACTATAGAAAAGGCAATCCCTGGCGCAATTAAAATTTGCGACAGTAGAAAATTATTTTTTGAAAAATTTACTATAGAAAAGCCAATCCCTGGCGTATTTAAAATTTACGACAGTAAAAAATTAATTTGTGAAAAATTTACTATAGAAAGGCAATCCCTGGCACAATTAAAATTTGCGACAGTATAAAATTATTTTTTGAAAAATTTACTATAGAAAGGGCAATCCCTGCCGTATTTAAAATTTGCGACAGTAAAAAATTATTTTTTGAATAATTTACTATAGAAAAGGCAATCCCTGGCGTAATTAAAATTTGCGACAGTAAAAAATTACTTTTTGAAAAATTTACTATAGAAAATGCAATCCCTGGCGCAATTAAAATTTGCGACAGTATAAAATTATATTTTGAAAAATTTACTATAGAAAAGGCAATCCCTGGCGTAATTAAAATTTGCGACAGTAAAAAATTAGTTTTTGAAAAATTTACTATAGAAAAGGCAATCCCTGGCGCAATTAAAATTTGCGACAGTAGAAAATTATTTTTTGAAAAATTTACTATAGAAAAGGCAATCCCTGGCGCAATTAAAATTTGCGACAGTAAAAAATTATTTTTTGAATAATTTACTATAGAAAAGGCAATCGCTGGCGGATTTAAAATTTGCGACAGTAAAAAATTAATTTGTGAAAAATTTACTATAGAAAAGGCAATCCCTGGCCAATTAAAATTTGCGACAGTAAAAAATTATTTTTTGCAAAATTTACTACAGAAAAGGCAATACCTGGCGGATTTAAAATTTGTTTTTGAAAAATTTACTGTAGAAAAGGCAATCCCTGGCGCAATTAAAATTTGCGACAGTAAAAAATTTGTTTTTGAAAAATTTAATATAGAAAAGGCAATCCCTGGCGCAATTAAAATTTGCGACAGTAAAAAATTATTTTTTGAAAAATTTACTATAGCAAAGGCAATCCCTGGCGCAATTAAAATTTGCGACAGTAAAAAATAATTTTTTGAATAATTTACTATAGAAAAGGCAATCCCTGGCGGATTTAAAGTTTGCGACACTAAAAAATTAATTTGTGAAAAATTTACTATAGAAAAGGCAATCCCTGGCGCAATTAAAATTTGCGACAGTAAAAAATTATTTTTTGCAAAATTTACTATAGAAAAGGCAATTTCTGGTGTATTTAAAATTTGCGACATTAAAAAATTAATTTGTGAAAAATTTACTATAGAAAAGGCAATCACTGGCGCAATTAAAATTTGCGGCAGTATAAAATTATTTTTTGAAAAATTTACTGTAGAAAAGGCAATCCATGGCGCAATTAAATTTTGCGACAGTAAAAAATTATTTTTTGAATAATTTACTATAGAAAAGGCATTCCCAGGCGGATTTAAAATTTGCGACAGTAAAAAATTAATTTGTGCAAAATTTACTATATAAAAGGCAATCCCTGGCGCAATTAAAATTTGCGACAGTAAAAAATTATTTTTTTGCAAAATTTACTATAGAAAAGGCAATCCCTGGCGTATTTAAAATTTACGACAGTAAAAAATTAATTTGTGAAAAATTTACTATAGAAAGGCAATCCCTGGCGCAATTAAAATTTGCGACAGTATAAAATTATTTTTTGAAAAATTTACTATAGAAAAGGCAATTCCTGCCGTATTTAAAATTTGCGACTGTAAAAAATTATTTTTTGAATAATTTACTATAGAAAAGGCAATCCCTGGCGTAATTAAAATTTGCGACAGTAAAAAATTACTTTTTGAAAAATTTACTATAGAAAATGCAATCCCTGGCGCAATTAAAATTTGCGAGAGTATAAAATTATATTTGAAAAATTTACTATAGAAAAGGCAATCCCTGGCGTAATTAAAATTTGCGACAGTAAAAAATTAGTTTTTGAAAAATTTACTATAGAAAAGGCAATCCCTGGCGCAATTAAAATTTGCGACAGTATAAAATTAAATTTTGAAAAATTTACTATAGAAAAGGCAATCCCTGGCGCAATTAAAATCTGCGACAGTAGAAAATTATTTTTTGAAAAATTTACTATAGAAAAGGCAATCCCTGGCGCAATTAAAATTTGCGACAGTAAAAAATTATTTTTTGAAAAATTTACTGTAGAAAAGGCATTCCCTGGCGCAATTAAAACTTGCGACACTAAAAAATTATTTTTTGAATAATTTACTATAGAAAAGGCAAAACCTGGCGCAATTAAAATTTGCGACAGTAAAAAATTATTTTTTGAAAAATTTACTGTAGAAAAGGCAATCCCTGGCGCAATTAAAATTTGCGACAGTAAAAAATTAATTTTTGGAAATTTTACTATAGAAAAGGCAATCCCTGGCGTATTTAAAATTTACGACAGTAAAAAATTAATTTGTGAAAAATTTACTATAGAAAGGCAATCCCTGGCGCAATTAAAATTTGCGACAGTATAAAATTATTTTTTGAAAAATTTACTATAGAAAAGGCAATTCCTGCCGTATTTAAAATTTGCGACTGTAAAAAATTATTTTTTGAATAATTTACTATAGAAAAGGCAATCCCTGGCGTAATTAAAATTTGCGACAGTAAAAAATTACTTTTTGAAAAATTTACTATAGAAAATGCAATCCCTGGCGCAATTAAAATTTGCGAGAGTATAAAATTATATTTGAAAAATTTACTATAGAAAAGGCAATCCCTGGCGTATTTAAAATTTACGACAGTAAAAAATTAATTTGTGAAAAATTTACTATAGAAAGGCAATCCCTGGCACAATTAAAATTTGCGACAGTATAAAATTATTTTTTGAAAAATTTACTATAGAAAGGGCAATCCCTGCCGTATTTAAAATTTGCGACAGTAAAAAATTATTTTTTGAATAATTTACTATAGAAAAGGCAATCCCTGGCGTAATTAAAATTTGCGACAGTAAAAAATTACTTTTTGAAAAATTTACTATAGAAAATGCAATCCCTGGCGCAATTAAAATTTGCGACAGTATAAAATTATATTTTGAAAAATTTACTATAGAAAAGGCAATCCCTGGCGTAATTAAAATTTGCGACAGTAAAAAATTAGTTTTTGAAAAATTTACTATAGAAAAGGCAATCCCTGGCGCAATTAAAATTTGCGACAGTAGAAAATTATTTTTTGAAAAATTTACTATAGAAAAGGCAATCCCTGGCGCAATTAAAATTTGCGACAGTAAAAAATTATTTTTTGAATAATTTACTATAGAAAAGGCAATCGCTGGCGGATTTAAAATTTGCGACAGTAAAAAATTAATTTGTGAAAAATTTACTATAGAAAAGGCAATCCCTGGCCAATTAAAATTTGCGACAGTAAAAAATTATTTTTTGCAAAATTTACTACAGAAAAGGCAATACCTGGCGGATTTAAAATTTGTTTTTGAAAAATTTACTGTAGAAAAGGCAATCCCTGGCGCAATTAAAATTTGCGACAGTAAAAAATTTGTTTTTGAAAAATTTAATATAGAAAAGGCAATCCCTGGCGCAATTAAAATTTGCGACAGTAAAAAATTATTTTTTGAAAAATTTACTATAGCAAAGGCAATCCCTGGCGCAATTAAAATTTGCGACAGTAAAAAATTATTTTTTGAATAATTTACTATAGAAAAGGCAATCCCTGGCGGATTTAAAGTTTGCGACACTAAAAAATTAATTTGTGAAAAATTTACTATAGAAAAGGCAATCCCTGGCGCAATTAAAATTTGCGACAGTAAAAAATTATTTTTTGCAAAATTTACTATAGAAAAGGCAATTTCTGGTGTATTTAAAATTTGCGACATTAAAAAATTAATTTGTGAAAAATTTACTATAGAAAAGGCAATCACTGGCGCAATTAAAATTTGCGGCAGTATAAAATTATTTTTTGAAAAATTTACTATAGAAAAAGCAATCCCTGGCGTATTTAAAATTTGCGACAGTAAAAAATTATTTTTTGAATAATTTATTTTAGAAAAGGCAATCCCTGCGTAATTAAAATTTGCGACAGTAAAAAATTTGTTTTTGAAAAATTTACTATATATATATATGCGCAATTAAAATTTGCGACAGTATAAAATTATTTTTTGAAAAATTTACTATAGAAAAGGCAATCCCTGGCCAATTAAAATTTGCGACAGTAAAAAATTATTTTTTGCAAAATTTACTACAGAAAAGGCAATCCCTGGCGGATTTAAAATTTGTTTGTGAAAAATTTACTATAGAAAAGGCAATCCCTGGCGCAATTAAAATTTGCGACAGTAGAAAATTATTTTTTGAAAAATTTACTATAGAAAAGGCAATCCCTGGCGCAATTAAATTTTGCGACAGTAAAAAATTATTTTTTGAATAATTTACTATAGAAAAGGCATTCCCAGGCGGATTTAAAATTTGCGACAGTAAAAAATTAATTTGTGCAAAATTTACTATATAAAAGGCAATCCCTGGCGCAATTAAAATTTGCGACAGTAAAAAATTATTTTTTTGCAAAATTTACTATAGAAAAGGCAATCCCTGGCGTATTTAAAATTTACGACAGTAAAAAATTAATTTGTGAAAAATTTACTATAGAAAGGCAATCCCTGGCGCAATTAAAATTTGCGACAGTATAAAATTATTTTTTGAAAAATTTACTATAGAAAAGGCAATCCCTGCCGTATTTAAAATTTGCGACAGTAAAAAATTATTTTTTGAATAATTTACTATAGAAAAGGCAATCCCTGGCGTAATTAAAATTTGCGACAGTAAAAAATTACTTTTTGAAAAATTTACTATAGAAAATGCAATCCCTGGCGCAATTAAAATTTGCGGGAGTATAAAATTATATTTTGAAAAATTTACTATAGAAAATGCAATCCCTGGCGTAATTAAAATTTGCGACAGTAAAAAATTAGTTTTTGAAAAATTTACTATAGAAAAGGCAATCCCTGGCGCAATTAAAATTTGCGACAGTATAAAATTAAATTTTGAAAAATTTACTATAGAAAAGGCAATCTCCGGCGTAATTAAAATTTGCGACAGTATAAAATTAATTTTTGAAAAATTTACTATAGAAAAGGCAATCCCTGGCGCAATTAAAATCTGCGACAGTAGAAAATTATTTTTTGAAAAATTTACTATAGAAAAGGCAATCCCTGGCGCAATTAAAATTTGCGACAGTAAAAAATTATTTTTTGAAAAATTTACTGTAGAAAAGGCAAATCCTGGCGCAATTAAAACTTGCGACACTAAAAAATTATTTTTTGAATAATTTACTATAGAAAAGGCAAAACCTGGCGCAATTAAAATTTGCGACAGTAAAAAATTATTTTTTGAAAAATTTACTGTAGAAAAGGCAATCCCTGGCGCAATTAAAATTTGCGACAGTAAAAAATTTGTATTTGAAAAATTTACTATAGAAAAGGCAATCCCTGGCGCAATTAAAATTTGCGACAGTAGAAAATTATTTTTTGAAAAATTTACTATAGAAAAGCCAATCCCTGGCGCAATTAAAATTTGCGACAGTAAAAAATTATTTTTTGAATAATTTACTATAGAAAAGGCAATCCCTGGCGGATTTAAAATTTGCGACAGTAAAAAATTAATTTGTGAAAAATTTACTATAGAAAAGGCAATCCCTGGCGCAATTAAAATTTGCGACAGTAAAAAATTATTTTTTGCAAAATTTACTATAGAAAAGGCAATCCCTGGCGTATTTAAAATTTGCGACATTAAAAAATTAACTTGTGAAAAATTTACTATAGAAAAGGCAATCCTTGGCGCAATTAAAACTTGCGGCAGTATAAAATTATTATTTGAAAAATTTACTATAGAAAAGGCAATCCCTGGCGTATTTAAAATTTGCGAGAGTAAAAAATTATTTTTTGAATAATTTACTATAGAAAAGGCAATCCCTGTCGTAATTAAAATTGGTGACAGTAAAACATTTGTTTTTGAAAAATTTACTACAGAAAAGGCAATCCCTGGCGCAATTAAAATTTGCGACAATAGAAAATAATTTTTTGAAAAATTTACTATAGAAAAGGCAATCTCTGGCGCAATTAAAAGTTGCGACAGTAGAAAATTATTTTTTGAAAAATTTACTGTAGAAAAGGCAATCCCTGGCGCAATTAAATTTTGCGACAGTAAAAAATTATTTTTTGAATAATTTACTATAGAAAAGGCATTCCCGGGCGGATTTAAAATTTGCGACAGTAAAAAATTAATTTGTGCAAAATTTACTATATAAAAGGCAATCCCTGGCGCAATTAAAATTTGCGACAGTAAAAAATTATTTTTTTGCAAAATTTACTATAGAAAAGGCAATTTCTGGTGTATTTAAAATTTGCGACATTAAAAAATTAATTTGTGAAAAATTTACTATAGAAAAGGCAATCACTGGCGCAATTAAAATTTGCGGCAGTATAAAATTATTTTTTGAAAAATTTACTATAGAAAAAGCAATCCCTGGCGTATTTAAAATTTGCGACAGTAAAAAATTATTTTTTGAATAATTTATTTTAGAAAAGGCAATCCCTGCGTAATTAAAATTTGCGACAGTAAAAAATTACTTTTTGAAAAATTTACTATAGAAAATGCAATCCCTGGCGCAATTAAAATTTGCGACAGTATAAAATTATATTTTGAAAAATTTACTATAGAAAAGGCAATCCCTGGCGTAATTAAAATTTGCGACAGTAAAAAATTAGTTTTTGAAAAATTTACTATAGAAAAGGCAATCCCTGGCGCAATTAAAATTTGCGACAGTAGAAAATTATTTTTTGAAAAATTTACTATAGAAAAGGCAATCCCTGGCGCAATTAAAATTTGCGACAGTAAAAAATTATTTTTTGAATAACTTACTATTGAAAAGGTAATCGCTGGCGGATTTAAAATTTGCGACAGTAAAAAATTAATTTGTGAAAAATTTACTATAGAAAAGGCAATCCCTGGCCAATTAAAATTTGCGACAGTAAAAAATTATTTTTTGCAAAATTTACTACAGAAAAGGCAATACCTGGCGGATTTAAAATTTGTTTTTGAAAAATTTACTGTAGAAAAGGCAATCCCTGGCGCAATTAAAATTTGCGACAGTAAAAAATTTGTTTTTGAAAAATTTAATATAGAAAAGGCAATCCCTGGCGCAATTAAAATTTGCGACAGTAAAAAATTATTTTTTGAAAAATTTACTATGGCAAAGGCAATCCCTGGCGCAATTAAAATTTGCGACAGTAAAAAATTATTTTTTGAATAATTTACTATAGAAAAGGCAATCCCTGGCGGATTTAAAGTTTGCGACACTAAAAAATTAATTTGTGAAAAATTTACTATAGAAAAGGCAATCCCTGGCGCAATTAAAATTTGCGACAGTAAAAAATTATTTTTTGCAAAATTTACTATAGAAAAGGCAATTTCTGGTGTATTTAAAATTTGCGACATTAAAAAATTAATTTGTGAAAAATTTACTATAGAAAAGGCAATCACTGGCGCAATTAAAATTTGCGGCAGTATAAAATTATTTTTTGAAAAATTTACTATAGAAAAAGCAATCCCTGGCGTATTTAAAATTTGCGACAGTAAAAAATTATTTTTTGAATAATTTATTTTAGAAAAGGCAATCCCTGCGTAATTAAAATTTGCGACAGTAAAAAATTTGTTTTTGAAAATATGCGCAATTAAAATTTGCGACAGTATAAAATTATTTTTTGAAAAATTTACTATAGAAAAGGCAATCCCTGGCCAATTAAAATTTGCGACAGTAAAAAAATATTTTTTGCAAAATTTACTACAGAAAAGGCAATCCCTGGCGGATTTAAAATTGGTTTTTGAAAAATTTACTATAGAAAAGGCAATCCCGGGCGCAGTTAAAATTTGCGACAGTAGAAAATTATTTTTTGAAAAATTTACTGTAGAAAAGGCAATCCCTGGCGCAATTAAATTTTGCGACAGTAAAAAATTATTTTTTGAATAATTTACTATAGAAAAGGCATTCCCGGGCGGATTTAATATTTGCGACTGTAAAAAATTAATTTGTGCAAAATTTACTATATAAAAGGCAATCCCTGGCGCAATTAAAATTTGCGACAGTAAAAAATTATTTTTTTGCAAAATTTACTATAGCAAAGGCAATCCGTGGCGTATTTAAAATTTACGACAGTAAAAAATTAATTTGTGAAAAATTTACTATAGAAAGGCAATCCCTGGCGCAATTAAAATTTGCGACAGTATAAAATTATTTTTTGAAAAATTTACTATAGAAAAGGCAATCCCTGCCGTATTTAAAATTTGCGACAGTAAAAAATTATTTTTTGAAAAATTTACTATAGAAAAGGCAATCCCTGGCGTAATTAAAATTTGCGACAGTAAAAAATTATTTTTTGAAAAATTTACTATAGAAAAGGCAATCCCTGTCCAATTAAAATTTGCGACAGTAAAAAATTATTTTTTGCAAAATTTACTACAGAAAAGGCAATCCCTGGCGGGTTTAAAATTTGTTTTTGAAAAATTTACTATAGAAAAGGCAATCCCGGGCGCAGTTAAAATTTGCGACAGTAGAAAATTATTTTTTGAAAAATTTACTGTAGAAAAGGCAATCCCTGGCGCAATTAAATTTTGCGACAGTAAAAAATTATTTTTTGAATAATTTACTATAGAAAAGGCATTCCCGGGCGGATTTAAAATTTGCGACAGTAAAAAATTAATTTGTGCAAAATTTACTATATAAAAGGCAATCCCTGGCGCAATTAAAATTTGCGACAGTAAAAAATTATTTTTTTGCAAAATTTACTATAGCAAAGGCAATCCCTGGCGTATTTAAAATTTACGAGAGTAAAAAATTAATTTGTGAAAAATTTACTATAGAAAGGCAATCCCTGGCGCAATTAAAATTTGCGACAGTATAAAATTATTTTTTGAAAAATTTACTATAGAAAAGGCAATCACTGCCGTATTTAAAATTTGCGACAGTAAAAAATTATTTTTTGAAAAATTTACTATAGAAAAGGCAATCCCTGGCTTAATTAAAATTTGCGACAGTAAAAAATTAATTTTTGAAAAATTTACTATAGAAAATGCAATCCCGGGCGCAATTAAAATCTGCGACAGTAGAAAATTATTTTTTGAAAAATTTACTATAGAAAAGGCAATCCCTGGCGCAATTAAAATTTGCGACAGTAGAAAATTATTTTTTGAAAAATTTACTGTAGAAAAGGCAATCCCTGGCGCAATTAAATTTTGCGACAGTAAAAAATTATTTTTTGAATAATTTACTATAGAAAAGGCATTCCCAGGCGGATTTAAAATTTGCGACAGTAAAAAATTAATTTGTGCAAAATTTACTATATAAAAGGCAATCCCTGGCGCAATTAAAATTTGCGACAGTAAAAAATTATTTTTTTGCAAAATTTACTATAGAAAAGGCAATCCCTGGCGTATTTAAAATTTACGACAGTAAAAAATTAATTTGTGAAAAATTTACTATAGAAAGGCAATCCCTGGCGCAATTAAAATTTGCGACAGTATAAAATTATTTTTTGAAAAATTTACTATAGAAAAGGCAATCCCTGCCGTATTTAAAATTTGCGACAGTAAAAAATTATTTTTTGAATAATTTACTATAGAAAAGGCAATCCCTGGCGTAATTAAAATTTGCGACAGTAAAAAATTACTTTTTGAAAAATTTACTATAGAAAATGCAATCCCTGGCGCAATTAAAATTTGCGAGAGTATAAAATTATATTTTGAAAAATTTACTATAGAAAAGGCAATCCCTGGCGTAATTAAAATTTGCGACAGTAAAAAATTAGTTTGTGAAAAATTTACTATAGAAAAGGCAATCCCTGGCGCAATTAAAATTTGCGACAGTATAAAATTAAATTTTGAAAAATTTACTATAGAAAAGGCAATCTCCGGCGTAATTAAAATTTGCGACAGTATAAAATTAATTTTTGAAAAATTTACTATAGAAAAGGCAATCCCTGGCGCAATTAAAATCTGCGACAGTAGAAAATTATTTTTTGAAAAATTTACTATAGAAAAGGCAATCCCTGGCGCAATTAAAATTTGCGACAGTAAAAAATTATTTTTTGAAAAATTTACTGCAGAAAAGGCAATCCCTGGCGCAATTAAAACTTGCGACACCAAAAAATTATTTTTTGAATAATTTACTATAGAAAAGGCAAAACCTGGCGCAATTAAAATTTGCGACAGTAAAAAATTATTTTTTGAAAAATTTACTGTAGAAAAGGCAATCCCTGGCGCAATTAAAATTTGCGACAGTAAAAAATTAATTTTTGGAAATTTTACTATAGAAAAGGCAATCCCTGGCGTAATTAAAATTTGCGACAGTAAAAAATTATTTTTTGAAAAATTTACTATAGAAAAGGCAATCCCTGGCGTAATTAAAATTTGCGACAGTAAAAAATTACTTTTTGAAAAATTTACTATAGAAAATGCAATCCCGGGCGCAATTAAAATCTGCGACAGTAGAAAATTATTTTTTGAAAAATTTACTATAGAAAAGGCAATCCCTGGCGCAATTAAAATTTGCGACAGTAGAAAATTATTTTTTGAAAAATTTACTGTAGAAAAGGCAATCCCTGGCGCAATTAAATTTTGCGACAGTAAAAAATTATTTTTTGAATAATTTACTATAGAAAAGGCATTCCCAGGCGGATTTAAAATTTGCGACAGTAAAAAATTAATTTGTGCAAAATTTACTATATAAAAGGCAATCCCTGGCGCAATTAAAATTTGCGACAGTAAAAAATTATTTTTTTGCAAAATTTACTATAGAAAAGGCAATCCCTGGCCTATTTAAAATTTACGACAGTAAAAAATTAATTTGTGAAAAATTTACTATAGAAAGGCAATCCCTGGCGCAATTAAAATTTGCGACAGTATAAAATTATTTTTTGAAAAATTTACTATAGAAAAGGCAATCCCTGCCGTATTTAAAATTTGCGACAGTAAAAAATTATTTTTTGAATAATTTACTATAGAAAAGGCAATCCCTGGCGTAATTAAAATTTGCGACAGTAAAAAATTACTTTTTGAAAAATTTACTATAGAAAATGCAATCCCTGGCGCAATTAAAATTTGCGAGAGTATAAAATTATATTTTGAAAAATTTACTATAGAAAAGGCAATCCCTGGCGTAATTAAAATTTGCGACAGTAAAAAATTAGTTTGTGAAAAATTTACTATAGAAAAGGCAATCCCTGGCGCAATTAAAATTTGCGACAGTATAAAATTAAATTTTGAAAAATTTACTATAGAAAAGGCAATCTCCGGCGTAATTAAAATTTGCGACAGTATAAAATTAATTTTTGAAAAATTTACTATAGAAAAGGCAATCCCTGGCGCAATTAAAATCTGCGACAGTAGAAAATTATTTTTTGAAAAATTTACTATAGAAAAGGCAATCCCTGGCGCAATTAAAATTTGCGACAGTAAAAAATTATTTTTTGAAAAATTTACTGCAGAAAAGGCAATCCCTGGCGCAATTAAAACTTGCGACACTAAAAAATTATTTTTTGAATAATTTACTATAGAAAAGGCAAAACCTGGCGCAATTAAAATTTGCGACAGTAAAAAATTATTTTTTGAAAAATTTACTGTAGAAAAGGCAATCCCTGGCGCAATTAAAATTTGCGACAGTAAAAAATTAATTTTTGGAAATTTTACTATAGAAAAGGCAATCCCTGGCGTAATTAAAATTTGCGACAGTAAAAAATTATTTTTTGAAAAATTTACTATAGAAAAGGCAATCCCTGGCGCAATTAAAATTTGCGACAGTAAAAAATTTGTATTTGAAAAATTTACTATAGAAAAGGCAATCCCTGGCGCAATTAAAATTTGCGACAGTAGAAAATTATTTTTTGAAAAATTTACTATAGAAAAGCCAATCCCTGGCGCAATTAAAATTTGCGACAGTAAAAAATTATTTTTTGAATAATTTACTATAGAAAAGGCAATCCCTGGCGGATTTAAAATTTGCGACAGTAAAAAATTAATTTGTGAAAAATTTACTATAGAAAAGGCAATCCCTGGCGCAATTAAAATTTGCGACAGTAAAAAATTATTTTTTGCAAAATTTACTATAGAAAAGGCAATCCCTGGCGTATTTAAAATTTGCGACATTAAAAAATTAACTTGTGAAAAATTTACTATAGAAAAGGCAATCCCTGGCGCAATTAAAACTTGCGGCAGTATAAAATTATTATTTGAAAAATTTACTATAGAAAAGGCAATCCCTGGCGTATTTAAAATTTGCGAGAGTAAAAAATTATTTTTTGAATAATTTACTATAGAAAAGGCAATCCCTGTCGTAATTAAAATTGGTGACAGTAAAACATTTGTTTTTGAAAAATTTACTACAGAAAAGGCAATCCCTGGTGCAATTAAAATTTGCGACAGTAGAAAATTATTTTTTGAAAAATTTACTATAGAAAAGGCAATCTCTGGCGCAATTAAAAGTTGCGACAGTAAAAAATTATTTTTTGAATAATTTACTATAGAAAAGCCAATCACTGGCGGATTTAAAATTTGCGACAGTAAAAAATTAATTTGTGAAATATTTACTATAGAAAAGGCAATCCCTGGCGCAATTAAAATTTGCGACAGTAAAAAAATATTTTTTGCAAAATTTACTATAGAAAAGGCAATCCCTGGCGTATTTAAAATTTGCGACAGTAAAAAATTAATTTGTGAAAAATTTACTATAGAAAAGGCAATCCCTGGCGCAATTAAAATTTGCGACAGTATGAAATTAAATTTTGAAAAATTTACTATAGAAAAGGCATTCCCTGGCGGATTTAAAATTTGCGACAGTAAAAAATTAATTTGTGAAAAATTTACTATATAAAAGGCAATCCCTGGCGCAATTAATATTTGGGACAGTAAAAAATTATTTTTTGAATAATTTACTATAGAAAAGGCAATCCCTGGCGTAATTAAAATTTGCGACAGCAAAAAATTTGTTTTTGAAAAATTTACTATAGAAAAGGCAATCCCTGGCGCAATTAAAATTTGCGACAGTAGAAAATTATTTTTTGAAAAATTTACTATAGAAAAGGCAATCCCTGGCGCAATTAAATTTTGCGACAGTAAAAAATTATTTTTTGAATGATTTACTATAGAAAAGGGATTCCCTGGAGGATTTAAAATTTGCGACAGTAAAAAATTAATTTGTGAAAAATTTACTATATAAAAGGCAATCCCTGTCGCAATTAAAATTTGCGACAGTACAAAATTATTTTTTGCAAAATTTACTATAGAAAAGGCAATCCCTGGCGTATTTAAAATTTACGACAGTAAAAAATTAATTTGTGAAAAATTTACTATAGAAAAGGCAATCCCTGGCGCAATTAAAACTGCGATAGTATAAAATTATTTTTGAAAAATTTACTATAGAAAAGTCAATCCCTGGCGTATTTAAAATTTGCGACAGTAAAAATTATTTTTTGAATAATTTACTATAGAAAAGGCAATCCCTGGCGTAATTAAAATTTGCGACAGTAAAAAATTTGTTTTTGAAAAATTTACTATAGAAAATGCAATCCTGGCGCAATTAAAATTTGCGACAGTAGAAAATTATTTTTTGAAAAATTTACTATAGAAAAGGCAAATCCTGGCGCAATTAAATTTTGCGACAGTAAAAAAATTATTTTTGAATAATTTACTATAGAAAAGGCATTCCCTGGCGGATTTAAAATTTGCGACAGTAAAAAATTAAGTTGTGAAAAATTTACTATATAAAAGGCAATCCCTGGCGCAATTAAAATTTGCGACAGTAAAAAATTATTTTGCAAAATTTACTATAGAAAGGCAATCCCTGGCGTATTTAAAATTTACGACAGTAAAAAAATTAATTTGTGAAAAATTTACTATAGAAAAGGCAATCCCTGGCGCAATTAAAATTTGCGACAGCAAAAAATTAGTTTTTGAAAAATTTACTATAGAAAATGCAATCCCTGGCGCAATTAAAATTTGCGACAGTATAAAATTATATTTGAAAAATTTACTATAGAAAAGGCAATCCCTGGCGTAATTAAAATTTGCGACAGTAAATAATTAGTTTTTGAAAAATTTACTATAGAAAAGGCAATCCCTGGCGCAATTAAAATTTGCGACAGTATAAAATTAAATTTTGAAAAATTTACTATAGAAAAGGCAATCTCCGGCGTAATTAAAATTTGCGACAGTATAAAATTAATTTTTGAAATATTTACTATAGAAAAGGCAATCCCTGGCGCAATTAAAATTTGCGACAGTAAAAAATTATTTTTTGAAAAATTTACTGTAGAAAAGGCAATCCCTGGCGCAATTAAAATTTGCGGACAGTAAAAAATTGTTTTTTGAAAAATTTACTGTAGAAAAGGCAATCCCTGCGCAATTAAAACTTGCGACAGTAAAAAATTATTTTTTGAAAAATTTACTATAGAAAAGGCAATACCTGGCGCAATTAAAATTTGCGACAGTAAAAAATTATTTTTTGAAAAATTTACTGTAGAAAGGCAATTCCTGGCGCAATTAAAATTTGCGACAGTAAAAAAAATTATTTTTGGAAATTTTACTATAGAAAAGGCAATCCCTGGCGTAATTAAAATTTGCGACAGTAAAAAATTATTTTTTGAAAAATTTACTATAGAAAAGGCAATCCCTGGCGCAATTAAAATTTGCGACAGTAAAAAACTTGTTTTTGAAAAATTTACTATAGAAAAGGCAATCCCTGGCCAATTAAAATTTGCGACAGTAAAAAATTATTTTTTGCAAAATTTACTACAGAAAAGGCAATCCCTGGCGGATTTAAAATTTGTTTTGAAAAATTTACTATAGAAAAGGCAATCCCGGGCGCACTTAAAATTTGCGACAGTAGAAAATTATTTTTGAAAAATTTACTGTAGAAAAGGCAATCCCTGGCGCAATTAAATTTTGCGACAGTAAAAAATTATTTTTTGAATAATTTACTATAGAAAAGGCATTCCCGGGCGGATTTAAAATTTGCGACAGTAAAAAATTAATTTGTGCAAAATTTACTATATAAAAGGCAATCCCTGGCGCAATTAAAATTTGCGACAGTAAAAAATTATTTTTTTGCAAAATTTACTATAGCAAAGGCAATCCCTGGCGTATTTAAAATTTACGACAGTAAAAAAATTAATTTGTGAAAAATTTACTATAGAAAGGCAATACCTGGCGCAATTAAAATTTGCGACAGATATAAAATTATTTTTTGAAAAATTTACTATAGAAAAGGCAATCCCTGCCGTATTTAAAATTTGCGACAGTAAAAAAATTATTTTTTGAAAAATTTACTATAGAAAAGGCAATCCCTGGCGTAATTAAAATTTGCGACAGTAAAAAATTATTTTTTGAAAAATTTACTATAGAAAAGGCAATCCCTGGCCAATTAAAATTTGCGACAGTAAAAAATTATTTTTTGCAAAATTTACTACAGAAAAGGCAATCCCTGGCGGATTTAAAATTTGTTTTTGAAAAATTTACTATAGAAAAGGCAATCCCGGGCGCAGTTAAAATTTGCGACAGTAGAAAATTATTTTTTGAAAAATTTACTGTAGAAAAGGCAATCCCTGGCGCAATTAAATTTTGCGACAGTAAAAAATTATTTTTTGAATAATTTACTATAGAAAAAGGCATTCCCGGGCGGATTTAAAATTTGCGACAGTAAAAAATTAATTTGTGCAAAATTTACTATATAAAAGGCAATCCCTGGCGCAATTAAAATTTGCGACAGTAAAAAATTATTTTTTTGCAAAATTTACTATAGCAAAGGCAATCCCTGGCGTATTTAAAATTTACGACAGTAAAAAATTATTTTGTGAAAAATTTACTATAGAAAGGCAATCCCTGGCGCAATTAAAATTTGCGACAGTATAAAATTATTTTTTGAAAAATTACTATAGAAAAAGGCAATCCCTGCCGTATTTAAAATTTGCGACAGTAAAAAATTAGAAAAATTTACTATAGAAAAGGCAATCCCTGGCGTAATTAAAATTTGCGACAGTAAAAAATTACTTTTTGAAAAATTTACTATAGAAAATGCAATCCCGGGCGCAATTAAAATCTGCGACAGTAGAAAATTATTTTTTGAAAAATTTACTATAGAAAAGGCAATCCCTGGCGCAATTAAAATTTGCGACAGTAAAAAATTATTTTTTGAAAAATTTACTGTAGAAAAGGCAATCCCTGGCGCAATTAAAATTTGCGACAGTAGAAAATTATTTTTTGAAAAATTTACTGTAGAAAAGGCAATCCCTGGCGCAATTAAATTTTGCGACAGTAAAAAATTATTTTTTGAATAATTTACTATAGAAAAGGCATTCCCAGGCGGATTTAAAATTTGCGACAGTAAAAAATTAATTTGTGCAAAATTTATTATATAAAAGGCAATCCCTGGCGCAATTAAAATTTGCGACAGTAAAAAATTATTTTTTTGCAAAATTTACTATAGAAAAGGCAACCCCTGGCGTATTTAAAATTTACGACAGTAAAAAATTAATTTGTGAAAAATTTACTATAGAAAGGCAATCCCTGGCGCAATTAAAATTTGCGACAGTATAAAATTATTTTTTGAAAAATTTACTATAGAAAAGGCAATCCCTGGCGTAATTAAAATTTGCGACAGTAAAAAATTAGTTTTTGAAAAATTTACTATAGAAAAGGCAATCCCTGGCGCAATTAAAATTTGCGACAGTATAAAATTAAATTTTGAAAAATTTACTATAGAAAAGGCAATCTCCGGCGTAATTAAAATTTGCGACAGTATAAAATTAATTTTTGAAAAATTTACTATAGAAATGGCAATCCCTGGCGCAATTAAAATCTGCGACAGTAGAAAATTATTTTTTGAAAAATTTACTATAGAAAAGGCAATCCCTGGCGCAATTAAAATTTGCGACAGTAAAAAATTATTTTTTGAAAAATTTACTGTAGAAAAGGCAATCCCTGGCGCAATTAAAACTTGCGACACTAAAAAATTATTTTTTGAATAATTTACTATAGAAAAGGCAAAACCTGGCGCAATTAAAATTTGCGACAGTAAAAAATTATTTTTTGAAAAATTTACTGTAGAAAAGGCAATCCCTTGCGCAATTAAAATTTGCGACAGTAAAAAATTAATTTTTGGAAATTTTACTATAGAAAAGGCAATCCCTGGCGTAATTAAAATTTGCGACAGTAAAAAATTATTTTTTGAAAAATTTACTATAGAAAAGGCAATCCCTGGCGCAATTAAAATTTGCGACAGTAAAAAATTTGTATTTGAAAAATTTACTATACAAAAAGGCAATCCCTGGCGCAATTAAAATTTGCGACAGTAGAAAATTATTTTTTTTGAAAAATTTACTATAGAAAAGCCAATCCCTGGCGCAATTAAAATTTGCGACAGTAAAAAATTATTTTTTGAATAATTTACTATAGAAAAGGCAATCCCTGGCGGATTTAAAATTTGCGACAGTAAAAAATTAATTTGTGAAAAATTTACTATAGAAAAGGCAATCCCTGGCGCAATTAAAATTTGCGACAGTAAAAAATTATTTTTTGCAAAATTTACTATAGAAAAGGCAATCCCTGGCGTATTTAAAATTTGCGACATTAAAAAATTAACTTGTGAAAAATTTACTATAGAAAAGGCAATCCCTGGCGCAATTAAAACTTGCGGCAGTATAAAATTATTATTTGAAAAATTTACTATAGAAAAGGCAATCCCTGGCGTATTTAAAATTTGCGAGAGTAAAAAATTATTTTTTGAATAATTTACTATAGAAAAGGCAATCCCTGTCGTAATTAAAATTGGTGACAGTTAAACATTTGTTTTTGAAAAATTTACTACAGAAAAGGCAATCCCTGGCGCAATTAAAATTTGCGACAGTAGAAAATTATTTTTTGAAAAATTTACTATAGAAAAGGCAATCTCTGGCGCAATTAAAAGTTGCGACAGTAAAAAATTATTTTTTGAATAATTTACTATAGAAAAGCCAATCACTGGCGGATTTAAAATTTGCGACAGTAAAAATTAATTTGTGAAATATTTACTATAGAAAAGGCAATCCCTGGCGCAATTAAAATTTGCGACATTAAAAAAATATTTTTTGCAAAATTTACTATAGAAAAGGCAATCCCTGGCGTATTTAAAATTTGCGACAGTAAAAAATTAATTTGTGAAAAATTTACTATAGAAAAGGCAATCCCTGGCGCAATTAAAATTTGCGACAGTATGAAATTAAATTTTGAAAAATTTACTATAGAAAAGGTATTCCCTGGCGGATTTAAAATTTGCGACAGTAAAAAATTAATTTGTGAAAAATTTACTATATAAAAGCAATCCCTGGCGCAATTAATATTTGGGACAGTAAAAAATTATTTTTTGAATAATTTACTATAGAAAAGGCAATCCCTGGCGTAATTAAAATATGCGACAGTAAAAAATTTGTTTTTGAAAAATTTACTATAGAAAAGGCAATCCCTGGCGCAATTAAAATTTGCGACAGTAGAAAATTATTTTTTGAAAAATTTACTATAGAAAAGGCAATCCCTGGCGCAATTAAATTTTGCGACAGTAAAAAATTATTTTTTGAATGATTTACTATAGAAAAGGGATTCCCTGGAGGATTTAAAATTTGCGACAGTAAAAAATTAATTTGTGAAAAATTTACTATATAAAAGGCAATCCCTGTCGCAATTAAAATTTGCGACAGTACAAAATTATTTTTTGCAAAATTTACTATAGAAAAGGCAATCCCTGGCGTATTTAAAATTTACGACAGTAAAAAATTAATTTGTGAAAAATTTACTATAGAAAAGGCAATCCCTGGCGCAATTAAAATTTGCGACAGTATAAAATTATTTTTTGAAAAATTTACTATAGAAAAGGCAATCCCTGGCGTATTTAAAATTTGCGACAGTAAAAATTATTTTTTGAATAATTTACTATAGAAAAGGCAATCCCTGGCGTAATTAAAATTTGCGACAGTAAAAAATTTGTTTTTGAAAAATTTACTATAGAAAATGCAATCCCTGGCGCAATTAAAATTTGCGACAGTAGAAAATTATTTTTTGAAAAATTTACTATAGAAAAGGCAAATCCTGGCGCAATTAAATTTTGCGACAGTAAAAAATTATTTTTTGAATAATTTACTATAGAAAAGGCATTCCCTGGCGGATTTAAAATTTGCGACAGTAAAAAATTAAGTTGTGAAAAATTTACTATATAAAAGGCAATCCCTGGCGCAATTAAAATTTGCGACAGTAAAAAATTATTTTTTGCAAAATTTACTATAGAAAGGCAATCCCTGGCGTATTTAAAATTTACGACAGTAAAAAATTAATTTGTGAAAAATTTACTATAGAAAAGGCAATCCCTGGCGCAATTAAAATTTGCGACAGTAAAAAATTAGTTTTTGAAAAATTTACTATAGAAAATGCAATCCCTGGCGCAATTAAAATTTGCGACAGTATAAAATTATATTTTGAAAAATTTACTATAGAAAAGGCAATCCCTGGCGTAATTAAAATTTGCGACAGTAAATAATTAGTTTTTGAAAAATTTACTATAGAAAAGGCAATCCCTGGCGCAATTAAAATTTGCGACAGTATAAAATTAAATTTTGAAAAATTTACTATAGAAAAGGCAATCTCCGGCGTAATTAAAATTTGCGACAGTATAAAATTAATTTTTGAAATATTTACTATAGAAAAGGCAATCCCTGGCGCAATTAAAATTTGCGACAGTAAAAAATTATTTTTTGAAAAATTTACTGTAGAAAAGGCAATCCCTGGCGCAATTAAAATTTGCGACAGTAAAAAATTGTTTTTTGAAAAATTTACTGTAGAAAAGGCAATCCCTGGCGCAATTAAAACTTGCGACAGTAAAAAATTATTTTTTGAAAAATTTACTATAGAAAAGGCAATACCTGGCGCAATTAAAATTTGCGACAGTAAAAAATTATTTTTTGAAAAATTTACTGTAGAAAGGCAATTCCTGGCGCAATTAAAATTTGCGACAGTAAAAAAATTATTTTTGGAAATTTTACTATAGAAAAGGCAATCCCTGGCGTAATTAAAATTTGCGACAGTAAAAAATTATTTTTTGAAAAATTTACTATAGAAAAGGCAATCCCTGGCGCAATTAAAATTTGCGACAGTAAAAAACTTGTTTTTGAAAAAATTTACTATAGAAAAGGCAATCCCTGGCGCAATTAAAATTTGCGGCAGTAGAAAATTATTTTTTGAAAAATTTACTATAGAAAAGCCAATACCTGGCGCAATTAAAATTTGCGACAGTAAAAAATTATTTTTTGAATAATTTACTATAGAAAAGGCAATCCCTGGCGGATTTAAAATTTGCGACAGTAAAAAATTAATTTGTGAAAAATTTACTATAGAAAAGGCAATCCCTGGCGCAATTAAAATTTGCGACAGTAAAAAATTATTTTTTGCAAAATTTACTATAGAAAAGGCAATCCCTGGCGTATTTAAAATTTGCGACATTAAAAAATTAATTTGTGAAAAATTTACTATAGAAGAGGCAATCCCTGGCGCAATTAAAATTTGCGGCAGTATAAAATTATTTTTTGAAAAATTTACGATAGAAAAGGCAATCCCTGGCGTATTTAAAATTTGCGACAGTAAAAAATTATTTTTTGAATAATTTACTATAGAAAAGGCAATCCCTGGCGTAATTAAAATTTGCGACAGTAAAAAATTTGTTTTTGAAAAATTTACAATAGAAAAGGCAATCCCTGGCGCAATTAAAATTTGCGACAGTAGAAAATTATTTTTTGAAAAATTTACTATAGAAAAGGCAATCCCTGGCGCAATTAAAATTTGCGACAGTAAAAAATTATTTTTTGAATAATTTACTATAGAAAAGGCAATCACTGGCGGATTTAAAATTTGCGACAGTAAAAAATTAATTTGTGAAAAATTTACTATAGAAAAGGCAATCCCTGGCGCAGTTAAAATTTGCGACAGTAAAAAATTATTTTTTGCAAAATTTACTATAGAAAAGGCAATCCCTGGCGCAATTAAAATTTGCGACAGTATAAAATTAAATTTTGAAAAATTTACTATATAAAAGGCAATCCCTGGCGCAATTAAAATTTGGGACAGTAAAAAATTATTTTTTGAATAATTTACTATAGAAAAGGCAATCCCTGGCGTAATTAAAATTTGCGACAGTAAAAAAATTGTTTTGAAAAATTTACTATAGAAAAGGCAATCCCTGGCGCAATTAAAATTTGCGACAGTAGAAAATTATTTTTTGAAAAATTTACTATAGTAAAGGCAATCCCTCGCGCAATTAAATTTTGCGACAGTAAAAAATTATTTTTTGAATGATTTACTATAGAAAAGGCATTCCCTGGCGGATTTAAAATTTGCGACAGTAAAAAATTAATTTGTGAAAAATTTACTATATAAAAGGCAATCCCTGGCGCAATTAAAATTTGCGACAGTAAAAAATTATTTTTTGCAAAATTTACTATAGAAAAGGCAATCCCTGGCGTATTTAAAATTTACGACAGTAAAAAATTAATTTGTGAAAAATTTACTATAGAAAAGGCAATCCCTGGCGCAATTAAAATTTGCGACAGTATAAAATTATTTTTTGAAAAATTTACTATAGAAAAGGCAATCCCTGGCGTATTTAAAATTTGCGACAGTAAAAATTATTTTTTGAATAATTTACTATAGAAAAGGCAATCCCTGGCGTAATTAAAATTTGCGACAGTAAAAAATTAGTTTTTGAAAAATTTACTATAGAAAATGCAATCCCTGGCGCAATTAAAATTTGCGACAGTATAAAATTATATTTTGAAAAATTTACTATAGAAAAGGCATTACCTGGCGCAATTAAAATTTGCGACAGTAAAAAATTATTTTTTGAAAAATTTACTGTAGAAAAGGCAATCCCTGGCGCAATTAAAATTTGCGACAGTAAAAAATTAATTTTTGGAAATTTTACTATAGAAAAGGCAATCCCTGGCGTAATTAAAATTTGCGACAGTAAAAAATTATTTTTTGAAAAATTTACTATAGAGAAGGCAATCCCTGGCGCAATTAAAATTTGCGACAGTAAAAAATTTGTTTTTGAAAAATTTACTATAGAAAAGGCAATCCCTGGCGCAATTAAAATTTGCGACAGTAGAAAATTATTTTTTGAAAAATTTACTATAGAAAAGCCAATCACTGGCGTAATTAAAATTTGCGACAGTAAAAAATTATTTTTTGAATAATTTACTATAGAAAAGGCAATCCCTGGCGGATTTAAAATTTGCGACAGTAAAAAATTAATTTGTGAAAAATTTACTATAGAAAAGGCAATCCCTGGCGCAATTAAAATTTGCGACAGTAAAAAATTATTTGTTGCAAAATTTACTATAGAAAAGGCAATCCCTGGCGTATTTAAAATTTGCGGCATTAAAAAATTAATTTGTGAAAAATTTACTATAGAAAATGCAATCCCTGGCGCAATTAAAATTTGCGACAGTAAAAAATTTGTTTTTGAAAAATTTACTATAGAAAAGGCAATCCCTGGCGCAATTAAAATTTGCGACAGTAGAAAATTATTTTTTGAAAAATTTTCTATAGAAAAGGCAATCCCTGGCGCAATTAAAATTTGCGACAGTAAAAAATTATTTTTTGAATAATTTACTATAGAAAAGGCAATCACTGGCGGATTTAAAATTTGCGACAGTAAAAAATTAATTTGTGAAAAATTTACTATAGAAAAGGCAATCCCTGGCGCAATTAAAATTTGCGACAGTAAAAAATTATTTTTTGAAAAATTTACTATAGAAAAGGCAATCCCTGGCGTATTTAAAATTTGCGACAGTAAAAAATAAATTTGTGAAAAATTTACTATAGAACAGGCAATCCCTGGCGCAATTAAAATTTGCGACAGTAGAAAATTAAATTTTGAAAAATTTACTATAGAAAAGGCATTCCCTGGCGGATTTAAAATTTGCGACAGTAAAAAATTAATTTGTAAAAAATTTACTATATAAAAGGCAATCCCTGGCGCAATTAAAATTTGGGACAGTAAAAAATTAATTTTTGAATAATTTACTATAGAAAAGGCAATCCCTGGCGTAATTAAAATTTGCGACAGTAAAAAATTTGTTTTTGAAAAATTTACTATATAAAAGGCAATCCCTGGCGCAATTAAAATTTGCGACAGTAGAAAATTATTTTTTGAAAAATTTACTATAGTAAAGGCAATCCCTGGCGCAATTAAATTTTGCGACAGTAAAAAATTATTTTTTGAATGATTTACTATAGAAAAGGCATTCCCTGGCGGATTTAAAATTTGCGACAGTAAAAAATTAATTTGTGAAAAATTTACTATATAAAAGGCAATCCCTGGCGCAATTAAAATATGCGACAGTAAAAAATTATTTTTTGCAAAATTTACTATAGAAAACGCAATCCCTGGCGTATTTAAAATTTACGACAGTAAAAAATTAATTTGTGAAAAATTTACTATAGAAAAGGCAATCCCTGGCGCAATTAAAATTTGCGACAGTATAAAATTATTTTTTGAAAAATTTACTATAGAAAAGGCAATCCCTGGCGTATTTAAAATTTGCGACAGTAAAAATTATTTTTTGAATAATTTACTATACAAAAGGCAATCCCTGGCGTAATTAAAATTTGCGACAGTAAAAAATTAGTTTTTGAAAAATTTACTATAGAAAATGCAATCCCTGGCGCAATTAAAATTTCCGAGAGTATAAAATTATATTTTGAAAAATTTACTATATAAAAGGCAATCCCTGGCGCAATTAAAATTTGCGACAGTAAAAAATTATTTTTTGCAAAATTTACTATAGAAAAGGCAATCCCTGGCGTATTTAAAATTTACGACAGTAAAAAATTAATTTTTGAAAAATTTACTATAGAAAAGGCAATCCCTGGCGCAATTAAAATTTGCGACAGTATAAAATTATTTTTTGAAAAATTTACTATAGAAAAGGCAATCCCTGGCGTATTTAAAATTTGTGACAGTAAAAATTATTTTTTGAATAATTTACTATAGAAAAGGCAATCCCTGGCGTAATTAAAATTTGCGACAGTAAAAAATTAATTTTTGAAAAATTTACTATAGAAAATGCAATCCCTGGCGCAATTAAAATTTGCGAGAGTATAAAATTATATTTTGAAAAATTTACTATAGAAAAGGCAATTCCTGGCGTAATTAAAATTTGCGACAGTAAAAAATTAGTTTTTGAAAAATTTACTATAGAAAAGGCAATCCCTGGCGCAATTAAAATTTGCGACAGTATAAAATTAAATTTTGAAAAATTTACTATAGAAAAGGCAATCCCTGGCGCAATTAAAATTTGCGAGATTAAAAAATTATTTTTTGCAAAATTTACTATAGAAAAGGCATTCCCTGGCGGATTTAAAATTTGCGACAGTAAAAAATTAATTTGTGAAAAATTTACTATATAAAAGGCAATCCCTGGCGCAATTAAAATTTGCGACAGTAAAAAATTATTTTTTGCAAAATTTACTATAGAAAAGGCAATCCCTGGCGTATTTAAAATTTACGACAGTTAAAAATTAATTTGTGAAAAATTTACTATAGAAGAGGCAATAGCTGGCGTATTTAAAATTTGCGACAGTAAAAAATCAATTTTTGGAAAATTTACTATAGAAAAGGCAATCCCTGGCGTAATTAAAATTTGCGACAGTAAAAAATTATTTTTTGAAAAATTTACTGTAGAAAAGGCAATCCCTGGCGCAATTAAAATTTGCGACAGTAGAAAATTATTTTTTGAAAAATTTACTATAGAAAAGCAATCCCAGGCGTATTTAAAATTTGCGAGAGTAAAAAATTTGTTTTTGAAAAATTTACTATAGAAAAGACAATCCCTGGCGCAATTAAAATTTGCGACAATACAAAATTATTTTTTGAAAAATTTACTATAGAAAAGGCAATCCCTGGGCCAATTAAAATTTGCGACAGTAAGAAATTATTTTTTGATTAATTTACTATAGAAAAGGCAATCCCTGGCGGATTTAAAATTTGCGACAGTAAAAAATTAATTTGTGAAAAATTTACTATAGAAAAGGCAATCCCTGGCGCAATTAAAATTTGCGACAGTAAAAAATTATTTTTTGCAAAATTTACTATAGAAAAGGCAATCCCTGGCGTATTTAAAATTTGCGAGAGTAAAAAATTAATTTGTGAAAAATTTACTATAGAAAAGGCAATCCCTGGCGCAATTAAAATTTGCGACAGTAGAAAATTATTTTTTGAAAAATTTACTGTAGAAGAGGCAATCCCTGGCGCAGTTAAAATTTGCGACAGTAAAAAATTATTTTTTGAAAAATTTACTATAGAAAAGGCAATCCCTGGTGCAGTTAAAATTTGCGACAGTAAAAAATTATTTTTTGAAAAATTTACTATAGAGAAGGCAATCCCTGGCGCAATTAAAATTTGCGACAGTATAAAATTAATTTTTGAAAAATTTACTATAGAAAAGGCAATCCCCGGCGTAATTAAAATTTGCGACAGTAAAAAATTATTTTTTGAAAAATTAACTATAGAAAAGGCAATCCCTGGCGCAATTAAAATTTGCGACAGTAAAAAATTATTTTTTGAAAAATTTACTGTAGAAAGGCAATCCCTGGCGCAATTAAAATTTGCGACAGTATAAAATTAATTTTTGAAATATTTACTATGGAAAAGGCAATCCTTGGCGCAATTAAAATCTGCGACAGTAGTAAATTATTTTTTGAAAAATTTACTATAGAAAAGGCAATCCCTGGCGTTATTAAAATTTGCGACAGTAAAAAATTATTTTTTGAAAAATTTACTGTAGAAAAGGCAATCCCTGGCGCAATTAAAATTTGCGACAGTAAAAAATTGTTTTTTGCAAAATTTACTATAGAAAAGGCAATCAATGGCGTATTTAAACTTTGCGACAGTAAAAAATTAATTTTTGAAAAATTTACTATAGAAAAGGCAATCCCTGGCGTAATTAAAATTTGCGACAGTAAAAAATTATTTTTTGAAAAATTTACTATAGAAAAGGCAATCCCTGGCGCAATTAAAATTTGCGACAGTAAAAAAATATTTTTTGAAAAATTAACTATAGAAAAGGCAATCCCTGGCGCAATTAAAATTTGCGACAGTAAAAAATTATTTTTTGAAAAATTTACTGTAGAAAAGGCAATCCCTGGCGCAATTAAAATTTGCGACGGTATAAAATTATTTTTTGAAAAATTTACTATAGAAAAGGCAATCCCTGGCGCAATTAAAATTTGCGACAGTAAAAAATTATTTTTTGAAAAATTTACTGTAGAAAAGGCAATCCCTGGCGCAATTAAAATTTGCGACAGTATAAAATTAATTTTTGAAAAATTTACTATAGAAAAGGCAATCCTTGGCGCAATTAAAATCTGCGACAGTAGAAAATTATTTTTTGAAAAATTTACTATAGAAAAGGCAATCCCTGGCGTAATTAAAATTTGCGACAGTAAAAAATTATTTTTTGAAAAATTTACTGTAGAAAAGGCTATCCCTGGCGCAATTAAAATTTGCGACAGTAGAAAATTATTTTTTGAAAAATTTACTATAGAAAAGCAATCCCAGGCGTATTTAAAATTTGCGAGAGTAAAAAATTTGTTTTTGAAAAATTTACTATAGAAAAGACAATCCCTGGCGCAATTAAAATTTGCGACAATAGAAAATTATTTTTTGAAAAATTTACTATAGAAAAGGCAATCCCTGGGCCAATTAAAATTTGCGACAGTAAAAAATTATTTTTTGATTAATTTACTATAGAAAAGGCAATCCCTGGCGGATTTAAAATTTGCGACAGTAAAAAATTAATTTGTGAAAAATTTACTATAGAAAAGGCAATCCCTGGCGCAATTAAAATTTGCGACAGTAAAAAATTATTTTTTGCAAAATTTACTATAGAAAAGGCAATCCCTGGCGTATTTAAAATTTGCGACAGTAAAAAATTAATTTGTGAAAAATTTACTATAGAAAAGGCAATCCCTGGCGCAATTAAAATTTGCGACAGTAGAAAATTATTTTTTGAAAAATTTACTGTAGAAAAGGCAATCCCTGGCGCAATTAAAATTTGCGACAGTAAAAAAATATTTTTTGAAAAATTAACTATAGAAAAGGCAATCCCTGGCGCAATTAAAATTTGCGACAGTAGAAAATTATTTTCTGAAAAATTTACTGTCGAAAAGGCAATCCCTGGCGCAATTAAAATTTGCGACAGTAAAAAATTATTTTTTGAATAATTTACTATTGAAAAGGCAATCCCTGGCGGATTTGAAATTTGCGACAGTAAAAAATTAATTTGTGAAAAATTTACTATAGAAAAGGCAATCCCTGGCGCAATTAAAATTTGCGACAGTTAAAAATTATTTTTTGCAAAATTTACTATAGAAAAGGCAATCCCTGGCGTATTTAAAATTTGCGACAGTAAAAAATTAATTTGTGAAAAATTTACTATAGAAAAGGCAATCCCTGGCGCAATTAAAATTTGCGACAGTATAAAATTAAATTTTGAGAAATATACTACAGAAAAAGCAATTCCTGGCGCAATTAAAATTTGCGACAGTAAAAAATTAATTTTTGAAATATTTACTATAGAAAAGGCAATCCCTGGCGTAATTAAAATTTGCGACAGTAAAAAATTAATTTTTGAAAAATGTGCTATAGAAATGGCAATCCCTGGCGCAATTAAAATTTGCGACAGTAAACAATTATTTTTTGAAAAATTTACTGTAGAAAAGGCAATCCCTGGCGCAATTAAAATTTGCGACAGTAAAAAATTATTTTTTGAAAAATTTACTGTAGAAATGGCAATCCCTGGCGCAATTAAAATTTGCGACAGTGTAAAATTAATTTTTGAAAAATTTACTATAGAAGAGGCAATTCCTGGCGTATTTAAAATTTGCGACAGAAAAAATTAATTTGTGAAAAATTTACTATAGAAAAGGCAATCCCTGGCGGATTTAAAAATTGCGACAGTAAAAAATTAATTTTTGTAAAATTTACTGTAGAAAAGGCAGTCCCTGGCGCAATTAAAATTTGCGACAGCAAAAAATTAGTTTTTGAAAAATTTACTATAGAAAAGGCAAATCCCTGGCGTATTTAAAATTTGCGACAGTAAAAAATTATTTTTTCCAAAATTTACTATAGAAAAGGCAATCCCTGGCGCAATTAAAATTTGCGACAGTAAAAAATTAATTTGTGAAAAATTTACTATAGAAAAGGCAATCCCTGGCGGAATTAAAATTTGCGACATTAAAAAATTATTTTTTGAAAAATTTACTGTAGAAAAGGCAATCCCTGGCGCAATTAAAATTTGCGACAGTAAAAAATTATTTTTTGAAAAATTTACTGTAGAAAAGGCAATCCTTGGCGTAATTAAAATTTGCGACAGTAAAAAATTAGTTTTTGAAAAATTTACTGTAGAAAAGGCAGTCCTTGGCGCAATTAAAATTTGCGACAGTATAAAAAAAATTTTGAAAAATTTACTATAAAAAAGGCAATCCCTGCCGTAATTAAAATTTTCGACAGTAAAAAATTATTTTTTGAAAAATTTACTATAGAAAAGGTAATCCCTGGCGCATTTACAATTTGCGACAGTAAAAAATTATTTTTTTGCAAAATTTACTATAGAAAAGGCAATCCCTGGCGTATTTAAAATTTGCTACAGTAAAAAATTATTTTTTGAATAATTTACTATAGAAAAGGCAATCCCTGGCGTATTTAAAATTTGCGACAGTAAAAAATTAATTTGTGAAAAATTTACTATAGAAAAGGCAATCCTTGGCGCAATTAAAATTTGCGACAATAAAAAATTACTTTTTGCAAAATTTACTATAGAAGAGGCAATCCCTGGCGTATTTAAAATTTGCGACAGTATAAAATTAATTTTTGAAAAATTTACTATAGAATAGGCAATCCCTGGCGCAATTAAAATTTGCGACAGTAGAAAATTATTTTTTGAAAAATTTACTGTAGAAATGGCAATCCCTGGCGCAATTAAAATTTCCGACAGTATAAAATTAATTTTTGAAAAATTTACTATAGAAGAGGCAATCCCTGGCGTATTTAAAATTTGCGACAGTAAAAAATTAATTTGAGAAAAATTTACTATAGAAAAGGCAATCCCTGGCGTATTTAAAATTTGCGACAGTAAAAAATTAATTTGTGAAAAATTTACTATAGAAAAGGCAATCCCTGGCGGATTTAAAATTTGTGACAGTAAAAAATTAATTTTTGAAAAATTTACTGTAGAAAAGGCAATCCTTGGCGCAATTAAAATTTGCGACAATAAAAAAATACTTTTTGCAAAATTTACTATAGAAAAGGCAATCCCTGGCGTATTTAAAACTTGCGTCAGTATAAAATTAGTTTTTGAAAAATTTACTATAGGATAGGCAATCCCTGGCGCAATTAAAATTTGCGACAGTAGAAAATTATTTTTTGAAAAATTTACTATAGAAAAGGCAATACCTGGCGCAATTAAAATTTGCGACAGTAAAAAATTAATTTGTGAAAAATTTACTATAGAAAAGGCAATCCCTGGCGCAATTAAAATTTGCGACAGTAAAAAATTATTTTTTGCAAAATTTACTATAGAAAAGGCAATCCCTGGCGTATTTAAAACTTGCGACATTAAAAAATTAATTTGTGAAAAATTTACTATAGAAAATGCAATCCCTGGCGCAATTAAAATTTGCGGCAGTATAAAATTATTTTTTGAAAAATTTACTATAGAAAAGGCAATCCCTGGCGTATTTAAAATTTACGACAGTAAAAAATTATTTTTTGAATAATTTACTATAGAAAAGGCAATCCCTGGCGTAATTAAAATTTGCGACAGTAAAAAATTTGTTTTTGAAAAATTTACTATAGAAAAGGCAATCCCTGGCGCAATTAAAATTTGCGACAGTAGAAAATTATTTTTTGAAAAATTTACTATAAAAAAGGCAATCCCTGGCGCAATTAAAATTTGCGACAGTAAAAAATTATTTTTTGAATAATTTACTATAGAAAAGGCAATCAATGGCGGATTTAAAATTTGCGACAGTAAAAAATTAATTTGTGAAAAATTTACTATAGAAAAGGCAATCCCTTGCGCAATTAAAATTTGCGACAGTAAAAAATTATTTTTTGCAAAATTTACTATAGAAAAGGCAATCCCTGGCGTATTTAAAATTTGCGACAGTAAAAAATTAATTTGTGAAAAATTTACTATAGAACAGGCAATCCCTGGCGCGATTAAAATTTGCGACAGTATAAAATTAAATTTTGAAAAATTTACTATAGAAAAGGCATTGCCTGGCGGATTTAAAATTTGCGACAGTAAAAAATTAATTTGTAATAAATTTACTATATAAAAGGCAATCCCTGGCACAATTAAAATTTGGGACAGTAAAAAATTATTTTTTGAATAATTTACTATAGAAAAGGCAATCCCTGGCTTAATTACAATTTGCGACAGTAAAAAATTTGTTTTTGAAAAATTTACTATATAAAACGCAATCCCTGGCGCAATTAAAATTTGCGACAGTAGAAAATTATTTTTTGAAAAATTTACTATAGTAAAGGCAATCCCTGGCGCAATTAAATTTTGCGACAGTAAAAAATTATTTTTTGAATGATTTACTATAGAAAAGGCATTCCCTGGCGGATTTAAAATTTGCGACAGTAAAAAATTAATTTGTGAAAAATTTACTATATAAAAGGCAATCCCTGGCGCAATTAAAATTTGCGACAGTAAAAAATTATTTTTTGCAAAATTTACTATAGAAAAGGCAATCCCTGGCGTATTTAAAATTTACGACAGTAAAAAATTAATTTGTGAAAAATTTACTATAGAAAAGGCAATCCCTGGCGCAATTAAAATTTGCGACAGCATAAAATTATTTTTTGAAAAATTTACTATAGAAAAGGCAATCCCTGGCGTATTTAAAATTTGCGACAATAAAAAATTAATTTTTGGAAAATTTACTATAGAAAAGGCAATCCCTGGCGTAATTAAAATTTGCGACAGTAAAAAATTATTTTTTGAAAAATTTACTATAGAAAAGGCAATCCCTGGCGCAATTAAAATTTGCGACAGTATAAAATTATATTTTGAAAAATTTACTATAGAAAAGGCAATCCCTGGCGTATTTAAAATTTGCGACAATAAAAAATTAATTTTTGGAAAATTTACTATAGAAAAGGCAATCCCTGGCGTAATTAAAATTTGCGACAGTAAAAAATTATTTTTTGAAAAATTTACTGTAGAAAAGGCAATCCCTGGCGCAATTAAAATTTGCGACAGTAGAAAATTATTTTTTGAAAAATTTACTATAGAAAAGGCAATCCCTGGCGTATTTAAAATTTGCGACAGTAAAAAATTTGTTTTTGAAAAATTTACCATAGAAAAGACAATTCCTGGCGCAATTAAAATTTGCGACAGTAGAAAATTATTTTTTGAAAAATTTACTATAGAAAAGGCAATCCCTGGCGCAATTAAAATTTGCGACAGTAAAAAATTATTTTTTGCAAAATTTACTATAGAAAAGGTATTCCCTGGCGGATTTAAAATTTGCGACAGTAAAAAATTAATTTGTTAAAAATTTACTATATAAAAGGCAATCCCTGGCGCAATTAAAATTTGCGACAATAAAAAATTATTTTTTGCAAAATTTACTATAGAAAAGGCAATCCCTGGCGTATTTAAAATTTACGACAGTAAAAAATTAATTTGTGAAAAATTTACTATAGAAGAGGCAATCCCTGGCGTATTTAAAATTTGCGACAGTAAAAAATCAATATTTGGAAAATTTACTATAGAAAAGGCAATCCCTGGCGTAATTAAAATTTGCGACAGTAAAAAATTATTTTTTGAAAAATTTACTGTAGAAAAGGCAATCCCTGGCGCAATTAAAATTTGCGACAGCAGAAAATTATTTTTTGAAAAATTTACTATAGAAAAGGCAATCCCTGGCGTATTTAAAATTTGCGAGAGTAAAAAATTTGTTTTTGAAAATTTACTATAGAAAAGACAATCCCTGGCGCAATTAAAATTTGCGACATCAGAAAATTATTTTTTGAAAAAGTTACTATAGAAAAGGCAATCCATGGCGCAATTAAAATTTGCGAGAGTAAAAAATTATTTTATGAATAATTTACTATAGAAAAGGCAATCCCTGGCGGATTTAAAATTTGCGACAGTAAAAAATTAATTTGTGAAAAATTTACTATAGAAAAGGCAATCCCTGGCGCAATTAAAATTTGCGACAGTAAAAAATTATTTTTTGCAAAATTTACTATAGAAAAGGCAATCCCTGGCGTATTTAAAATTTGCGACAGTAAAAAATTAATTTGTGAAAAATTTACAATAGAAAAGGCAATCCCTGGCGCAATTAAAATTTGCAACAGTAAAAATTTATTTTTTGAAAAATTTACTGTAGAAAAGGCAATCCCTGGCGCAATTAAAATTTGCGACATTAAAAAATTATTTTTTGAAAAATTTACTATAGAAAAGGCAATCCCTGGTGCAATTAAAATTTGCGACAGTAAAAAATTATTTTTTGAAAAATTTACTATAGAGAAGGCAATCCCTGGTGCAATTAAAATTTGCGACAGTATAAAATTAATTTTTGCAAAATTAACTATAGAAAAGGCAATCCCCGGCGTAATTAAAATTTGCGACAGTAAAAAATTATTTTTTGAAAAATTAACTATAGAAAAGGCAATCCCTGGCGCAATTAAAATTTGCGACAGTAAAAAATTATTTTTTGAAAAATTTACTGTAGAAACGGCAATCCCTGGCGCAATTAAAATTTGCGACAGTATAAAATTAATTTTTGAAAAATTTACTATAGAAAAGGCAATCCTTGGCGCAATTAAAATCTGCGACAGTAGAAAATAATTTTTTGAAAAATTTACTATAGAAAAGGCAATCCCTGGCGTAATTAAAATTTGCGACAGTAAAAAAATATTTTTTGAAAAATTTACTGTAGAAAAGGCAATCCCTGGCGCAATTAAAATTTGCGACAGTAAAAAATTATTTTTTGCAAAATTTACTATAGAAAAAGCAATCCATGGCGTATTTAAACTTTGCGACAGTAAAAAATTAATTTTTGAAAAATTTACTATAGAGAAGGCAATCCCTGGCGTAATTAAAATTTGCGACAGTAAAAAATTATTTTTTGAAAAATTTACTATAGAAAAGGCAGTCCCTGGTGCAATTAAAATTTGCGACAGTAAAAAATTATTTTTTGAAAAATTAACTATAGAAAAGGCAATCCCTGGCGCAATTAAAATTTACGAAAGTGAAAAATTATTTTTTGAAAAATTTACTGTAGAAAAGGCAATCCCTGGCGCAATTAAAATTTGCGACGGTATAAAATTAATTTTTGAAAAATTTACTATAGAAAAGGCAATCCCTGGCGCAATTAAAATTTGCGACAGTAAAAAATTATTTTTTGAAAAATTTACTGTAGAAAAGGCAATCCCTGGCGCAATTAAAATTTGCGACAGTATAAAATTAATTTTTGAAAAATTTACTATAGAAAAGGCAATCCTTGGCGCAATTAAAATCTGCGACAGTAGAAAATTATTTTTTGAAAAATTTACTATAGAAAAGGCAATCCCTGGCGTAATTAAAATTTGCGACAGTAAAAAATTATTTTTTGAAAAATTTACTGTAAAAAAGGCAATCCCTGGCGCAATTAAAATTTGCGACAGTAAAAAATTATTTTTTGCAAAATTTACTATAGAAAAGGCAATCCATGGCGTATTTAAACTTTGCGACAGTAAAAAATTAATTTTTGAAAAATTTACTATAGAAAAGGCAATCCCTGGCGAAATTAAAATTGCGACAATAAAAGATTATTTTTTGAAAAATTTACTGTAGAAAATGCAATCCCTGGCGTAATTAAAATTTGCGACAGTAAAAAATTATTTTTTGAAAAATTTACTGTAGAAAAGGCAATCCCTGGAGCAATTAAAATTTGCGACAGTAAAAAATTATTTTTTGAATAATTTTCTATAGAAAAGTCAATCCCTGGAGGATTTAAAATTTGCGACAGTAAAAAATTAATTTGTGAAAAATTTACTATAGAAAAGCCAATCCCTGGCGCAATTAAAATTTGCGACAGTATAAAATTAAATTTTGAAAAATTTACTATAGAAAAGGCAATCCCTGGCGTCATTAAAATTTGCGACAATAAAAATTTAGTTTTTGAAAAATTTACTATAGAAAAGGTAATCCCTGGCGCAATTAAAATTTGCGACAGTAGAAAATTATTTTCTGAAAAATTTACTATCGAAAAGGCAATCCCTGGCGCAATTAAAATTTGCGACAGTAAAAAATTATTTTTTGAATAATTTACTATAGAAAAGGCAATCCCTGGCGGATTTAAAATTTGCGACAGTAGAAAATTATTTTCTGAAAAATTTACTATCGAAAAGGCAATCCCTGGCGCAATTAAAATTTGCGACTGTAAAAAATTATTTTTTGAATAATTTACTATAGAAAAGGCAATCCCTGGCGGATTTAAAATTTGCGACAGTAAAAAATTAATTTGTGAAAAATTTAATATAGAAAAGGCAATCCTTGGCGCAATTAAAATTTGCGACATATAAATTTAAATTTTGAAAAATATACTACAGAAAAAGCAATTCCTGGCGCAATTAAAATTTGCGACAGTAAAAAATTAATTTTTGAAAAATTTACTATAGAAAAGGCAATCCCTGGCGTAATTAAAATTTGCGACAGTAAAAAATTAATTTTTGAAAAATGTACTGTAGAAATGGCAATACCTAGCGCAATTAAAATTTGCGACAGTAAAAAATTATTTTTTGAAAAATTTACGGTAGAAAAGGCAATCCCTGGCGCAATTAAAATTTGCGACAGTAAAAAAATTATTTTTTGAAAAATTTACTGTAGAAATTGCAATCCCTGGCGCAATTCAAATTTGCGACAGTGTAAAATTAATTTTTGAAAAATTTACTACAGAAGAGGCAATCCCTGGCGTATTTAAAATTTGCGACAGTATAAAATTAATTTGTGAAAAATTTACTATAGAAAAGGAAATCCCTGGCCCAATTAAAATTTTCGACAGTAAAAAATTATTTTTTGGAAAATTTACTATAGAAAAGGTAATCCCTGGCGCATTTACAATTTGCGACAGTAAAAAATTATTTTTTTGCAAAATTTACTATAGAAAATGCAATCCCTGGCGTATTTAAAATTTGATACAGTAAAAAATTATTTTTTGAATAATTTACTATAGAAAAGGCAATCCCTGGCGTATTTAAAATTTGCGACAGTAAAAAGTTAATTTGTGAAAAATTTATTATAGAAAAGGCAATCCTTGGCGCAATTAAAATTTGTGACAGTAGAAAATTATTTTTTGAAAAATTTACTGTAGAAATGGCAATCCCTGGCGCAATTAAAATTTGCGACAGTATAAAATTAATTTTTGAAAAATTTACTATAGAAGAGGCAATCTCTGGCGTATTTAAAATTTGCGACAGTAAAAAATTAATTTGTGAAAAATTTACTATAGAAAAGGCAATCCCTGGCGTATTTAAAATTTGCGACAGTAAAAAATTAATTTGTGAAAAATTTACTATAGAAAAGGCAATCCCTGGCGGATTTAAAATTTGCGACAGTAAAAAATTAATTTTTGAAAAATTTACTGTAGAAAAGGCAATCCTTGGCGCAATTAAAATTTGCGACAGCAAAAAATTAGTTTTTGAAAAATTTACTATAGAAAAGGCAATCCCTGGCGTATTTAAAATTTGCGACAGTAAAAAATTATTTTTTGCAAAATTTACTATAGAAAAGGCAATCCCTGGCGCAATTAAAATTTGCGACAGTAAAAAATTAATTTGTGAAAAATTTACTATAGAAAAGGCAATCCCTGGCGGAATTAAAATTTGCGACAGTAAAAAATTATTTTTTGAAAAATTTACTGTAGAAAAGGCAATCCCTGGCGCAATTAAAATTTGCGACAGTAAAAAATTATTTTTTGAAAAATTTACTGTAGAAAAGGCAATCCTTGGCGTAACTAAAATTTGGGACAGTAAAAAATTAGTTTTTGAAAAATTTACTATAGAAAAGGCAATACCTGGCGCAATTAAAATTTGCGACAGTATAAAATTAAATTTTGAAAAATTTACTATAGAAAAGGCAATCCCTGGCGTAATTAAAATTTTCGACAGTAAAAAATTATTTTTTTGAAAAATTTACTATAGAAAATGTAATTCCTGGCGCATTTACAATTTGCGACAGAAAAAATTATTTTTTTGCAAAATTTACTATAGAAAAGGCAATCCCTGGCGTATTTAAAATTTGCTACAGTAAAAAATTATTTTTTGAATAATTTACTATAGAAAAGGCAATCGGTGGCGTATTTAAAATTTGCGACAGTAAAAAATTAATCTGTGAAAAATTTACAAAAAAAAAGGCAATCCTTGGCGCAGTTAAAATTTGCGACAATAAAAAATTACTTTTTGCAAAATTTACTATAGAAGAGGCAATCCCTGGCGTATTTAAAATTTGCGACAGTATAAAATTAATTTTTGAAAAATTTACTATAGAAAAGGCAATCCCTGGCGCAATTAAAATTTGCGACAGTAGAAAATTATTTTTTGAAAAATTTACTATAGAAAAGGCAATCCCTGGCGCAATTACAATTTGCGACAGTAAAAAATTAATTTGTGAAAAATTTACTATAGAAAAGGCAATCCCTGGCGGAATTAAAATTTGCGACAGTAAAAAATTCTTTTTTGAAAAATTTACTGTAGAAAAGGCAATCCCTGGCGCAATTAAAATTTGCGACAGTAAACAATTATTTTTTGAAAAATTTACTGTAGAAAAGGCAATCCTTGGCGTAATTAAAATTTGCGACAGTAAAAAATTAAATTTTGAAAAATTTACTATAGAAAAGGCAATCCCTGGCGTAATTAAAATTTGCGACAGTAAAAAATAATTTTTTGAAAAATTTACTATAGAAAAGTTAATCCCTGGCGCATTTACAATTTGCGACAGTAAAAAATTATTTTTTTGCAAAATTTACTATAGAAAAGGCAAACCCTGGCGTATTTAAAATTTGCTACAGTAAAAAATTGTTTTTTGAATAATTTACTATAGAAAAGGCAATCCCTGGCGTATTTAAAATTTGCGACAGTAAAAAATTAATTTGTGAAAAATTTACTATAGAAAAGGCAATCCTTGGCGCAATTAAAATTTGCGACAATAAAAAATTACTTTTTGCAAAATTTACTATAGAAGAGGCAATCCCTGGCGTATTTAAAACTTGCGGCAGTATAAAATTAGTTTTTGAAAAATTTACTATAGAAAAGGCAATCCCTGGCACAATTAAAATTTGCGACAGTAGAAAATTATTTTTTGAAAAATTTACTATAGAAGATGCAATACCTGGCGCAATTAAAATTTGCGAGAGTAAAAAAATTATTTTTTGAAAAATTTACTGTAGAAAAGGCAATCCCTGGCGCAATTAAAATTTGCGACAGTAAAAAATTAATTTTTGGAAATTTTACTATAGAAAAGGCAATCCCTGGCGTAGTTAAAATTTGCGACAGTAAAAAATTGTTTTTTGAAAAATTTACTATAGAAAAGGCAATCCCTGGCGCAATTAAAATTTGCGTCAGTAAAAAATTATTTTTTGCAAAATTTACTATAGAAAAGGCAATCCCTGGCGTATTTAAAATTTGCGACAGTAAAAAATTAATTTGTGAAAAATTTACTATAGAACAGGCAATCCCTGGCGCAATTAAAATTTGCGACAGTAAAAAATTATTTTTTGAATAATTTACTATAGAAAAGGCAATCCCTGGCGGATTTAAAATTTGCGACAGTAAAAAATTAATTTGTGAAAAATTTACTATAGAAAAGGCAATCCCTGGCGCAATTAAAATTTGCGACAGTAAAAAATTATTTTTTGCAAAATTTACTATAGAAAAGGCAATCCCTGGCGTATTTTAAAATTTGCGACATTAAAAAATTAATTTGTGATAAATTTACTATAGAAAATGCAATCCCTGGCGCAATTAAAATTTGCGGCAGTATAAAATTATTTTTTGAAAAATTTACTATAGAAAAGGCAATCCCTGGCGTATTTAAAATTTGCGACAGTAAAAAATTATTTTTTGAATAATTTACTATAGAAAAGGCAATCTCTGGCGTAATTAAAATTTGCGACAGTAAAAAATTTGTTTTTGAAAAATTTACTATAGAAAAGGCAATCCCTGGCGCAATTAAAATTTGCGACAGTAGAAAATTATTTTTTGAAAAATTTACTATAGAAAAGGCAATCCCTGGCGCAATTAAAATTTGCGACAGTAAAAAATTATTTTTTGAATAATTTACTATAGAAAAGGCAATCACTGGCGGATTTAAAATTTGCGACAGTAAAAAATTAATTTGTGAAAAATTTACTATAGAAAAGGCAATCCCTGGCGCAATTAAAATTTGCGACAGTAAAAAAATTATTTTTGCAAAATTTACTATAGAAAAGGCAATCCCTGGCGTATTTAAAATTTGCGACAGTAAAAAATTAATTTGTGAAAAATTTACTATAGAACAGGCAATCCCTGGCGCAATTAAAATTTGCGACAGTATAAAATTAAATTTTGAAAAATTTACTATAGAAAAGCATTCCCTGGCGGATTTAAAATTTGCGACAGTAAAAAATTAATTTGTGAAAAATTTACTATATAAAAGGCAATCTCTGGCGCAATTAAAATTTGCGACAGTATAAAATTATTTTTTGAAAAATTTACTATAGAAAAGGCAATCCCTGGCGTATTTAAAATTTGCGACAGTAAAAATTATTTTTTGAATAATTTACTATAGAAAAGGCAATCCCTGGCGTAATTAAAATTTGCGACAGTAAAAAATTAGTTTTTGAAAAATTTACTATAGAAAATGCAATCCCTGGCGCAATTAAAATTTGCGACAGTATAAAATTATATTTGAAAAATTTACTATAGAAAAGGCAATCCCTGGCGTAATTAAAATTTGCGACAGTAAAAAATTAGTTTTTGAAAAATTTACTATAGAAAAGGCAATCCCTGGCGCAATTAAAATTTGCGACAGTAGAAAATTATTTTTTGAAAAATTTACTATAGAAAAGGCAATCCCTGGCGTATTTAAAATTTGCGACAGTAAAAAATTTGTTTTTGAAAAATTTACTATAGAAAAGAGAATACCTGGCGCAATTAAAATTTGCGACAGTAGAAAATTATTTTTTGAAAAATTTACTATAGAAAAGGCAATCCCTGGCGCAATTAAAATTTGCGACAGTAAAAAATTATTTTTTGCAAAATTTACTATAGAAAAGGCATTCCCTGGCGGACTTAAAATTTGCGACAGTAAAAAATTAATTTGTGAAAAATTTACTATATAAAGGGGAATCCCTGGCGCAATTAAAATTTGCGACAGTAAAAAATTATTTTTTGCAAAATTTACTATAGAAAAGCCAATCCCTGGCTTATTTAAAATTTACGACAGTAAAAAAATTAATTTGTGAAAAATTTACTATAGAAGAGGCAATCCCTGGCGTATTTAAAATTTGCGACAGTAAAAAATCAATTTTTGGAAAATTTACTATAGAAAAGGCAATCCCTGGCGTAATTAAAATTTGCGACAGTAAAAAATGATTTTTTGAAAAATTTACTGTAGAAAAAGGCAATCCCTGGCGCAATTAAAATTTGCGACAGTAGAAAATTATTTTTTGAAAAATTTACTATAGAAAAGGCAATCCCTGGCGTATTTAAAATTTGCGAGAGTAAAAAATTTGTTTTTGAAAAATTTACTATAAAAAGACAATCCCTGGCGCAATTAAAATTTGCGACAGTAGAAAATTATTTTTTGAAAAATTTACTATATAAAAGGCAATCCCTGGCGCAATTAAAATTTGCGACAGTAAAAAATTATTTTTTGAATAATTTACTATAGAAAGGCAATCCCTGGCGCAATTAAAATTTGCGACAGTAAAAAATTATTTTTTCAAAAATTTACTGTAGAAAAGGCAATCCCTGGCGCAATTAAAATTTGCGACAGTAAAAAATTATTTTTTGAAAAATTTACTATAGAAAAGGCAATCCCTGGTGCAATTAAAATTTGCGACAGTAAAAAAATATTTTTGGAAAAATTTACTATAGAGAAGGCAATCCCTGGCGCAATTAAAATTTGCGACAGTATAAAATTAATTTTTGAAAAATTTACTATAGAAAAGGCAATCCCCGGCGTATTTAAAATTTGCGACAGTAAAAAATTATTTTTTGAAAAATTAACTATAGAAAAGGCAATCCCTGTCGCAATTAAAATTTGCGACAGTAAAAAATTATTTTTTGAAAAATTTACTGTAGAAAAGCAATCCCTGGCGCAATTAAAATTTGCGACAGTATAAAATTAATTTTTGAAAAATTTACTATAGAAAAGGCAATCCTTGGCGCAATTAAAATCTGCGACAGTAGAAAATTATTTTTGAAAAAATTTACTATAGAAAAGGCAATCCCTGGCGTAATTAAAATTTGCGACAGTAAAAAAATATTTTTTGAAAAATTTACTGTAGAAACGGCAATCCCTGGCGCAATTAAAATTTGCGACAGTAAAAAATTATTTTTTGCAAAATTTACTATAGAAAAGGCAACCCATGGCGTATTTAAACTTTGCGACAGTAAAAAATTAATTTTTGAAAAATTTACTATAGAAATGGCAATCCCTGGCGTAATTAAAATTTGCGACAGTAAAAAATTATTTTTTGGAAAATTTACTATAGAAAAGGCAATCCCTGGCGCAATTAAAATTTGCGACAGTAAAAAATTATTTTTTGAAAAATTAACTATAGAAAAGGCAATCCCTGGCGTAATTAAAATTTTCGAAAGTAAAAAATTATTTTTTGAAAAATTTACTGTAGAAAAGGCAATCCCTGGCGCAATTAAAATTTGCGACGGTATAAAATTAATTTTTGAAAAATTTACTATAGAAAAGGCAATCCCTGGCGCAATTAAAATTTGCGACAGTAAAAAATTATTTTTTGAAAAATTTACTGTAGAAAAGGCAATCCCTGGCGCAATTAAAATTTGCGACAGTATAAAATTAATTTTTGAAAAATTTACTATAGAAAATGCAATCCTTGGCGCAATTAAAATCTGCGACAGTAGAAAATTATTTTTTGAAAAATTTACTATAGAAAAGGCAATCCCTGGCGTAATTAAAATTTGCGACAGCAAAAAATTATTTTTGAAAAATTTACTGTAGAAAAGGCAATCCCTGGCGCAATTAAAATTTGCGACAGTAAAAAATTATTTTTTGCAAAATTTACTATAGAAAAGGCAATCCTTGGCGCAATTAAAATCTGCGACAGTAGAAAATTATTTTTTGAAAAATTTACTATAGAAAAGGCAATCCCTGGCGTAATTAAAATTTGCGACAGTAAAAAAATATTTTTTGAAAAATTTACTGTAGAAACGGCAATCCCTGGCGCAATTAAAATTTGCGACAGTAAAAAATTATTTTTTGCAAAATTTACTATAGAAAAGGCAACCCATGGCGTATTTAAACTTTGCGACAGTAAAAAATTAATTTTTGAAAAATTTACTATAGAAATGGCAATCCCTGGCGTAATTAAAATTTGCGACAGTAAAAAATTATTTTTTGGAAAATTTACTATAGAAAAGGCAATCCCTGGCGCAATTAAAATTTGCGACAGTAAAAAATTATTTTTTGAAAAATTAACTATAGAAAAGGCAATCCCTGGCGTAATTAAAATTTTCGAAAGTAAAAAATTATTTTTTGAAAAATTTACTGTAGAAAAGGCAATCCCTGGCGCAATTAAAATTTGCGACGGTATAAAATTAATTTTTGAAAATTTACTATAGAAAAGGCAATCCCTGGCGCAATTAAAATTTGCGACAGTAAAAAATTATTTTTTGAAAAATTTACTGTAGAAAAGGCAATCCCTGGCGCAATTAAAATTTGCGACAGTATAAAATTAATTTTTGAAAAATTTACTATAGAAAATGCAATCCTTGGCGCAATTAAAATCTGCGACAGTAGAAAATTATTTTTTGAAAAATTTACTATAGAAAAGGCAATCCCTGGCGTAATTAAAATTTGCGACAGCAAAAAATTATTTTTTGAAAAATTTACTGTAGAAAAGGCAATCCCTGGCGCAATTAAAATTTGCGACAGTAAAAAATTATTTTTTGCAAAATTTACTATAGAAAAGGCAATCCATGGCGTATTTAAACTTTGCGACAGTAAAAAATTAATTTTTGAAAAATTTACTATAGAAAAGGCAATCCCTGACGTAATTAAAATTTGCGACAGTAAAAGATTATTTTTTGAAAAATTTACTGTAGAAAAGGCAATCCCTGGCTTAATTAAAATATGCGACAGTAAAAAATTATTTTTTGAAAAATTTACTGTAGAAAAGGCAATCCCTGGCGCAATTAAAATTTGCGACAGTAAAAAATTATTTTTTGAATAAGTTTCTATAGAAAAGTCAATCCCTGGAGGATTTAAAATTTGCGACAGTAAAAAATTAATTTGTGAAAAATTTACTATAGAAAAGCCAATCCCTGGCGCAATTAAAATTTGCGACAGTATAAAATGAAATTTTGAAAAATTTACTATAGAAAAGGCAATCCCGGGCGTAATTAAAATTTTCGACAGTAAAAAATTAATTTTTGAAAAATTTACTATAGAAAAGGCAATCCCTGACGTAATTAAAATTTGCGACAGTAAAAAATTAATTTTTGAAAAATTTACCATTGAAAAGGCAATCCCTGGCGTAATTAAAATTTGCGACAGTAAAAAATTATTTTTTGAAAAATTTACTATAGAAAAGGCAATCCCTGGCGCAATTCAAATTTGCGACAGTAGAAAATTATTTTCTGAAAAATTTACTATCGAAAAGGCAATCCCTGGCGCAGTTAAAATTTGCGACAGTAAAAAATTATTTTTTGAATAATTTACTATAGAAAAGGCAATCCCTGGCGGATTTAAAATTTGCGACAGTAAAAAATTAATTTGTGAAAAATTTACTATAGAAAAGGCAATCCCTGGCGCAGTTAAAATTTGCGACAGTTAAAAATTATTTTTTGCAAAATTTACTATAGAAAAGGCAATCCCTAGCGTATTTAAAATTTGCGACAGTAAAAAATTAATTTGTGAAAAATTTACTATAGAAAAGGCAATCCCTGGCGGAATTAAAATTTGCGACAGTATAAAATTAAATTTTGAAAAATATACTACAGAAAAAGCAATTCCTGGCGCAATTAAAATTTGGGACAGTAAAAAATTAATTTTTGAAAAATCTACTATAGAAAAGGCAATCCCTGGCGTAATTAAAATTTGCGACAGTAAAAAATTAATTTTTGAAAAATGTACTATAGAAATGGCAATCCCTGGCGCAATTAAAATTTGCGACAGTAAAAAATTAATTTTTGAAAAATTTACTGTAGAAAAGGCAATCCCTGGCGTAATTAAAATTTGCGACAGCAAAAAATTAGTTTTTGAAAAATTTACTATAGAAAAGGCAATCCCTGGCGTATTTAAAATTTGCGACAGTAAAAAATTATTTTTTGCAAAATTTACTATAGAAAAGGCAATCCCTGGCGCAATTAAAATTTGCGACAGTAAAAAATTAATTTGTGAAAAATTTACTATAGAAAAGGCAATCCCTGGCGCAATTAAAATTTGCGACAGTAAAAAATTATTTTTTGCAAAATTTACTATAGAAAAGGCAATCCCTGGCGTATTTAAAATTTACGACAGTAAAAAATTAATTTGTGAAAAATTTACTATAGAAGAGGCAATCCCTGGCGTATTTAAAATTTGCGACAGTAAAAAATCAATTTTTGGAAAATTTACTATAGAAAAGGCAATCCCTGGCGTAATTAAAATTTGCGACAGTAAAAAATTATTTTTTGAAAAATTTACTGTAGAAAAGGCAATCCCTGGCGCAATTAAAATTTGCGACAGTAGAAAATAATTTTTTGAAAAATTTACTATAGAAAAGGCAATCCCTGGCTTATTTAAAATTTGCGAGAGTAAGAAATTTGTTTTTGAAAAATTTACTATAGAAAAGTCAATCCCTGGCGCAATTAAAATTTGCGACAGTAGAAAATTATTTTTTGAAAAATTTACTATAGAAAAGGCAATCCCTGGCGCAATTAAAATTTGCGACAGTAAAAAATTATTTTTTGAATAATTTACTATAGAAAAGGCAATCCCTGGCGGATTTAAAATTTGCGACAGAAAAAAATTAATTTGTGAAAAATTTACTATAGAAAAGGCAATCCCTGGTGCAATTAAAATTTGCGACAGTAAAAAATTATTTTTTGCAAAATTTACTATAGAAAAGGCAATCCCTGGCGTATTTAAAATTTGCGACAGTAAAAAATTAATTTGTGAAAAATTTACTATAGAAAAGGCAATCCCTGGCGCAATTAAAATTTGCGACAGCAAAAAATTATTTTTTGAAAAATTTACTGTAGAAAAGGCAATCCCTGGCGCAATTAAAATCTGCGACAGTAAAAAATTATTTTTTGAAAAATTTACTATAGAAAAGGCAATCCCTGGTGCAATTAAAATTTGCGACAGTAAAAAATTATTTTTTGAAAAATTTACTATAGAGAAGGCAATCCCTGGCGCAATTAAAATTTGCGACAGTATAAAATTAATTTTTGAAAAATTTACTATAGAAAAGGCAAACCCCGGCGTAATTAAAATTTGCGACAGTAAAAAATTATTTTTTGAAAAATTAACTATAGAACAGGCAATCCCTGGCGGATTTAAAATTTGCGACAGTAAAAAATTAATTTTTGAAAAATTTACTGTAGAAAAGGCAATCCCTGGCGCAATTAAAATTTGCGACAGCAAAAAAATTAGTTTTTGAAAAATTTACTATAGAAAAGGCAATCCCTGGCGTATTTAAAATTTGCGACAGTAAAAAATTATTTTTTGCAAAATTTACTATAGAAAAGTCAATCCCTGGAGCAATTAAAATTTGCGACAGTAAAAAATTAATTTGTGAAAAATTTACTATAGAAAAGGCAATCCCTGGCGGAATTAAAATTTGCGACAGTAAAAAATTATTTTTTGAAAAATTTACTGCAGAAAAGGCAATCCCTGGCGCAATTAATATTTGCGACAGTAAAAAATTATTTTTTGAAAAATTTACTGCAGAAAAGGCAATCCTTGGCGTAATTAAAATTTGCGACTGTAAAAAATTAGTTTTTGAAAAATTTACTATAGAAAAGGCAATCCCTGGCGCAATTAAAATTTGCGACAGTATAAAATTAAATTTTGAAAAATTTACTGTAGAAAAGGCAATCCCTGGCGCAATTAAAATTTGCGACAGTAGAAAATTATTTTTTGAAAAATTTACTATAGAAAAGGCAATCCCTGGCGTATTTAAAATTTGCGAGAGTAAAAAATTTGTTTTTGAAAAATTTACTATAGAAAAGACAATCCCTGGCGCAATTAAAATTTGCGACAGTAGAAAATTATTTTTTGAAAAATTTACTGTAGAAAAGGCAATCCCTGGCGCAATTAAAATTTGCGACAGTAAAAAATTATTTTTTGAATAATTTACTATAGAAAAGGCAATCCCTGGCGCAATTAAAATTTGCGACAGTAAAAAATTATTTTTTGAAAAATTTACTGTAGAAAAGGCAATCCCTGGTGCAATTAAAATTTGCGACAGTAAAAAAATATTTTTTGAAAAATTTACTATAGAGAAGGCAATCCCTGGCGCAATTAAAATTTGCGACAGTATAAAATTAATTTCTGAAAAATTTACTATAGAAAAGGCAATCCCCGGCGTAATTAAAATTTGCGACAGTAAAAAATTATTTTTTGAAAAATTAACTATAGAAAAGGCAATCCCTGTCGCAATTAAAATTTGCGACAGTAAAAAATTATTTTTTGAAAAATTTACTGTAGAAAAGCAATCCCTGGCGTAATTAAAATTTGCGACAGTAAAAAAATATTTTTTGAAAAATTTACTGTAGAAAAGGCAATCCCTGGCGTAATTAAAATTTGCGACATTAAAAAATTATTTTTTGCAAAATTTACTATAGAAAAGGCAACCCATGGCGTATTTAAACTTTGCGACAGTAAAAAATTAATTTTTGAAAAATTTACTATAGAAAAGGCAATCTCTGGCGTAATTAAAATTTGCGACAGTAAAAAATTATTTTTTGGAAAATTTACTATAGAAAAGGCAATCCCTGGCGCAATTAAAATTTGCGACAGTAAAAAATTATTTTTTGAAAAATTAACTATAGAAAAGGCAATCCCTGGCGTAATTAAAATTTGCGACAGTAAAAAATTATTTTTTGAAAAATTTACTGTAGAAAAGGCAATCCCTGGCGCAATTAAAATTTGTGACGGTATAAAATTAATTTTTGAAAAATTTACTATAGAAAAGGCAATCCCTGGCGCAATTAAAATTTGCGACAGTAAAAAATTATTTTTTGAAAAATTTACTGTAGAAAAGGCAATCCCTGGCGCAATTAAAATTTGCGACAGTATAAAATTAATTTTTGAAAAATTTACTATAGAAAATGCAATCCTTGGCGCAATTAAAATCTGCGACAGTAGAAAATTATTTTTTGAAAAATTTATTATAGAAAAGGCAATCCCTGGCGTAATTAAAATTTGCGACAGCAAAAAATTATTTTTTGAAAAATTTACTGTAGAAAAGGCAATCCCTGGCGCAATTAAAATTTGCGAGAGTAAAAAATTATTTTTTGCAAAATTTACTATAGAAAAGGCAATCCATGGCGTATTTAAACTTTGCGACAGTAAAAAATTAATTTTTGAAAAATTTACTATAGAAAAGGCAATCCCTGACGTAATTAAAATTTGCGACAGTAAAAGATTATTTTTTGAAAAATTTACTGTAGAAAAGGCAATCCCTGGCTTAATTAAAATTTGCGACAGTAAAAAATTATTTTTTGAAAAATTTACTGTAGAAAAGGCAATCCCTGGCGCAATTAAAATTTGCGACAGTAAAAAATTATTTTTTGAATAAGTTTCTATAGAAAAGTCAATCCCTGGAGGATTTAAAATTTGCGACAGTAAAAAATTAATTTGTGAAAAATTTACTATAGAAAAGCCAATCCCTGGCGCAATTAAAATTTGCGACAGTATAAAATGAAATTTTGAAAAATTTACTATAGAAAAGGCAATCCCGGGCGTAATTAAAATTTTCGACAGTAAAAAATTAATTTTTGAAAAATTTACTATAGAAAAGGCAATCCCTGACGTAATTAAAATTTGCGACAGTAAAAAATTAATTTTTGAAAAATTTACTATAGAAAAGGCAATCCCTGGCGCAATTAAAATTTGCGACAGTAAAAAATTATTTTTTGAAAAATTTACTATAGAAAAGGCAATCCCTGGCGTAATTAAAATGTGCGACAATAAAAATTTAGATTTTGAAAAATTTACTATAGAAAAGGCAATCCCTGGCGCAATTCAAATTTGCGACAGTAGAAAATTATTTTCTGAAAAATTTACTATCGAAAAGGCAATCCCTGGCGCAATTAAAATTTGCGACAGTAAAAAATTATTTTTTGAATAATTTACTATAGAAAAGGCAATCCCTGGCGGATTTAAAATTTGCGACAGTAAAAAATTAATTTGTGAAAAATTTACTATAGAAAAGGCAATCCCTGGCGCAGTTAAAATTTGCGACAGTTAAAAATTATTTTTTGCAAAATTTACTATAGAAAAGGCAATCCCTGGCGTATTTAAAATTTGCGACAGTAAAAAATTAATTTGTGAAAAATTTACTATAGAAAAGGCAATCCCTGGCGCAATTAAAATTTGCGACAGTATAAAATTAAATTTTGAAAAATATACTACAGAAAAAGCAATTCCTGGCGCAATTAAAATTTGGGACAGTAAAATATTAATTTTTGAAAAATCTACTATAGAAAAGGCAATCCCTGGCGTAATTAAAATTTGCGACAGTAAAAAATTAATTTTTGAAAAATGTACTATAGAAATGGCAATCCCTGGCGCAATTAAAATTTGCGACAGTAAAAAATTAATTTTTGAAAAATTTACTGTAGAAAAGGCAATCCCTGGCGCAATTAAAATTTGCGACAGTAAAAAATTAATTTGTGAAAAATTTACTATAGAAGAGGCAATCCCTGGCGTATTTAAAATTTGCGACAGTAAAAAATCAATTTTTGAAAAATTTACTATAGAAAAGGCAATCCCTGGCGTAATTAAAATTTGCGACAGTAAAAAATTATTTTTTGAAAAATTTACTGTAGAAAAGGCAATCCCTGGCGCAATTAAAATTTGCGACAGTAGAAAATTATTTTTTGAAAAATTTACTATACAAAAGGCAATCCCTGGCTTATTTAAAATTTGCGAGAGTAAAAAATTTGTTTTTGAAAAATTTACTATAGAAAAGACAATCCCTGGCGCAATTAAAATTTGCGACAGTAGAAAATTATTTTTTGAAAAATTTACTATAGAAAAGGCAATCCCTGGCGCAATTAAAATTTGCGACAGTAAAAAATTATTTTTTGAATAATTTACTATAGAAAAGGCAATCCCTGGCGGATTTAAAATTTGCGACAGTAAAAAATTAATTTGTGAAAAATTTACTATAGAAAAGGCAATCCCTGGCGCAATTAAAATTTGCGACAGTAAAAAATTATTTTTTGCAAAATTTACTATAGAAAAGGCAATCCCTGGGGTATTTAAAATTTGCGACAGTAAAAAATTAATTTGTGAAAAAATTTACTATAGAAAAGGCAATCCCTGGCGCAATTAAAATTTGCGACAGCAAAAAATTATTTTTTGAAAAATTTACTGTAGAAAAGGCAATCCCTGGCGCAATTAAAATCTGCGACAGTATAAAATGAAATTTTGAAAAATTTACTATAGAAAAGGCAATCCCGGGCGTAATTAAAATTTTCGACAGTAAAAAATTAATTTTGAAAAAATTTACTATAGAAAAGGCAATCCCTGACGTAATTAAAATTTGCGACAGTAAAAAATTAATTTTGAAAAATTTACTATAGAAAAGGCAATCCCTGGCGCAATTAAAATTTGCGACAGTAAAAAATTATTTTTTGAAAAATTTACTATAGAAAAGGCAATCCCTGGCGTAATTAAAATGTGCGACAATAAAAATTTAGATTTTGAAAAATTTTACTATAGAAAAGGCAATCCCTGGCGCAATTCAAATTTGCGACAGTAGAAAATTATTTTCTGAAAAATTTACTATCGAAAAGGCAATCCCTGGCGCAATTAAAATTTGCGACAGTAAAAAATTATTTTTTGAATAATTTACTATAGAAAAGGCAATCCCTGGCGGATTTAAAATTTGCGACAGTAAAAAATTAATTTGTGAAAAAATTTACTATAGAAAAGGCAATCCCTGGCGCAGTTAAAATTTGCGACAGTTAAAAATTATTTTTTGCAAAATTTACTATAGAAAAGGCAATCCCTGGCGTATTTAAAATTTGCGACAGTAAAAAATTAATTTGTGAAAAATTTACTATAGAAAAGGCAATCCCTGGCGCAATTAAAATTTGCGACAGTATAAAATTAAATTTTGAAAAATATACTACAGAAAAAGCAATTCCTGGCGCAATTAAAATTTGGGACAGTAAAATATTAATTTTTGAAAAATCTACTATAGAAAAGGCAATCCCTGGCGTAATTAAAATTTGCGACAGTAAAAAATTAATTTTGAAAAATGTACTATAGAAATGGCAATCCCTGGCGCAATTAAATTTGCGACAGTAAAAAATTAATTTTTGAAAAATTTACTGTAGAAAAGGCAATCCCTGGCGCAATTAAAATTTGCGACAGTAAAAAATTAATTTGTGAAAAAATTACTATAGAAGAGGCAATCCCTGGCGTATTTAAAATTTGCGACAGTAAAAAATCAATTTTGAAAAATTTACTATAGAAAAGGCAATCCCTGGCGTAATTAAAATTTGCGACAGGTAAAAAATTATTTTTGAAAAATTTACTGTAGAAAAGGCAATCCCTGGCGCAATTAAAATTTGCGACAGTAGAAAATTATTTTTTGAAAAATTTACTATACAAAAGGCAATCCCTGGCTTATTTAAAATTTGCGAGAGTAAAAAATTTGTTTTTGAAAAATTTACTATAGAAAAGACAATCCCTGGCGCAATTAAAATTTGCGACAGTAGAAAATTATTTTTTGAAAAATTTACTATAGAAAAGGCAATCCCTGGCGCAATTAAAATTTGCGACAGTAAAAAATTATTTTTTGAATAATTTACTATAGAAAAGGCAATCCCTGGCGGATTTAAAATTTGCGACAGTAAAAAATTAATTTGTGAAAAATTTACTATAGAAAAGGCAATCCCTGGCGCAATTAAAATTTGCGACAGTAAAAAATTATTTTTTGCAAAATTTACTATAGAAAAGGCAATCCCTGGGGTATTTAAAATTTGCGACAGTAAAAAATTAATTTGTGAAAAATTTACTATAGAAAAGGCAATCCCTGGCGCAATTAAAATTTGCGACAGCAAAAAATTATTTTTTGAAAAATTTACTGTAGAAAAGGCAATCCCTGGCGCAATTAAAATCTGCGACAGTAAAAAATTATTTTTTGAAAAATTTACTATAGAAAAGGCAATCCCTGGTGCAATTAAAATTTGCGACAGTAAAAAATTATTTTTTGAAAAATTTACTATAGAGAAGGCAATCCCTGGCGCAATTAAAATTTGCGACAGTATAAAATTAATTTTTGAAAAATTTACTATAGAAAGGCAATCCCCGGCGTAATTAAAATTTGCGACAGTAAAAAATTATTTTTTGAAAAATTAACTATAGAACAGGCAATCCCTGGCGGATTTAAAATTTGCGACAGTAAAAAATTAATTTTTGAAAAATTTACTGTAGAAAAGGCAATCCCTGGCGCAATTAAAATTTGCGACAGCAAAAAATTAGTTTTTGAAAAATTTACTATAGAAAAGGCAATCCCTGGCGTATTTAAAATTTGCGACAGTAAAAAATTATTTTTTGCAAAATTTACTATAGAAAAGTCAATCCCTGGCGCAATTAAAATTTGCGACAGTAAAAAATTAATTTGTGAAAAATTTACTATAGAAAAGGCAATCCCTGGCGGAATTAAAATTTGCGACAGTAAAAAATTATTTTTTGAGAAATTTACTGTAGAAAAGGCAATCCCTGGCGCAATTAAAATTTGCGACAGTAAAAAATTATTTTTTGAAAAATTTACTGCAGAAAAGGCAATCCTTGGCGTAATTAAAATTTGCGACAGTAAAAAATTAGTTTTTGAAAAATTTACTATAGAAAAGGCAATCCCTGGCGCAATTAAAATTTGCGACAGTATAAAATTAAATTTTGAAAAATTTACTATAGAAAAGGCAATCCCTGGCGTAATTAAAATTTTCGACAGTAAAAAATTATTTTTTGAAAAATTTACTATAGAAAAGGTAATCCCTGGCGCATTTACAATTTGCGACAGTAAAAAATTATTTTTTTTTCAAAATTCACTATAGAAAAGGCAATCCCTGGCGTATTTAAAATTTGCTACAGTAAAAAATTATTTTTTGAATAATTTACTATAGAAAAGGCAATCCCTGGCGTATTTAAAATTTGCGACAGTAAAAAATTAATTTGTGAAAAATTTACTATAGAAAAGGCAAACCTTGGCGCAATTAAAATTTGCGACAATAAAAAATTACTTTTTGCAAAATTTACTATAGAAGAGGCAATCCCTGGCGTATTTAAAATTTGCGACAGTATAAAATTAATTTTTGAAAAATTTACTATAGAACAGGCAATCCCTGGCGCAATTAAAATTTGCGACAGAAGAAAATTATTTTTTGAAAAATTTACTGTAGAAATGGCAATCCCTGGCGCAATTAAAATTTGCGACAGTACAAAATTATTTTTTGAAAAATTTACTATAGAAAAGGCAATCCCTGGCGTAATTAAAATTTGCGACAATAAAAATTTAGTTTTTGAAAAATTTACTATAGAAAAGGCAATCCCTGGCGCAATTAAAATTTGCGACAATAGAAAATTATTTTCTGAAAAATTTACTATCGAAAAGGCAATCCCTGGCGCAATTAAAATTTGCGACAGTAATAAATTATTTTTTGAATAATTTACTATAGAAAAGGCAATCCCTGGCGGATTTAAAATTTGCGACAGTAAAAAATTAATTTGTGAAAAATTTACTATAGAAAAGGCAATCCCTGGCGCAATTAAAATTTGCGACAGTTAAAAATTATTTTTTGCAAAATTTACTATAGAAAAGGCAATCCCTGGCGTATTTAAAATTTGCGACAGTAAAAATTAATTTGTGAAAAATTTACTATAGAAAAGGCAATCCCTGCCGCAATTAAAATTTGCGACAGTATAAAATTAAATTTTGAAAAATATACTACAGAAAAAGCAATTCCTGGCGCAATTAAAATTTGCGACAGTAAAAAATTAATTTTTGAAAAATTTCCTATAGAAAAGGCAATCCCTGGCGTAATTAAAATTTGCGACAGTAAAAAATTAATTTTTGAAAAATGTACTATAGAAATGGCAATCCCTGGCGCAATTAAAATTTTCGACAGTAAAAATTTATTTTTTGAAAAATTTACTGTAGAAAAGGCAATCCCTGGCGCAATTAAATTTGCGACAGTAAAAAATTATTTTTTGAAAAATTTACTGTAGAAATGGCAATCCCTGGCGCAATTAAAATTTGCGACAGTGTAAATTTAATTTTTGAAAAATTTACTATAGAAGAGGCAATCCCTGGCGTATTTAAAATTTGCGACAGTAAAAAATTAATTTGTGAAAAATTTACTATAGAAAAGGCAATCCCTGGCGGATTTAAAATTTGCGACAGTAAAAAATTAATTTTTGAAAAATTTACTGTAGAAAAGGCAATCCCTGGCGCAATTAAAATTTGCGACAGCAAAAAATTAGTTTTTGAAAAATTTACTATAGAAAAGGCAATCCCTGGCGTATTTAAAATTTGCGACAGTAAAAAATTATTTTTTGCAAAATTTACTTTAGAAAAGGCAATCCCTGGCGCAATTAAAATTTGCGACAGTAAAAAATTAATTTGTGAAAAATTTACTATAGAAAAGGCAATCCCTGGCGGAATTAAAATTTGCGACAGTAAAAAATTATTTTTTGAAAAATTTACTGTAGAAATGGCAATCCCTGGCGCAATTAAAATTTGCGACAGTAAAAAATTATTTTTTGAAAAATTTACTGTAGAAAAGGCAATCCTTGGCGTAATTAAAATTTGCGACAGTAAAAAATTAGTTTTTGAAAAATTTACTATAGAAAAGGCAATCCCTGGCGCAATTAAAATTTGCGACAGTATAAAATTAAATTTTGAAAAATTTACTATAGAAAAGGCAATCCCTGGCGTAATTAAAATTTTCGACAGTAAAAAATTATTTTTTGAAAAATTTACTATAGAAAAGGTAATCCCTGGCGCATTTACAATTTGCGACAGTAAAAAATTATTTTTTTTGCAAAATTTACTATAGAAAAGGCAATCCCTGGCGTATTTAAAATTTGCTACAGTAAAAAATTATTTTTTGAATAATTTACTATAGAAAAGGCAATCCCTGGCGTATTTAAAATTTGCGACAGTAAAAAATTAATTTGTGAAAAATTTACTATAGAAAAGGCAATCCTTGGCGCAATTAAAATTTGCGACAATAAAAAATTACATTTTGCAAAATTTACTATAGAAGAGGCAATTCCTGGCGTATTTAAAATTTGCGACAGTATAAAATTAATTTTTGAAAAATTTACTATAGAACAGGCTATCCCTGGCGCAATTAAAATTTGCGACAGTATAAAATTAAATTTTGAAAAATTTACTATAGAAAAGGCAATCCCTGGCGCAATTAAAATTTGCGACAGTATAAAATTAATTTTTGAAAAATTTACTATAGAAGAGGCAATCCCTGGCGTATTTAAAATTTGCGACAGTAAAAAATTCATTTGTGAAAAATTTACTATAGAAAAGGCAATCCCTGGCGTATTTAAAATTTGCGACAGTAAAAAATTAATTTGTGAAAAATTTACTATAGAAAAGGCAATTCCTGGCGGATTTAAAATTTGCGACAGTAAAAAATTAATTTTTGAAAAATTTACTGTAGAAAAGGCAATCCCTGGCGCAATTAAAATTTGCGACAGCAAAAAATTAGTTTTTGAAAAATTTACTATAGAAAAGGCAATCCCTGGCGTATTTAAAATTTGCGACAGTAAAAAATTATTTTTTGCAAAATTTACTATAGAAAAGTCAATCCCTGGCGCAATTAAAATTTGCGAGAGTAAAAAATTAATTTGTGAAAAATTTACTATAGAAATGGCAATCCCTGGCGCAATTAAAATTTGCGACAGTAAAAATTTATTTTTTGAAAAATTTACTGTAGAAAAGGCAATCCCTGGCGCAATTAAAATTTGCGACAGTGTAAAATTAATTTTTGAAAAATTTACTATAGAAGAGGCAATCCCTGGCGTATTTAAAATTTGCGACAGTAAAAAATTAATTTGTGAAAAATTTACTATAGAAAAGGCAATCCCTGGCGGATTTAAAATTTGCGACAGTAAAAAATTAATTTTTGAAAAATTTACTGTAGAAAAGGCAATCCCTGGCGCAATTAAAATTTGCGACAGCAAAAAATTAGTTTTTGAAAAATTTACTATAGAAAAGGCAATCCCTGGCGTATTTAAAATTTGCGACAGTAAAAAATTATTTTTTGCAAAATTTACTATAGAAAAGGCAATCCCTGGCGCAATTAAAATTTGCGACAGTAAAAAATTAATTTGTGAAAAATTTACTATAGAAAAGGCAATCCCTGGCGGAATTAAAATTTGCGACAGTAAAAAATTATTTTTTGAAAAATTTACTGTAGAAAAGGCAATCCCTGGCGCAATTAAAATTTGCGACAGTAAAAAATTATTTTTTGAAAAATTTACTGTAGAAAAGGCAATCCTTGGCGTGATTAAAATTTGCGACAGTAAAAAATTAGTTTTTGAAAAATTTACTATAGAAAAGGCAATCCCTGGCGCAATTAAAATTTGCGACAGTATAAAATTAAATTTTGAAAAATTTACTATAGAAAAAGCAATCCCTGGCGTAATTAAAATTTTCGACAGTAAAAAATTATTTTTTGAAAAATTTACTATAGAAAAGGTAATCCCTGGCGCATTTACAATTTGCGACAGTAAAAAATTATTTTTTTTGCAAAATTTACTATAGAAAAGGCAATCCCTGGCGTATTTAAAATTTGCTACAGTAAAAAATTATTTTTTGAATAATTTACTATAGAGAAGGCCATCCCTGGCGTATTTAAAATTTGCGACAGTAAAAAATTAATTTGTGAAAAATTTACTATAGAAAAGGCAATCCTTGGCGCAATTAAAATTTGCGACAATAAAAAATTACTTTTTGCAAAATTTACTATAAAAGAGGCAATCCCTGGCGTATTTAAAATTTGCGACAGTATAAAATTAATTTTTGAAAAATTTACTATAGAACAGGCTATCCCTGGCGCAATTAAAATTTACGACAGAAGAAAATTATTTTTTGAAAAATTTACTGTAGAAATGGCAATCCTTGGCGCAATTAAAATTTGAGACAGTATAAAATTAGTTTTTGAAAAATTTACTATAGAAGACGCAATCCCTGGCGTATTTAAAATTTGCGACAGTAAAAAATTAATTTGTGAAAAATTTACTATAGAAAAGGCAATCCCTGGCGTATTTAAAATTTGCGACAGTAAAAAATTAATTTGTGAAAAATTTACTATAGAAAAGGCAATCCCTGGCGGATTTAAAATTTGCGACAGTAAAATATTAATTTTTGAAAAATTTACTGTAGAAAAGGCAATCCCTGGCGCAATTAAAATTTGCGACAGCAAAAAATTAGTTTTTGAAAAATTTACCTATAGAAAAGGCAATCCCTGGCGTATTTAAAATTTGCGACAGTAAAAAATTATTTTTTGCAAAATTTACTATAGGTAAGGCAATCCCTGGCGCAATTAAAATTTGCGACAGTAAAAAATTAATTTGTGAAAAATTTACTATAGAAAAGGCAATCCCTGGCGCAATTAAAATTTGCGACAGTAGAAAATTATTTTTTGAAAAATTTACTGTAGAAATGGCAATCCCTGGCGCAATTAAAATTTGCGACAGTATAAAATTAATTTTTGAAAAATTTACTATAGAAGAGGCAATCCCTGGCGTATTTAAAATTTGCGACAGTAAAAAATTCATTTGTGAAAAATTTACTATAGAAAAGGCAATCCCTGGCGTATTTAAAATTTGCGACAGTAAAAAATTAATTTGTGAAAAATTTACTATAGAAAAGGCAATCCCTGGCGGATTTAAAATTTGCGACAGTAAAAAATTAATTTTTGAAAAATTTACTGTAGAAAAGGCAATCCCTGGCGCAATTAAAATTTGCGACAGCAAAAAATTAGTTTTTGAAAAATTTACTATAGAAAAGGCAATCCCTGGCGTATTTAAAATTTGCGACAGTAAAAAATTATTTTTTGCAAAATTTACTATAGAAAAGTCAATCCCTGGCGCAATTAAAATTTGCGACAGTAAAAAATTAATTTGTGAAAAATTTACTATAGAACAGGCAATCCCTGGCGGAATTAAAATTTGCGACAGTAAAAAATTATTTTTTGAAAAATTTACTGTAGAAAAGGCAATCCCTGGCGCAATTAAAATTTGCGACAGTAAAAAATTATTTTTTGAAAAATTTACTGTAGAAAAGGCAATCCTTGGCGTAATTCAAATTTGCGACAGTAAAAAATTAGTTTTTGAAAAATTTAATATAGAAAAGGCAATCCCTGGCGCAATTAAAATTTGCGACAGTATAAAATTAAATTTTGAAAAATTTACTATAGAAAAGGCAATCCCTGGCGTAATTAAAATTTTCGACAGTAAAAAATTATTTTTTGAAAAATTTAGTATAGAAAAGGTAATCCCTGGCGCATTTACAATTTGCGACAGTAAAAAATTATTTTTTTTGCAAAATTTACTATAGAAAAGGCAATCCCTGGCGTATTTAAAATTTGCTACAGTAAAAAATTATTTTTTGAATAATTTACTATAGAAAAGGCAATCCCTGGCGTATTTAAAATTTGCGACAGTAAAAAATTAATTTGTGAAAAATTTACTATAGAAAAGGCAATCCTTGGCGCAATTAAAATTTGCGACAATAAAAAATTACTTTTTGCAAAAGTTACTATAGAAGAGGCAATCCCTGGCGTATTTAAAATTTGCGACAGTATAAAATTAATTTTTGAAAAATTTACTATAGAACAGGCAATCCCTGGCGCAATTAAAATTTGCGACAGAAGAAAATTATTTTATGAAAAATTTACTGTAGAAAAGGCAATCCTTGGCGTAATTCAAATTTGCGACAGTAAAAAATTAGTTTTTGAAAAATTTACTATAGAAATAGAAGAATATAGAAAATAGGCAATCCCTGCGACAGTAAAAAATTATTTTTTTTGCAAAATTTACTATAGAAAAGGCAATCCCTGGCGTATTTAAAATTTGCTACAGTAAAAAATTATTTTTTGAATAATTTACTATAGAAAAGGCAATCCCTGGCGTATTTAAAATTTGCGACAGTAAAAAATTAATTTGTGAAAAATTTACTATAGAAAAGGCAATCCTTGGCGCAATTAAAATTTGCGACAATAAAAAATTACTTTTTGCAAAATTTACTATAGAAAAAGCAATTCCTGGCGTATTTAAAATTTGCGACAGTATAAAATTAATTTTTGAAAAATTTACTATAGAACAGGCAATCCCTGGCGCAATTAAAATTTGCGACAGAAGAAAATTATTTTTTGAAAAATTTACTGTAGAAATGGCAATCCCTGGCGCAATTAAAATTTGTGACAGTATAAAATTAATTTTTGAAAAATTTACTATAGAAGAGGCAATCCCTGGCGTATTTAAAATTTGCGACAGTAAAAAATTAATTTGTGAAAAATTTACTATAGAAAAGGCAATCCCTGGCGTATTTAAAATTTGCGACAGTAAAAAATTAATTTGTGAAAAATTTACTATAGAAAAGGCAATCCCTGGCGGATTTAAAATTTGCGACAGTAAAAAATTAATTTTTGAAAAATTTACTGTAGAAAAGGCAATCACTGGCGCAATTAAAATTTGCGACAGCAAAAAATTAGTTTTTGAAAAATTTACCTATAGAAAAGGCAATCCCTGGCGTATTTAAAATTTGCGACAGTAAAAAATTATTTTTTGCAAAATTTAATATAGATAAGGCAATCCCTGGCGCAATTAAAATTTGCGACAGTAAAAAATTAATTTGTGAAAAATTTACTATAGAAAAGGCAATCCCTGGCGCAATTAAAATTTACGACAGTAGACAATTATTTTTTGAAAAATTTACTGTAGAAATGGCAATCCCTGGCGCAATTAAAATTTGCGACAGTATAAAATTAATTTTTGAAAAATTTACTATAGAAGAGGCAATCCCTGGCGTATTTAAAATTTGCGACAGTAAAAAATTAATTTGTGAAAAATTTACTATAGAAAAGGCAATCCCTGGCGTATTTAAAATTTGCGACAGTAAAAAATTAATTTGTGAAAAATTTACTATAGAAAAGGCAATCCCTGGCGGATTTAAAATTTGCGACAGTAAAAAATTAATTTTTGAAAAATTTACTGTAGAAAAGGCAATCCCTGGCGCAATTAAAATTTGCGACAGCAAAAAATTAGTTTTTGAAAAATTTACTATAGAAAAGGCAATCCCTGGCGTATTTAAAATTTGCGACAGTAAAAAATTATTTTTTGCAAAATTTACTATAGAAAAGGCAATCCCTGGCGCAATTAAAATTTGCGACAGAAAAAAATTAATTTGTGAAAAATTTACTATAGAAAAGGCAATCCCTGGCGGAATTAAAATTTGCGACAGTAAAAAATTATTTTTTGTAAAATTTACTATAGAAAAGGCAATCCCTGGCGCAATTAAAATTTGCGACAGTAAAAAATTATTTTTTGAAAAATTTACTGTAGAAAAGGCAATCCTTGGCGTAAATAAAATTTGCGACAGTAAAAAATTAGTTTTTGAAAAATATACTATAGAAAAGGCAATCCCTGGCGCAATTAAAATTTGCGACAGTATAAAATTAAATTTTGAAAAATTTACTATAGAAAAGGCAATCCCTGGCGTAATTAAAATTTTCGACAGTAAAAAATTATTTTTTGAAAAATTTACTATAGAAAAGGTAATCCCTGGCGCATTTACAATTTGCAACAGTAAAAAATTATTTTTTTTGCAAAACTTACTATAGAAAAGGCAATCCCTGGCGTATTTAAAATTTGCTACAGTAAAAAATTATTTTTTGAATAATTTACTATAGAAAAGGCAATCCCTGGCGTATTTAAAATTCGCGACAGTAAGAAATTAATTTGTGAAAAATTTACTATAGAAAAGGCAATCCTTGGCGCAGTTAAAATTTGCGACAATAAAAAATTACTTTTTGCAAAATTTACTATAGAAGAGGCAATCCCTGGCGTATTTAAAATTTGCGACAGTATAAAATTAATTTTTGAAAAATTTACTATAGAAAGGCAATCCCTGGCGCAATTAAAATTTGTGACAGTAGAAAATTATTTTTTGAAAAATTAACTATAGAAAAGGCAATCCCTGGCGCAATTAAAATTTGCGACAGTAAAAAATTTATTTGTGAAAAATTTACTATAGAAAAGGCAATCCCTGGCGGAATTAAAATTTGCGACAGTAAAAAATTATTTTTTGAAAAATTTACTGTAGAAAAGGCAATCCCTGGCGCAATTAAAATTTGCGACAGTAAAAAATTATTTTTTGAAAAATTTACTGTAGAAAAGGCAATCCTTGGCGTAATTAAAACTTGCGACAATAAAAAATTAAATTTTGAAAAATTTACTATAGAAAAGGCAATCCCTGGCGTAATTAAAATTTGCGACAGTAAAAAATTATTTTTTGAAAAATTTACTATAGAAAAGTTAATCCCTGGCGCATTTACAATTTGCGACAGTAAAAAATTATTTTTTGCAAAAATTTACTATAGAAAAGGCAATCCCTGGCGTATTTAAAATTTGCTACAATAAAAAATTGTTTTTTTGAATAATTTACTATAGAAAAGCAATCCCTGGCGTATTTAAAATTTGCGACAGTAAAAAATTAATTTGTGAAAAATTTACTATAGAAAAGGCAATCCTTGGCGCAATTAAAATTTGCGACAATAAAAAATTACTTTTTGCAAAATTTACTATAGAAGAGGCAATCCCTGGCGTATTTAAAACTTGCGACAGTATAAAATTAGTTTTTGAAAAATTTACTATAGAAAAGGCAATCCCTGGGGCAATTAAAATTTGCGACAGTAGAAAATTATTTTTTGAAAAATTTACTATAGAAAAGGCAATCCCTGGCGCAATTAAAATTTGCGACAGTAAAAAATTAATTTGTGAAAAATTTACTATAGAAAAGGCAATCCCTGGCGGATTTAAAATTTGCGACAGTAAAAAATTAATTTGTGAAAAATTTACTATAGAAAAGGCAATCCCTGGCGTAATTAAAATTTGCGACAGTAAAAAATTAGTTTTTGAAAAATTTACTACAGAAAAGGCAATCCCTGGCGTAATTAAAATTTGCGACAGTAAAAATTATTTTTTGAAAAATTTACTGTAGAAAAGTCAATCCCTGGCGTATTTAAAATTTGCGACAGTAAAAAATTATTTTTTGAATAATTTACTATAGAAAAGGCAATCCCTGGCGTATTTTATATTTGCAACAGTAAAAAATTAATTTGCGAAAAATTTACTATAGAAAAAGCAATCCCTGGCGCAATTAAAATTTGCGACAGTAAAAAATTATTTTTTGAAAAATTTACTGTAGAAAAGGCAATCCCTGGCGCAATTAAAATTTGCGACAGTTAAAAATTATTTTTTGAAAAATTTACTGTAGAAAAGGCAATCCCTGGCGCAATTAAAATTTGCGACAGTAAAAAATAATTTTTTGAAAAATTTACTATAGAGAAGGCAATCCCTGGCGCAATTAAAATTTGCGAGAGTATAAAATTAATTTTTGAAAAATTTACTATAGAAAAGGCAATCCCCGGCGTAATTAAAATTTGCGACAGTATAAAATTAATTTTTGAAAAATTTACTATAGAAAAGGCAATCCCTGGCGCAATTAAAATCTGCGACAGTAGAAAATTATTTTTTGAAAGATTTACTATAGAAAAGGCAATCCTTGGCGTATTTAAAATTTGCGACAGTAAAAAATTATTTTTTGAAAAATTTACTGTAGAAAAGGCAATCCCTGGCGCAATTAAAATTTGCGACAGTAAAAAATTATTTTTTGAAAAATTTACTATAGAAAAGGCAATCCCTGGCGCAATTAAAATTTGCGACAGTCAAAAATTATTTTTTGAAAAATTTACTGTAGAAAAGGCAATCCCTGGCGAAATTAAAATTTGCGACAATATAAAATTAATTTTTGAAAAATTTACTATAGAAAAGGCAATCCATGGCGCAATTAAAATTTGCGACAGTAAAAAATTATTTTTTGAAAAATTTGCTGTAGAAAAGGCAATCCCTGGCGCAATTAAAATCTGCGACAGTATAAAATTAATTTTTGAAAAATTTACTATAAAAAAGGCAATCCCTGGCGCAATTAAAATCTGCGACAGTAGAAAATTATTTTTTGAAAAATTTACTATAGAAAAGGCAATCCCTGGCGCAATTAAAATTTGCGACAGTAAAAAATTATTTTTTGAAAAATTTACTGTAGAAAAGGCAATCTCTGGCGCAATTAAAATTTGCGACAGTAAAAAATTATTTTTTGCAAAATTTACTATAAAAAAGGCAAACCCTGGCGTATTTAAACTTTGCGACAGTAAAAAATTAATTTTTGAAAAATTTACTATAGAAAAGGCACTCCCTGGCCTAATTAAAATTTGCGACAGTAAAAAATTATTTTTTGAAAAATTTACTGTAGAAAAGGCAATCCCTGGCGTAATTAAAATTTGCGAAAGTAAAAAATTATATTTTGAAAAATTTACTGTAGAAAAGGCAATCCCTGGCGCAATTAAAATTTGCGACAGTAAAAAATTATTTTTTGAATACTTTACTATAGAAAAGGCAATCCTTGGAGGATTTAAAATTTGCGACAGTAAAAAATTAATTTGTGAAAAATTTACTATAGAAAAGCCAATCCCTGGCGCAATTAAAATTTCCGACAGTAAAAAATTATTTTTTGCAAAATTTACTATAGAATAGGCAATCCCTGGCGTATTTAAAATTTGCGACAGTAAAAAATTAATTTGTGAAAAATTTACTATAGAAAAGGCAATCCATGGCGCAATTAAAATTTGCGACATTAAAAAATTATTTTTTGAAAAATTTACTATAGAAAAGGCAATACCTGGCGTAATTAAAATTTGCGACAGTAAAAAATTAGTTTTTGAAAAATTTACTATAGAAAAGGCAATCCCTGGCGCAATTAAAATATGCGACAGTAGAGAATTATTTTATGAAAAATTTACTATAGAAAAGGCAATCCCTGCCGAAATTAAAATTTGCGACAGTAAAAAATTATTTTTTGAATAATTTACTATAGAAAAGGCAATCCCTGGCGGATTTAAAATTTGCGACAGTAAAAAATTAATTTGTGAAAAATTTACTATAGAAAAGGCAATCCCTGGCGCAATTAAAATTTGCGACAGTAAAAAATTATTTTTTGCAAAATTTACTATAGAAAAGGCAAGCCCTGGCGTATTTAAAATTTGCGACAGTAAAAAATTAATTTGTGAAAAATTTACTATAGAAAAGGCAATCCCTGGCGCAATTAATATTTGCGACAGTATAAAATTAAATTTTGAAAAAATTACTATAGAAAAGGCAGTCCCTTGCGCAATTAAAATTTGCGACAGTAAAAAATTAATTTTTGAAAAATTTACTATAGAAAAGGCAATCCCTGGCGTAATTAAAATTTGCGACAGTAAAAAATTAATTTTTGAAAAAATTATTTTTTGAAAAATTTACTATAGAAAAGGCAATACCTGGCGTAATTAAAATTTGCGACAGTAAAAAATTAGTTTTTGAAAAATTTACTATAGAAAAGGCAATCCCTGGCGCAATTAAAATATGCGACAGTAGAGAATTATTTTATGAAAAATTTACTATAGAAAAGGCAATCCCTGCCGCAATTAAAATTTGCGACAGTAAAAAATTATTTTTTGAATAATTTACTATAGAAAAGGCAATCCCTGGCGGATTTAAAATTTGCGACAGTAAAAAATTAATTTGTGAAAAATTTACTATAGAAAAGGCAATCCCTGGCGCAATTAAAATTTGCGACAGTAAAAAATTATTTTTTGCAAAATTTACTATAGAAAAGGCAAGCCCTGGCGTATTTAAAATTTGCGACAGTAAAAAATTAATTTGTGAAAAATTTACTATAGAAAAGGCAATCCCTGGCGCAATTAATATTTGCGACAGTATAAAATTAAATTTTGAAAAAATTACTATAGAAAAGGCAGTCCCTTGCGCAATTAAAATTTGCGACAGTAAAAAATTAATTTTTGAAAAATTTACTATAGAAAAGGCAATCCCTGGCGTAATTAAAATTTGCGACAGTAAAAAATTAATTTTTGAAAAATGTACTATAGAAAAGGCAATCCCTGGCGCAATTAAAATTTGCGACAGTAAAAAATTATTTTTTGAAAAATTTACTGTAGAAAAGGCAATCCCTGGCGCAATTAAAATTTGAGACAGTAAAAAATTATTTTTTGAAAAATTGACTGTAGAAATGGCAATCACTGGCGCAATTAAAATTTGCGAAAGTATAAAATTAATTTTTGAAAAATTTACTATAGAAGAGGCAATCCCTGGCGTATTTAAAATTTGCGAGAGTAAAAAATTAATTTGTGAAAAATTTACTATAGAAAAGGCAATCCCTGGCGTATTTAAAATTTGCGACAGTAAAAAATTAATTTGTGAAAAATTTTCTATAGAAAAGGCAATCCCTGGCGGATTTACAATTTGCGACAGTAAAAAATTATTTTTTTTGCAAAATTTACTATAGAAAAGGCAATCCGTGGCGTATTTAAAATTTGCTACAGTAAAAAATTGTTTTTTGAATAATTTACTATAGAAAAGGCAATCCCTGGCGTATTTAAAATTTGCGACAGTAAAAAATTAATTTGTGAAAAATTTACTATAGAAAAGGCAATCCTTGGCGCAATTAAAATTTGCGACAATAAAAAATTACTTTTTGCAAAATTTACTATAGAAGAGGCAATCCCTGGCGTATTTAAAATTTGCGACAGTATAAAATTAATTTTTGAAAAATTTACTATAGAAAAGGCAATCCCTGGCGCAATTAAAATTTGCGACAGTAGAAAATTATTTTTTGAAAAATTTACTATAGAAAAGGAAATCCCTGGCGCAATTAAAATTTGCGACAGTAAAAAATTAATTTGTGAAAAATTTACTATAGAAAAGGCAATCCTTGGCGCAATTAAAATTTGCGACAATAAAAAATTACTTTTTGCAAAATTTACTATAGAAGAGGCAATCCCTGGCGTATTTAAAATTTGCGACAGTATAAAATTAATTTTTGAAAAATTTACTATAGAAAAGGCAATCCTTGGCGCAATTAAAATTTGCGACAATAAAAAATTACTTTTTGCAAAATTTACTATAGAAGAGGCAATCCCTGGCGTATTTAAAATTTGCGACAGTATAAAATTAATTTTTGAAAAATTTACTATAGAAAAGGCAATCCCTGGCGCAATTAAAATTTGCGACAGTAGAAAATTATTTTTTGAAAAATTTACTATAGAAAAGGAAATCCCTGTCGCAATTAAAATTTGCGACAGTAAAAAATTAATTTGTGAAAAATTTACTATAGAAAAGGCAATCCTTGGCGCAATTAAAATTTGCGACAATAAAAAATTACTTTTTGCAAAATTTACTATAGAAGAGGCAATCCCTGGCGTACTTAAAACTTGCGACAGTATAAAATTAGTTTTTGAAAAATTTACTATAGAAAAGGCAATCCCTGGCGCAACTAAAATTTGCGACAGTAGAAAATTATTTTTTGAATAATTTACTATAGAAAAGGCAATCCCTGGCGTATTTTATATTTGCAACAGTAAAAAATTAATTTGCGAAAAATTTACTATAGAAAAGGCAATCCCTGGCGCAATTAAAATTTGCGACAGTAAAAAATTATTTTTTGAAAAATTTACTGTAGAAAAGGCAATCCCTGGCGCAATTAAAATTTGCGACAGTTAAAAATTATTTTTTGAAAAATTTACTGTAGAAAAGGCAATCCCTGGCGCAATTAAAATTTGCGACAGTAAAAAATTATTTTTTGAAAAATTTACTATAGAGAAGGCAATCCCTGGCGCAATTAAAATTTGCGACAGTATAAAATTAATTTTTGAAAAATTTACTATAGAAAAGGCAATCCCCGGCGTAATTAAAATTTGCTACAGTATAAAATTAATTTTTGAAAAATTTACTATAGAAAAGGCAATCCCTGGCGCAATTAAAATCTGCGACAGTAGAAAATTATTTTTTGAAAAATTTACTATGGAAAAGGCAATCCCTGGCGTATTTAAAATTTGCGACAGTAAAAAATTATTTTTTGAAAAATTTACTGTAGAAAAGGCAATCCCTGGCGCAATTAAAATTTGCGACAGTAAAAAATTATTTTTTGAAAAATTTACTATAGAAAAGGCAATCCCTGGTGCAATTAAAATTTGCGACAGTCAAAAATTATTTTTTGAAAAATTTACTGTAGAAAAGGCAATCCCTGGCGCAATTAAAATTTGCGACAGTATAAAATTAATTTTTGAAAAATTTACTATAGAAAAGGCAATCCATGGCGCAATTAAAATTTGCGACAGTAAAAAATTATTTTTTGAAAAATTTACTGTAGAAAAGGCAATCCCTGGCGCAATTAAAATCTGCGACAGTAAAAAATTAATTTGTGAAAAATTTACTATAGAAAAGCCAATCCCTGCCGCAATTAAAATTTCCGACAGTAAAAAATTATTTTTTGCAAAATTTACTATAGAATAGGCAATCCCTGGCGTATTTAAAATTTGCGACAGTAAAATTTAATTTTTGAAAAATTTACTGTAGAAAAGGCACTTCCTGGCGTAATTAAAATTTGCGACAGTAAAAAATTATTTTTTGAAAAATTTACTGTAGAAAAGGCAATCCCTGGCGTAATTAAAATTTGCGAAAGTAAAAAAATATTTTTTGAAAAATTTACTGTAGAAAAGGCAATCCCTGGCGCAATTAAAATTTGCGACAGTAAAAAATTATTTTTTGAATACTTTACTATAGAAAAGGCAATCCCTGGAGGATTTAAAATTTGCGACAGTAAAAAATTAATTTGTGAAAAGGCAATCCCTGGCGCAATTAAAATCTGCGACAGTAAAAAATTAATTTGTGAAAAATTTACTATAGAAAAGCCAATCCCTGCCGCAATTAAAATTTCCGACAGTAAAAAATTATTTTTTGCAAAATTTACTATAGAATAGGCAATCCCTGGCGTATTTAAAATTTGCGACAGTAAAATTTAATTTTTGAAAAATTTACTGTAGAAAAGGCAATCCCTGGCGTATTTAAAATTTGCGACAGTAAAAAATTAATTTGTGAAAAATTTACTATAGAAAAGGCAATCCCTGGCGCAATTAATATTTGCGACAGTATAAAATTAAATTTTGAAAAAATTACTATAGAAAAGGCAGTCCCTTGCGCAATTAAAATTTGCGAAAGTAAAAAATTAATTTTTGAAAAATTTACTATAGAAAAGGCAATCCCTGGCGTAATTAAAATTTGCGACAGTAAAAAATTAATTTTTGAAAAATGAACTATAGAAAAGGCAAACCCTGGCGCAATTAAAATTTGCGACAGTAAAAAATTATTTTTTGAAAAATTTACTGTAGAAAAGGCAATCCCTGGCGCAATTAAAATTTGCAACAGTAAAAAATTATTTTTTGAAAAATTGACAGTAGAAATGGCAATCCCTGGCGCAATTAAAATTTGCGAAAGTATAAAATTAATTTTTGAAAAATTTACTATAGAAGAAGCAATCCCTGGCGTATTTAAAATTTGCGAGAGTAAAAAATTAATTTGTGAAAAATTTACTATAGAAAAGGCAATCCTGGCGTATTTAAAATTTGCGACAGTAAAAAATTAATTTGTGAAAAATTTACTATAGAAAAGGCAATCCCTGGCGGATTTACAATTTGCGACAGTAAAAAATTATTTTTTTTGCAAAATTTACTATAGAAAAGGCAATCCCTGGCGTATTTATAATTTGCTACAGTAAAAAATTGTTTTTTGAATAATTTACTATAGAAAAGGCTATCCCTGGCGTATTTAAAATTTGCGACAGTAAAAAATTAATTTGTGAAAAATTTACAATAGAAAAGGCAATCCTTGCCGCAATTAAAATTTGCGACAATAAAAAATTACTTTTTGCAAAATTTACTATAGAAGAGGCAATCCCTGGCGTATTTAAAATTTGCGACAGTATAAAATTAATTTTTGAAAAATTTACTATAGAAAAGGCAATCCCTGGCGCAATTAAAATTTGCGACAGTAGAAAATTATTTTTTGAAAAATTTACTATAGAAAAGGAAATCCCTGGCGCAATTAAAATTTGCGACAGTAAAAAATTAATTTGTGAAAAATTTACTATAGAAAAGGCAATCCCTGGCGCAATTAAAATTTGCGACAGTAAAAAATTATTTTTTGAAAGATTTACTGTAGAAAAGGCAATCCCTGGCGCAATTAAAATTTGCGACAGTAGAAAATTATTTTTTGAAAAATTTTCTGTAGAAAAGGCAATCCTTGGCGCAATTAAAATTTGCGACAGTAAAAAATTATTTTTTGAATAATTTACTATAGAAAAGGCAATCCCTGGCGGATTTAAAATTTGCGACAGTAAAAAATTAATTTTTGAAAAATTTACTATAGAAAAGGCAATCCCTGGCGTAATTAAAATTTGCGACAGTAAAAAATTATTTTTTGAAAAATTTACTGTAGAAAAGGCAATCCCTGGCGTAATTAAAATTTGCGACAGTAAAAAATTATTTTTGAAAAATTTACTGTAGAAAAGGCAATCCATGGCGCAATTAAAATTTGCGACAGTAGAAAATTATTTTTTGAAAAATTTACTATAGAAAAGGCAATCCCTGGCGCAATTAAAATTTGTGACAGTAAAAAATTATTTTTTGAATATTTTACTATAGAAAAGGCAATCCCTGGCGGATTTAAAATTTGCGACAGTAAAAAATTAATTTGTGAAAAATTTACTATAGAAAAGGCAATCCCTGGCGTAATTAAAATTTGCGACAGTAAAAAATTAGTTTTTGAAAAATTTACTATAGAAAAGGAAATCCCTGGCGTAATTAAAATTTGCGACAGTAAAAAATTATTTTTTGAAAAATTTACTGTAGAAAAGGCAATCCCTGGCGTAATTAAAATTTGCGACAGTAAAAAATTATTTTTTGAATAATTTACTATAGAAAAGGCAATCCCTGGCGTATTTTATATTTGCGAGAGTAAAAAATTAATTTGTGAAAAATTTACTATAGAAAAGGCAATCCCTGGCGCAATTAAAATTTGCGACAGTAAAAAATTATTTTTTGAAAAATTTACTGTAGAAAAGGCAATCCCTGGCGCAATTAAAATTTGCGACAGTTAAAAATTATTTTTTGAAAAATTTACTGTAGAAAAGGCAATCCCTGGCGCAATTAAAATTTGCGACAGTAAAAAATTATTTTTTGAAAAAATTACTATAGAGAAGGCAATCCCTGGCGCAATTAAAATTTGCGACAGTATAAAATTAATTTTTGAAAAATTTACTATAGAAAAGGCAATCCCTGGCGTATTTAAAATTTGCGACAGTAAAAAATTAATTTGTGAAAAATTTACTATAGAAAAGCCAATCCCTGGCGCAATTAAAATTTCCGACAGTAAAAAATTATTTTTTGCAAAATTTACTATAGAATAGGCAATCCCTGGCGTATTTAAAATTTGGGACAGTAAAAAATTAATTTGTGGAAAATTTACTATAGAAAAGGCAATCCATGGCGCAATTAAAATTTGCGACATTAAAAAATATTTTTTTGAAAAATTTACTATAGAAAAGGCAATCCCTGGCGTAATTAAAATTTGCGACAGTAAAAAATTAGTTTTTGAAAAATTTACTATAGAAAAGGCAATCCTTGGCGCAATTAAAATATGCGACAGTAGAAAATTATTTTATGAAAAATTTACTATAGAAAAGGCAATCCCTGCCGCAATTAAAATTTGCGACAGTAAAAAATTATTTTTTGAATAATTTACTATAGAAAAGGCAATCCCTGGCGGATTTAAAATTTGCGACAGTAAAAAATTAATTTGTGAAAAATTTACTATAGAAAAGGCAATCCCTGGCGCAATTAAAATTTGCGACAGTAAAAAATTATTTTTTGCAAAATTTACTATAGAAAAGGCAATCCCTGGCGTATTTAAAATTTGCGACAGTAAAAAATTAATTTGTGAAAAATTTACTATAAAAAGGCAATCCCTGGCGCAATTAATATTTGCGACAGTATAAAATTAAATTTTGAAAAAATTACTATAGAAAAGGCAGTCCCTTGCGCAATTAAAATTTGCGACAGTAAAAAATTAATTTTTGAAAAATTTACTATAGAAAAGGCAATCCCTGGCGTAATTAAAATTTGCGACAGGTAAAAAATTAATTTTTGAAAAATGTACTATAGAAAAGGCAATCCCTGGCGCAATTAAAATTTGCGACAGTAAAAAATTATTTTTTGAAAAATTTACTGTAGAAAAGGCAATCCCTGGTGCAATTAAAATTTGCGACAGTAAAAAATTATTTTTTGAAAAATTGACCGTAGAAATGGCAATCCCTGGCGCAATTAAAATTTGCGAAAGTATAAAATTAATTTTTGAAAAATTTACTATAGAAAGGCAATCCCTGGCGTATTTAAAATTTGCGAGAGTAAAAAATTAATTTGTGAAAAATTTACTATAGAAAAGGCAATCCCTGGCGTATTTAAAATTTGCGACAGTAAAAAATTAATTTGTGAAAAATTTACTATAGAAAAGGCAATCCCTGGCGGATTTACGATTTGCGACAGTAAAAAATTATTTTTTTTGCAAAATTTACTATAGAAAAGGCAATCCCTGGCGTATTTAAAATTTGCTACAGTAAAAAATTGTTTTTTGAATAATTTACTATAGAAAAGGCAATCCCAGGCGTATTTAAAATTTGCGACAGTAAAAAATTAATTTGTGAAAAATTTACTATAGAAAAGGCAATCCTTGGCGCAATTAAAATTTGCGACAATAAAAAATTACTTTTTGCAAAATTTACTATAGAAGAGGCAATCCCTGGCGTATTTAAAATTTGCGACAGTATAAAATTAATTTTTGAAAAATTTACTATAGAAAAGGCAATCCCTGGCGCAATTAAAATTTGCGACAGTAGAAAATTATTTTTTGAAAAATTTACTATAGAAAAGGAAATCCCTGGCGCAATTAAAATTTGCGACAGTAGAAAATTATTTTTTGAAAAATTTACTGTAGAAAAGGCAATCCTTGGCGCAATTAAAATTTGCGACAGTAAAAAATTATTTTTTGAATAATTTACTATAGAAAAGGCAATCCCTGGCGGATTTAAAATTTGCGACAGTAAAAAATTAATTTTTGAAAAATTTACTATAGAAAAGGCAATCCCTGGCGTAATTAAAATTTGCGATAGTAAAAAATTATTTTTTGAAAAATTTACTGTAGAAAAGGCAATCCCTGGCGTAATTAAAATTTGCGACAGTAAAAAATTATTTTTTGAAAAATTTACTGTAGAAAAGGCAATCCATGGCGCAATTAAAATTTGCGACAGTAAAAAATTAGTTTTTGAAAAATTTACTATTGAAAAGGCAATCCCTGGCGTAATTAAAATTTGCGACAGTAAAAAATTATTTTTTGAAAAATTTACTGTAGAAAAGGCAATCCCTGGCGTAATTAAAATTTGGGACAGTAAAAAATTATTTTTGAATAATTTACTAGAGAAAAGGCAAATCCTGGCGTATTTTATATTTGCGAGAGTAAAAAATTAATTTGTGAAAAATTTACTATAGAAAAGGCAATCCCTGGCGCAATTAAAATTTGCGACAGTAAAAATTATTTTTTGAAAAATTTACTGTAGAAAAGGCAATCCCTGGCGCAATTAAAATTTGCGACAGTTAAAAATTATTTTTTGAAAAATTTACTGTAGAAAAGGCAATCCCTGGCGCAATTAAAATTTGCGACAGTAAAAAATTATTTTTTGAAAAATTTACTATAGAGAAGGCAATCCCTGGCGCAATTAAAATTTGCGACAGTAAAAATTAGTTTTTGAAAAATTTACTATAGAAAAGGCAATCCCTGGCGCAATTAAAATATGCGACAGTAGAAAATTATTTTATGAAAAATTTACTATAGAAAAGGCAATCCCTGCCGCAATTAAAATTTGCGACAGTAAAAAATTATTTTTTGCAAAATTTACTATAGAATAGGCAATCCCTGGCGTATTTAAAATTTGCGAGAGTAAAAAATTAAATTTTGAAAAATTTACTATAGAAAAGGCAATCCCTGGCGTATTTAAAATTTGCGACAGTAAAAATTAATTTGTGAAAAATTTACTATAGAAAAGGCAATCCCTGGCGGATTTACAATTTGCGACAGTAAAAAATTATTTTTTTGCAAAATTTACTATAGAAAAGGCAATCCCTGGCGTATTTAAAATTTGCTACAGTAAAAAAAATGTTTTTTTGAATAATTTACTATAGAAAAGGCAATCCCTGGCGTATTTAAAATTTGCGACAGTAAAAAATTAATTTGTGAAAAATTTACTATAGAAATGGCAATCCTTGGCGCAATTAAAATTTGCGACAATAAAAAATTACTTTTTGCAAAATTTACTATAGAAGAGGCAATCCCTGGCGTATTTAAAATTTGCGACAGTATAAAATTAATTTTTTGAAAAATTTACTATAGAAAAGGATATCCCTGGCGCAATTAAAATTTGCGACAGTAGAAAATTATTTTTTGAAAAATTTACTATAGAAAAGGAAATCCCTGGCGCAATTAAAATTTGCGACAGTAAAAAATTATTTTTTGCAAAATTTACTATAGAATAGGCAATCCCTGGCGTAATTAAAATTTGCGACAGTAAAAAATTAGTTTTTGAAAAATTTACTATAGAAAAGGCAATCCCTGGCGCAATTAAAATTTGCGACAGTAAAAAATATTTTTTGCAAAATTTACTATAGAAAAGGCAATCCCTGGCGTATTTAAAATTTGCGACAGTAAAAAATTAATTTGTGAAAAATTTACTATAGAAAAGGCAATCCCTGGCGCAATTAATATTTGCGACAGTATAAAATTAAATTTTGAAAAAATTACTATAGAACAGGCAGTCCCTTGCGCAATTAAAATTTGCGAAAGTAAAAAATTAATTTTTGAAAAATTTACTATAGAAAAGGCAATCCCTGGCGTAATTAAAATTTGCGACAGTAAAAAATTAATTATTGAAAAATGTACTATAGAAAAGGCAATCCCTGGCGCAATTAAAATTTGCGACAGTAAAAAAATTATTTTTTGAAAAATTTACTGTAGAAAAGGCAATCCCTGGCGCAATTAAAATTTGCTACAGTAAAAAATTATTTTTGAAAAATTGACAGTAGAAATGGCAATCCCTGGCGCAATTAAAATTTGCGAAAGTATAAAATTAATTTTTGAAAAATTTACTATAGAAGAGGCAATCCTGGCGTATTTAAAATTTGCGAGAGTAAAAAATTAATTTGTGAAAAATTTACTATAGAAAAGGCAATCCCTGGCGTATTTAAAATTTGCGACAGTAAAAAATTAATTTGTGAAAAATTTACTATAGAAAAGGCAATCCCTGGCGGATTTACAATTTGCGACAGTAAAAAATTATTTTTTTGCAAAATTTACTATAGAAAAGGCAATCCCTGGCGTATTTAAAATTTGCTACAGTAAAAAATTGTTTTTTGAATAATTTACTATAGAAAAGGCAATCCCTGGCGTATTTAAAATTTGCGACAGTAAAAAATTAATTTGTGAAAAATTTACAATAGAAAAGGCAATCCTTGCCGCAATTAAAATTTGCGACAATAAAAAATTACTTTTTGCAAAATTTACTATAGAAGAGGCAATCCCTGGCGTATTTAAAATTTGCGACAGTATAAAATTAATTTTTGAAAAATTTACTATAGAAAAGGCAATCCCTGGCGCAATTAAAATTTGCGACAGTAGAAAATTATTTTTTGAAAAATTTACTATAGAAAAGGAAATCCCTGGCGCAATTAAAATTTGCGACAGTAAAAAATTAATTTGTGAAAAATTTTCTATAGAAAAGGCAATCCCTGGCGCAATTAAAATTTGCGACAGTAAAAAATTATTTTTTGAAAGATTTACTGTAGAAAAGGCAATCCCTGGCGCAATTAAAATTTGCGACAGTAGAAAATTATTTTTTGAAAAATTTTCTGTAGAAAAGGCAATCCTTGGCGCAATTAAAATTTGCGACAGTAAAAAATTATTTTTTGAATAATTTACTATAGAAAAGGCAATCCCTGGCGGATTTAAAATTTGCGACAGTAAAAAATTAATTTTTGAAAAATTTACTATAGAAAATGCAAACCCTGGCGTAATTAAAATTTGCGACAGTAAAAAATTATTTTTTGAAAAATTTACTGTAGAAAAGGCAATCCCTGGCGTAATTAAAATTTGCGACAGTAAAAAATTATTTTTTGAAAAATTTACTGTAGAAAAGGCAATCCATGGCGCAATTAAAATTTGCGACAGTAGAAAATTATTTTTTGAAAAATTTACTATAGAAAAGGCAATCCCTGGCGCAATTAAAATTTGTGACAGTAAAAAATTATTTTTTGAATATTTTACTATAGAAAAGGCAATCCCTGGCGGATTTAAAATTTGCGACAGTAAAAAATTAATTTGTGAAAAATTTACTATAGAAAAGGCAATCCCTGGCGTAATTAAAATTTGCGACAGTAAAAAATTAGTTTATGAAAAATTTACTATAGAAAAGGAAATCCCTGGCGTAATTAAAATTTGCGACAGTAAAAAATTATTTTTTGAAAAATTTACTGTAGAAAAGGCAATCCCTGGCGTAGTTAAAATTTGCGACAGTAAAAAATTATTTTTTGAATAATTTACTATAGAAAAGGCAATCCCTGGCGTATTTTATATTTGCGAGAGTAAAAAATTAATTTGTGAAAAATTTACTATAGAAAAGGCAATCCCTGGCGCAATTAAAATTTGCGACAGTAAAAAATTATTTTTTGAAAAATTTACTGTAGAAAAGGCAATCCCTGGCGCAATTAAAATTTGCGACAGTTAAAAATTATTTTTTGAAAAATTTACTGTAGAAAAGGCAATCCCTGGCGCTATTAAAATTTGCGACAGTAAAAAATTATTTTTTGAAAAATTTACTATAGAGAAGGCAATCCCTGGCGCAATTAAAATTTGCGACAGTATAAAATTAATTTTTGAAAAATTTACTATAGAAAAGGCAATCCCTGGCGTATTTAAAATTTGCGACAGTAAAAAATTAATTTGTGAAAAATTTACTATAGAAAAGCCAATCCCTGGCGCAATTAAAATTTCCGACAGTAAAAAATTATTTTTTGCAAAATTTACTATAGAATAGGCAATCCCTGGCGTATTTAAAATTTGGGACAGTAAAAAATTAATTTGTGGAAAATTTACTATAGAAAAGGCAATCCATGGCGCAATTAAAATTTGCGACATTAAAAAATAATTTTTTGAAAAATTTACTATAGAAAAGGCAATCCCTGGCGTAATTAAAATTTGCGACAGTAAAAAATTAGTTTTTGAAAAATTTACTATAGAAAAGGCAATCCTTGGCGCAATTAAAATATGCGACAGTAGAAAATTATTTTATGAAAAATTCACTATAGAAAAGGCAATCCCTGCCGCAATTAAAATTTGCGACAGTAAAAAATTATTTTTTGAATAATTTACTATAGAAAAGGCAATCCCTGGCGGATTTAAAATTTGCGACAGTAAAAAATTAATTTGTGAAAAATTTACTATAGAAAAGGCAATCCCTGGCGCAATTAAAATTTGCGACAGTAAAAAATTATTTTTTGCAAAATTTACTATAGAAAAGGCAATCCCTGGCGTATTTAAAATTTGCGACAGTAAAAAATTAATTTGTGAAAAATTTACTATAGAAAAGGCAATCCCTGGCGCAATTAATATTTGCGACAGTATAAAATTAAATTTTGAAAAAATTACTACAGAAAAGGCAGTCCCTTGCGCAATTAAAATTTGCGACAGTAAAAAATTAATTTTTGAAAAATTTACTATAGAAAAGGCAATCCCTGGCGTAATTAAAATTTGCGACAGTAAAAAATTAATTTTTGAAAAATGTACTATAGAAAAGGCAATCCCTGGCGCAATTAAAATTTGCGACAGTAAAAAATTATTTTTTGAAAAATTTACTGTAGAAAAGGCAATCTCTGGTGCAATTAAAATTTGCGACAGTAAAAAATTATTTTTTGAAAAATTGACCGTAGAAATGGCAATCCCTGGCGCAATTAAAATTTGCGAAAGTATAAAATTAATTTTTGAAAAATTTACTATAGAAGAGGCAATCCCTGGCGTATTTAAAATTTGCGAGAGTAAAAAATTAATTTGTGAAAAATTTACTATAGAAAAGGCAATCCCTGGCGTATTTAAAATTTGCGACAGTAAAAAATTAATTTGTGAAAAATTTACTATAGAAAAGGCAATCCCTGGCGGATTTACGATTTGCGACAGTAAAAAATTATTTTTTTGCAAAATTTACTATAGAAAAGGCAATCCCTGGCGTATTTAAAATTTGCTACAGTAAAAAATTGTTTTTTGAATAATTTACTATAGAAAAGGCAATCCCAGGCGTATTTAAAATTTGCGACAGTAAAAAATTAATTTGTGAAAAATTTACTATAGAAAAGGCAATCCTTGGCGCAATTAAAATTTGCGACAATAAAAAATTACTTTTTGCAAAATTTACTATAGAAGAGGCAATCCCTGGCGTATTTAAAATTTGCGACAGTATAAAATTAATTTTTGAAAAATTTACTATAGATAAGGCAATCCCTGGCGCAATTAAAATTTGCGACAGTAGAAAATTATTTTTTGAAAAATTTACTATAGAAAAGGAAATCCCTGGCGCAATTAAAATTTGCGACAGTAGAAAATTATTTTTTGAAAAATTTACTGTAGAAAAGGCAATCCTTGGCGCAATTAAAATTTGCGACAGTAAAAAATTATTTTTTGAATAATTTACTATAGAAAAGGCAATCCCTGGCGGATTTAAAATTTGCGACAGTAAAAAATTAATTTTTGAAAACTTTACTATAGAAAAGGCAATCCCTGGCGTAATTAAAATTTGCGATAGTAAAAAATTATTTTTTGAAAAATTTACTGTAGAAAAGGCAATCCCTGGCGTAATTAAAATTTGCGACAGTAAAAAATTATTTTTTGAAAAATTTACTGTAGAAAAGGCAATCCATGGCGCAATTAAAATTTGCGACAGTAAAAAATTAGTTTTTGAAAAATTTACTATAGAAAAGGCAATCCCTGGCGTAATTAAAATTTGCGACAGTAAAAAATTATTTTTTGAAAAATTTACTGTAGAAAAGGCAATCCCTGGCGTAATTAAAATTTGGGACAGTAAAAAATTATTTTTTGAATAATTTACTAGAGAAAAGGCAATTCCTGGCGTATTTTATATTTGCGAGAGTAAAAAATGAATTTGTGAAAAATTTACTATAGAAAAGGCAATCCCTGGCGCAATTAAAATTTGCGACAGTAAAAAATTATTTTTTGAAAAATTTACTGTAGAAAAGGCAATCCCTGGCGCAATTAAAATTTGCGACAGTTAAAAATTATTTTTTGAAAAATTTACTGTAGAAAAGGCAATCCCTGGCGCAATTAAAATTTGCGACAGTAAAAAATTATTTTTTGAAAAATTTACTATAGAGAAGGCAATCCCTGGCGCAATTAAAATTTGCGACAGTAAAAAATTAGTTTTTGAAAAATTTACTATAGAAAAGGCAATCCCTGGCGCAATTAAAATATGCGACAGTAGAAAATTATTTTATGAAAAATTTACTATAGAAAAGGCAATCCCTGCCGCAATTAAAATTTGCGACAGTAAAAAATTATTTTTTGCAAAATTTACTATAGAATAGGCAATCCCTGGCGTATTTAAAATTTGCGACAGTAAAAAATTAAATTTTGAAAAATTTACTATAGAAAAGGCAATCCCTGGCGTATTTAAAATTTGCGACAGTAAAAAATTAATTTGTGAAAAATTTACTATAGAAAAGGCAATCCCTGGCGGATTTACAATTTGCGACAGTAAAAAATTAATTTGTGAAAAATTTACTATAGAAAAGCCAATCCCTGGCGCAATTAAAATTTCCGACAGTAAAAAATTATTTTTTGCAAAATTTACTATAGAATAGGCAATCCCTGGCGTATTTAAAATTTGGGACAGTAAAAAATTAATTTGTGGAAAATTTACTATAGAAAAGGCAATCCATGGCGCAATTAAAATTTGCGACATTAAAAAATAATTTTTTGAAAAATTTACTATAGAAAAGGCAATCCCTGGCGTAATTAAAATTTGCGACAGTAAAAAATTAGTTTTTGAAAAATTTACTATAGAAAAGGCAATCCTTGGCGCAATTAAAATATGCGACAGTAGAAAATTATTTTATGAAAAATTTACTATAGAAAAGGCAATCCCTGCCGCAATTAAAATTTGCGACAGTAAAAAATTATTTTTTGAATAATTTACTATAGAAAAGGCAATCCCTGGCGGATTTAAAATTTGCGACAGTAAAAAATTAATTTGTGAAAAATTTACTATAGAAAAGGCAATCCCTGGCGCAATTAAAATTTGCGACAGTAAAAAATTATTTTTTGCAAAATTTACTATAGAAAAGGCAATCCCTGGCGTATTTAAAATTTGCGACAGTAAAAAATTAATTTGTGAAAAATTTACTATAGAAAAGGCAATCCCTGGCGCAATTAATATTTGCGACAGTATAAAATTAAATTTTGAAAAAATTACTATAGAAAAGGCAGTCCCTTGCGCAATTAAAATTTGCGACAGTAAAAAATTAATTTTTGAAAAATTTACTATAGAAAAGGCAATCCCTGGCGTAATTAAAATTTGCGACAGTAAAAAATTAATTTTTGAAAAATGTACTATAGAAAAGGCAATCCCTGGCGCAATTAAAATTTGCGACAGTAAAAAATTATTTTTTGAAAAATTTACTGTAGAAAAGGCAATCTCTGGTGCAATTAAAATTTGCGACAGTAAAAAATTATTTTTTGAAAAATTGACCGTAGAAATGGCAATCCCTGGCGCAATTAAAATTTGCGAAAGTATAAAATTAATTTTTGAAAAATTTACTATAGAAGAGGCAATCCCTGGCGTATTTAAAATTTGCGAGAGTAAAAAATTAATTTGTGAAAAATTTACTATAGAAAAGGCAATCCCTGGCGTATTTAAAATTTGCGACAGTAAAAAATTAATTTGTGAAAAATTTACTATAGAAAAGGCAATCCCTGGCGGATTTACGATTTGCGACAGTAAAAAATTATTTTTTTGCAAAATTTACTATAGAAAAGGCAATCCCTGGCGTATTTAAAATTTGCTACAGTAAAAAATTGTTTTTTGAATAATTTACTATAGAAAAGGCAATCCCAGGCGTATTTAAAATTTGCGACAGTAAAAAATTAATTTGTGAAAAATTTACTATAGAAAAGGCAATCCTTGGCGCAATTAAAATTTGCGACAATAAAAAATTACTTTTTGCAAAATTTACTATAGAAGAGGCAATCCCTGGCGTATTTAAAATTTGCGACAGTATAAAATAAATTTTTGAAAAATTTACTATAGATAAGGCAATCCCTGGCGCAATTAAAATTTGCGACAGTAGAAAATTATTTTTTGAAAAATTTACTATAGAAAAGGAAATCCCTGGCGCAATTAAAATTTGCGACAGTAGAAAATTATTTTTTGAAAAATTTACTGTAGAAAAGGCAATCCTTGGCGCAATTAAAATTTGCGACAGTAAAAAATTATTTTTTGAATAATTTACTATAGAAAAGGCAATCCCTGGCGGATTTAAAATTTGCGACAGTAAAAAATTAATTTTTGAAAACTTTACTATAGAAAAGGCAATCCCTGGCGTAATTAAAATTTGCGATAGTAAAAAATTATTTTTTGAAAAATTTACTGTAGAAAAGGCAATCCCTGGCGTAATTAAAATTTGCGACAGTAAAAAATTATTTTTTGAAAAATTTACTGTAGAAAAGGCAATCCATGGCGCAATTAAAATTTGCGACAGTAAAAAATTAGTTTTTGAAAAATTTACTATAGAAAAGGCAATCCCTGGCGTAATTAAAATTTGCGACAGTAAAAAATTATTTTTTGAAAAATTTACTGTAGAAAAGGCAATCCCTGGCGTAATTAAAATTTGGGACAGTAAAAAATTATTTTTTGAATAATTTACTAGAGAAAAGGCAATTCCTGGCGTATTTTATATTTGCGAGAGTAAAAAATGAATTTGTGAAAAATTTACTATAGAAAAGGCAATCCCTGGCGCAATTAAAATTTGCGACAGTAAAAAATTATTTTTTGAAAAATTTACTGTAGAAAAGGCAATCCCTGGCGCAATTAAAATTTGCGACAGTTAAAAATTATTTTTTGAAAAATTTACTGTAGAAAAGGCAATCCCTGGCGCAATTAAAATTTGCGACAGTAAAAAATTATTTTTTGAAAAATTTACTATAGAGAAGGCAATTCCTGGCGCAATTAAAATTTGCGACAGTAAAAAATTAGTTTTTGAAAAATTTACTATAGAAAAGGCAATCCCTGGCGCAATTAAAATATGCGACAGTAGAAAATTATTTTATGAAAAATTTACTATAGAAAAGGCAATCCCTGCCGCAATTAAAATTTGCGACAGTAAAAAATTATTTTTTGCAAAATTTACTATAGAATAGGCAATCCCTGGCGTATTTAAAATTTGCGACAGTAAAAAATTAAATTTTGAAAAATTTACTATAGAAAAGGCAATCCCTGGCGTATTTAAAATTTGCGACAGTAAAAAATTAATTTGTGAAAAATTTACTATAGAAAAGGCAATCCCTGGCGGATTTACAATTTGCGACAGTAAAGAATTATTTTTTTGCAAAATTTACTATAGAAAAGGCAATCCCTGGCGTATTTAAAATTTGCTACAGTAAAAAATTGTTTTTTGAATAATTTACTATAGAAAAGGCAATCCCTGGCGTATTTAAAATTTGCGACAGTAAAAAATTAATTTGTGAAAAATTTACTATAGAAATGGCAATCCTTGGCGCAATTAAAATTTGCGACAATAAAAAATTACTTTTTGCAAAATTTACTATAGAAGTGGCAATCCCTGGCGTATTTAAAATTTGCGACAGTATAAAATTAATTTTTGAAAAATTTACTATAGAAAAGGATATCCCTGGCGCAATTAAAATTTGCGACAGTAGAAAATTATTTTTTGAAAAATTTACTATAGAAAAGGAAATCCCTGGCGCAATTAAAATTTGCGACAGTAAAAAATTAATGTGTGAAAAATTTACTATAGAAAAGGCAATCCCTGGCGCAATTAAAATTTGCGACAGTAAAAAATTATGTTTTGAAAAATTTACTGTAGAAAAGGCAATCCCTGGCGCAATTAAAATTTGCGACAATAGAAAATTATTTTTTGAAAAATTTACTCTAGAAAAGGCAATCCTTGGCGCAATTAAAATTTGCGACAGTAAAAAATTATTTTTTGAATAATTTACTATAGAAAAGGCAATCCCTGGCGGATTTAAAATTTGCGACAGTAAAAAATTAATTTTTGAAAAATTTACTATAGAAAAGGCAATCCCTGGCGCAATTAAAATTTGCGACAGTAAAAAATTATTTTTTGAAAAATTTACTATAGAGAAGGCAATCCCTGGCGCAATTAAAATTTGCGACAGTATAAAATTAATTTTTGAAAAATTTACTATAGAAAAGGCAATCCCTGGCGTATTTAAAATTTGCGACAGTAAAAAATTAATTTGTGAAAAATTTACTATAGAAAAGCCAATCCCTGGCGCAATTAAAATTTCCGACAGTAAAAAATTATTTTTTGCAAAATTTACTATAGAATAGGCAATCCCTGGCGTATTTAAAATTTGCGACAGTAAAAAATTAATTTGTGGAAAATTTACTATAGAAAAGGCAATCCATGGCGCAATTAAAATTTGCGACATTAAAAAATTATTTTTTGAAAAATTTACTATAGAAAAGGCAATCCCTGGCGTAATTAAAATTTGCGACAGTAAAAAATTAGTTTTTGAAAAATTTACTATAGAAAAGGCAATCCCTGGCGCAATTAAAATATGCGACAGTAGAAAATTATTTTATGAAAAATTTACTATAGAAAAGGCAATCCCTGCCGCAATTAAAATTTGCGACAGTAAAAAATTATTTTTTGAATAATTTACTATAGAAAAGGCAATCCCTGGCGGATTTATAATTTGCGACAGTAAAAAATTATTTTTTGAAAAATTTACTATAGAAAAGGCAATCCCTGGCGTAATTAAAATTTGCGACAGTAAAAAATTAGTTTTTGAAAAATTTACTATAGAAAAGGCAATCCCTGGCGCAATTAAAATATGCGACAGTAGAAAATTATTTTATGAAAAATTTACTATAGAAAAGGCAATCCCTGCCGCAATTAAAATTTGCGACAGTAAAAAATTATTTTTTGCAAAATTTACTATAGAATAGGCAATCCCTGGCGTATTTAAAATTTGCGACAGTAAAAAATTAAATTTTGAAAAATTTACTATAGAAAAGGCAATCCCTGGCGTATTTAAAATTTGCGACAGTAAAAAATTAATTAGTGAAAAATTGACTATAGAAAAGGCAATCCCTGGCGGATTTACAATTTGTGACAGTAAAAAATTATTTTTTTCCAAAATTTACTATAGAAAAGGCAATCCCTGGCGTATTTAAAATTTGCTACAGTAAAAAATTGTTTTTTGAATAATTTACTATAGAAAAGCCAATCCCTGGCGTATTTAAAATTTGCGACAGTAAAAAATTAATTTGTGAAAAATTTACTATAGAAATGGCAATCCTTGGCGCAATTAAAATTTGCGACAATAAAAAATTACTTTTTGCAAAATTTACTATAGAAGACGCAATCCCTGGCGTATTTAAAATTTGCGACAGTATAAAATTAATTTTTGAAAAATTTACTATAGAAAAGGATATCCCTGGCGCAATTAAAATTTGCGACAGTAGAAAATTATTTTTTGAAAAATTTACTATAGAAAAGGAAATCCCTGTCGCAATTAAAATTTGCGACAGTAAAAAATTAATGTGTGAAAAATTTACTATAGAAAAGGCAATCCCTGGCGCAATTAAAATTTGCGACAGTAAAAAATTATTTTTTGAAAAATTTACTGTAGAAAAGGCAATCCTTGGCGCAATTAAAATTTGCGACAGTAAAAAATTATTTTTTGAATAATTTACTATAGAAAAGGCAATCCCTGGCGGATTTAAAATTTGCGACAGTAAAAAATTAATTTTTGAAAAATTTACTATAGAAAAGGCAATCCCTGGCGTAATTAAAATTTGCGACAGTAAAAAATTATTTTTTGAAAAATTTACTGTAGAAAAGGCAATCCCTGGCGTAATTAAAATTTGCGACAGTAAAAAATTATTTTTTGAAAAATTTACTGTAGAAAAGGCAATCCATGGCGCAATTAAAATTTGCGACAGTAGAAAATTATTTTTTGAAAAATTTACTATAGAAAAGGCAATCCCTGGCGCAATTAAAATTTGTGACAGTAAAAAATTATTTTTTGAATATTTTACTATAGAAAAGGCAATCCCTGGCGGATTTAAAATTTGCGACAGTAAAAAATTAATTTGTGAAAAATTTACTATAGAAAAGGCAATCCCTGGCGTAATTAAAATTTGCGACAGTAAAAAATTAGTTTTTGAAAAATATACTATAGAAAAGGAAATCCCTGGCGCAATTAAAATTTGCGACAGTAAAAAATTAATTTTTGAAAAATTTACTATAGAAAAGGATATCCCTGGCGCAACTAAAATTTGCGACAGTAGAAAATTATTTTTTGAAAAATTTACTATAGAAAAGGAAATCCTTGGCGCAATTAAAATTTGCGACAGTAAAAAATTAATGTGTGAAAAATTTACTATAGAAAAGGCAATCCCTGGCGTATTTAAAATTTGCGACAGTATAAAATTAATTTTTGAAAAATTTACTATAGAAAAGGATATCCCTGGCGCAATTAAAATTTGCGACAGAAGAAAATTATTTTTTGAAAAATTTACTATAGAAAAGGAAATCCCTGGCTCAATTAAAATTTGCGACAGTAAAAAATTAATGTGTGAAAAATTTACTATAGAAAAGGCAATCCCTGGCGTATTTAAAATTTGCGACAGTATAAAATTAATTTTTGAAAAATTTACTATAGAAAAGGATATCCCTGGCGCAATTAAAATTTGCGACAGTAGAAAATTATTTTTTGAAAAATTTACTATAGAAAAGGAAATCCCTGGCGCAATTAAAATTTGCGACAGTAAAAAATTAATGTGTGAAAAATTTACTATAGAAAAGGCAATCCCTGGCGCAATTAAAATTTGCGACAGTAAAAAATTATTTTTTGAAAAATTTACTGTAGAAAAGGCAATCCCTGGCGCAATTAAAATTTGCGACAGTAAAAAATTATTTTTTGAATAATTTACTATAGAAAAGGCAATCCCTGGCGGATTTAAAATTTGCGACAGTAAAAAATTAATTTTTGAAAAATTTACTATAGAAAAGGCAATCCCTGGCGTAATTAAAATTTGCGACAGTAAAAAATTATTTTTTGAAAAATTTACTATAGAAAAGGCAATCCCTGGCGTAATTAAAATTTGCGACAGTAAAAAATTATTTTTTGAAAAATTTACTATAGAAAAGGCAATCCCTGGCGTAATTAAAATTTGCGACAGTAAAAAATTATTTTTTGAATAATTTACTATAGAAAAGGCAATCCCTGGCGGATTTACAATTTGCGACAGTAAAAAATTATTTTTTTGCAAAATTTACTATAGAAAAGACAATCCCTGGCGTATTTAAAATTTGCTACAGTAAAAAATTGTTTTTTGAATAATTTACTATAGAAAAGGCAATCCCTGGCGTATTTAAAATTTGCGACAGTAAAAAATTAATTTGTGAAAAATTTACTATAGAAAAGGCAATCCTTGGCGCAATTAAAATTTGCGACAATAAAAAATTACTTTTTGCAAAATTTACTATAGAAGAGGCAATCCCTGGCGTATTTAAAATTTGCGGCAGTATAAAATTAATTTTTGAAAAATTTACTATAGAAAAGGCAATCCCTGGCGCAATTAAAATTTGCGACAGTAGAAAATTATTTTTTGAAAAATTTACTATAGAAAAGGAAATCCCTGGCGCAATTAAAATTTGCGACAGTAAAAAATTAATTTGTGAAAAATTTACTATAGAAAAGGCAATCCCTGGCGCAATTAAAATTTGCGACAGTAAAAAATTATTTTTTGAAAAATTTACTGTAGAAAAGGCAATCCCTGGCGCAATTAAAATTTGCGACAGTAGAAAATTATTTTTTGAAAAATTTACTGTAGAAAAGGCAATCCTTGGCGCAATTAAAATTTGCGACAGTAAAAAATTATTTTTTGAATAATTTACTATAGAAAAGGCAATCCCTGGCGGATTTAAAATTTGCGACCGTAAAAAATTAATTTTTGAAAAATTTACTATAGAAAAGGCAATCCCTGGCGTAGTTAAAATTTGCGACAGTAAAAAATTATTTTTTGAAAAATTTACTGTAGAAAAGGCAATCCCTGGCGTAATTAAAATTTGCGACAGTAAAAAATTATTTTTTGAAAAATTTACTGTAGAAAAGGCAATCCATGGCGCAGTTAAAATTTGCGACAGTAGAAAATTATTTTTTGAAAAATTTACTATAGAAAAGGCAATCCCTGGCGCAATTAAAATTTGTGACAGTAAAAAATTATTTTTTGAATAATTTACTATAGAAAAGGCAATCCTTGGCGGATTTAAAATTTGCGACAGTAAAAAATTAATTTGTGAAAAATTTACTATAGAAAAGGCAATCCCTGGCGTAATGAAAATTTGCGACAGTAAAAAATTAGTTTTTGAAAAATTTACTATAGAAAAGGCAATCCCTGGCGTATTTAAAATTTGTGACAGTAAAAAATTATTTTTTGAAAAATTTACTGTAGAAAAGGCAATCCCTGGCGTATTTAAAATTTGCGACAGTAAAAAATTAATTTGTGGAAAATTTACTATAGAAAAGGCAATCCATGGCGCAATTAAAATTTGCGACAGTAAAAAATTATTTTTTGAATAATTTACTATAGAAAAGGCAATCCCTGGCGGATTTAAAATTTGCGACAGTAAAAAATTAATTTTTGAAAAATTTACTATAGAAAAGGCAATCCCTGGCGTAATTAAAATTTGCGACAGTAAAAAATTATTTTTTGAAAAATTTACTGTAGAAAAGGCAATCCCTGGCGTAATTAAAATTTGCGACAGTAAAAAATTATTTTTTGAAAAATTTACTGTAGAAAAGGCAATCCCTGGCGCAATTAAAATTTGCGACAATAGAAAATTATTTTTTGAAAAATTTACTGTAGAAAAGGCAATCCTTGGCGCAATTAAAATTTGCGACAGTAAAAAATTATTTTTTGAATAATTTACTATAGAAAAGGCAATCCCTGGCGGATTTAAAATTTGCGACAGTAAAAAATTAATTTTTGAAAAATTTACTATAGAAAAGGCAATCCCTGGCGTAATTAAAATTTGCGACAGTAAAAAATTATTTTTTGAAAAATTTACTGTAGAAAAGGCAATCCCTGGCGTAATTAAAATTTGCGACAGTAAAAAATTATTTTTTGAAAAATTTACTGTAGAAAAGGCAATCCATGGCGCAATTAAAATTTGCGACAGTAGAAAATTATTTTTTGAAAAATTACTATAGAAAAGGCAATCCCTGGCGCAATTAAAATTTGTGACAGTAAAAAATTATTTTTTGAATATTTTACTATAGAAAAGTCAATCCCTGCGGATTTAAAATTTGCGACAGTAAAAAATTAATTTGTGAAAAATTTACTATAGAAAAGGCAATCCCTGGCGTAATTAAAATTTGCGACAGTAAAAAATTAGTTTTTGAAAAATTTACTATAGAAAAGGAAATACCTGGCGCAATTAAAATTTGCGACAGTAAAAAATTAATTTTTGAAAAATTTACTATAGAAAAGGATATCCCTGGCGCAACTAAAATTTGCGACAGTAGAAAATTATTTTTTGAAAAATTTACTATAGAAAAGGAAATCCTTGGCGCAATTAAAATTTGCGACAGTAAAAAATTAATGTGTGAAAAATTTACTATAGAAAAGGCAATCCCTGGCGTATTTAAAATTTGCGACAGTATAAAATTAATTTTTGAAAAATTTACTATAGAAAAGGATATCGCTGGCGCAATTAAAATTTGCGACAGTAGAAAATTATTTTTTGAAAAATTTACTATAGAAAAGGAAATCCCTGGCTCAATTAAAATTTGCGACAGTAAAAAATTAATGTGTGAAAAATTTACTATAGAAAAGGCAATCCCTGGCGTATTTAAAATTTGCGACAGTATAAAATTAATTTTTGAAAAATTTACTATAGAAAAGGATATCCCTGGCGCAATTAAAATTTGCGACAGTAGAAAATTATTTTTGAAAAATTTACTATAGAAAAGGAAATCCCTGGCGCAATTAAAATTTGCGACAGTAAAAAATTAATGTGTGAAAAATTTACTATAGAAAAGGCAATCCCTGGCGCAATTAAAATTTGCGACAGTAAAAAAATTATTTTTTGAAAAATTTACTGTAGAAAAGGCAATCCCTGGCGCAATTAAAATTTGCGACAATAGAAAATTATTTTTTGATAAATTTACTGTAGAAATGGCAATCCTTGGCGCAATTAAAATTTGCGACAGTAAAAAATTATTTTTTGAATAATTTACTATAGAAAAGGCAATCCCTGGCGGATTTAAAATTTGCGACAGTAAAAAATTAATTTTTGAAAAATTTACTATAGAAAAGGCAATCCCTGGCGTAATTAAAATTTGCGACAGTAAAACATTATTTTTGAAAAATTTACTGTAGAAAAGGCAATCCCTGGCGTAATTAAAATTTGCGACAGTAAAAAATTATTTTTTGAAAAATTTACTATAGAAAAGGCAATCCCTGGCGTAATTAAAATTTGCGACAGTAAAAAATTATTTTTTTGCAAAATTTACTATAGAAAAGGCAATCCCTGGCGGATTTACAATTTGCGACAGTAAAAAATTATTTTTTTGCAAAATTTACTATAGAAAAGACAATCCCTGGCGTATTTAAAATTTGCTACAGTAAAAAATTGTTTTTTGAATAATTTACTATAGAAAAGGCAATCCCTGGCGTATTTAAAATTTGCGACAGTAAAAAATTAATTTGTGAAAAATTTACTATAGAAAAGGCAATCCTTGGCGCAATTAAAATTTGCGACAATAAAAAATTACTTTTTGCAAAATTTACTATAGAAGAGGCAATCCCTGGCGTATTTAAAATTTGCGGCAGTATAAAATTAATTTTTGAAAAATTTACTATAGAAAAGGCAATCCCTGGCGCAATTAAAATTTGCGACAGTAGAAAATTATTTTTTGAAAAATTTACTATAGAAAAGGAAATCCCTGGCGCAATTAAAATTTGCGACAGTAAAAAATTAATTTGTGAAAAATTTACTATAGAAAAGGCAATCCCTGGCGCAATTAAAATTTGCGACAGTAAAAAATTATTTTTTGAAAAATTTGCTGTAGAAAAGGCAATCCCTGGCGCAATTAAAATTTGCGACAGTAGAAAATTATTTTTTGAAAAATTTACTGTAGAAAAGGCAATCCTTGGCGCAATTAAAATTTGCGACAGTAAAAAATTATTTTTTGAATAATTTACTATAGAAAAGGCAATCCCTGGCGGATTTAAAATTTGCGACCGTAAAAAATTAATTTTTGAAAAATTTACTATAGAAAAGGCAATCCCTGGCGTAGTTAAAATTTGCGACAGTAAAAAATTATTTTTTGAAAAATTTACTGTAGAAAAGGCAATCCCTGGCGTAATTAAAATTTGCGACAGTAAAAAATTATTTTTTGAAAAATTTACTGTAGAAAAGGCAATCCATGGCGCAATTAAAATTTGCGACAGTAGAAAATTATTTTTTGAAAAATTTACTATAGAAAAGGCAATCCCTGGCGCAATTAAAATTTGTGACAGTAAAAAATTATTTTTTGAATAATTTACTATAGAAAAGGCAATCCTTGGCGGATTTAAAATTTGCGACAGTAAAAAATTAATTTGTGAAAAATTTACAATAGAAAAGGCAATCCCTGGCGTAATTAAAATTTGCGACAGTAAAAAATTAGTTTTTGAAAAATTTACTATAGAAAAGGCAATCCCTGGCGTATTTAAAATTTGCGACAGTAAAAAATTATTTTTTGAAAAATTTACTGTAGAAAAGGCAATCCCTGGCGTATTTAAAATTTGCGACAGTAAAAAATTATTTTTTGAATAATTTACTATAGAAAAGGCAATCCCTGGCGTATTTTATATTTGCGAGAGTAAAAAATTAATTTGTGAAATATTTACTATAGAAAAGGCAATCCCTGGCGCAATTATAATTTCCGACAGTAAAAAATTATTTTTTGAAAAATTTACTATAGAAAAGGCAATCTCCGGCGTAATTAAAATTTGCGACAGTATAAAATTAATTTTTGAAAAATTTACTATAGAAAAGGCAATCCCTGGCGCAATTAAAATCTGCGACAGTAGAAAATTATTTTTTGAAAAATTTACTATAGAAAAGGCAATCCTTGGCGTATTTAAAATTTGCGACAGTAAAAAATTATTTTTTGAAAAATTTACTGTAGAAAAGGGAATCCCTGGCGCAATTAAAATTTGCGACAGTAAAAAATTATTTTTTGAAAAATTTACTATAGAAAAGCCAATCCCTGGCGCAATTAAAATTTGCGACAGTAAAAAATTATTTTTTGAAAAATTTACTGTAGAAAAGGCAATCCCTGGCGCAATTGAAATTTGCGACAGTATAAAATTAATTTTTGAAAAATTTACTATAGAAAAGGCAATCCCTGGCGCAATTAAAATTTGCGACAGTAAAAATTTACTGTAGAAAAGGCAATCCCTGGCGCAATTAAAATCTGCGACAGTATAAAATTATTTTTTGAAAAATTTACTGTAGAAAAGGCAATCCCTAGCGCAATTAAAATTTGAGACAGTAAAAAATTATTTTTTGAAAAATTTACTATAGAAAAGGCAATCTCCGGCGTAATTAAAATTTGCGACAGTATAAAATTAATTTTTGAAAAATTTACTATAGAAAAGGCAATCCCTGGCGCAATTAAAATCTGCGACAGTAGAAAATTATTTTTTGAAAAATTTACTATAGAAAAGGCAATCCTTGGCGTATTTAAAATTTGCGACAGTAAAAAATTATTTTTTGAAAAATTTACTGTAGAAAAGGGAATCCCTGGCGCAATTAAAATTTGCGACAGTAAAAAATTATTTTTTGAAAAATTTACTATAGAAAAGCCAATCCCTGGCGCAATTAAAATTTGCGACAGTAAAAAATTATTTTTTGAAAAATTTACTGTAGAAAAGGCAATCCCTGGCGCAATTAAAATTTGCGACAGTATAAAATTAATTTTTGAAAAATTTACTATAGAAAAGGCAATCCCTGGCGCAATTAAAATTTGCGACAGTAAAAATTTACTGTAGAAAAGGCAATCCCTGGCGCAATTAAAATCTGCGACAGTATAAAATTATTTTTTGAAAAATTTACTGTAGAAAAGGCAATCCCTAGCGCAATTAAAATTTGCGACAGTAAAAAATTATTTTTTGCAAAATTTACTATAGAAAAGGCAATCCCTGGCGTATTTAAACTTTGCGACAGTAAAAAATTAATTTTTGAAAAATTTACTATAGAAAAGGCACTCCCTGGCGTTATTAAAATTTGCGACAGTAAAAAATTATTTTTTGAAAAATTTACTGTAGAAAAGGCAATCCCTGGCGTAATTAAAATTTGCGAAAGTAAAAGATTATTTTTTGAAAAATTTACTGTAGAAAAGGCAATCCCTGGCGCAATTAAAATTTGCGACAGTAAAAAATTATTTTTTGAATAATTTACTATAGAAAAGGCAATCCCTGGAGGATTTAAAATTTGCGACAGTAAAAAATTAATTTGTGAAAAATTTACTATAGAAAAGCCAATCCCTGGCGCAATTAAAATTTCCGACAGTAAAAAATTATTTTTTGCAAAATTTACTATAGAATAGGCAATCCCTGGCGTATTTAAAATTTGCGACAGTAAAAAATTAATTTGTGAAAAATTTACAATAGAAAAGGCAATCCCTGGCGGAATTAAAATTTGCGACATTAAAAAATTATTTTTTGAAAAATTTACTATAGAAAAGGCAATACCTGGCGTAATTAAAATTTGCGACAGTAAAAAATTAGTTTTTGAAAAATTTACTATAGAAAAGGCAATCCCTGGCGCAATTAAAATATGCGACAGTAGAAAATTATTTTTTGAAAAATTTACTATAGAAAAGGCAATCCCTGGCGCAATTAAAATTTGCGACAGTAAAAAATTATTTTTTGAATAATTTACTATAGAAAAGGCAATCCCTGGCGCAATTAAAATTTGCGACAGTAAAAAATTAATTTGTGAAAAATTTACTATAGAAAAGTCAATCCCTGGCGCAATTAAAATTTGCGACAGTAAAAAATTATTTTTTGCAAAATTTACTATAGAAAAGCAATCCCTGGCGTATTTAAAATTTGCGACAGTAAAAAATTAATTTGTGAAAAATTTACTATAGAAAGGGCAATCCCTGGCTCAGTTAATATTTGCGACAGTATAAAATTAAATTTTGAAAAATTTGCTATAGAAAAGGCAATCCCTGGCGCAATTAAAATTTGCGACAGTAAAAAATTAATTTTTGAAAAATTTGCTATAGAAAAGGCAATCCCTGGCGTAATTAAAATTTGCGACAGTAAAAAATTAGTTTTTGAAAAATTTACTATAGAAAAGGCAATCCCTGGCGCAATTAAAATTTGCGACAGTAAAAAATTAATTTGTGAAAAATTTACTGCAGAAAAGGCAATCCCTGGCGCAATTAAAATTTGCGACAGTAAAAAATTATTTTTTGAAAAATTTACTATAGAAAAGGCAATCCCTGGCGTATTTAAAATTTGCGACAGTAAAAAATTAATTTTTGAAAAATTTACTATAGAAAAGGCAATCCCTGGCGCAATTAAAATTTGCGACAGTAAAAATTTACTGTAGAAAAGGCAATCCCTGGCGCAATTAAAATCTGCGACAGTATAAAATTTTTTTTTGAAAAATTTACTGTAGAAAAGGCAATCCCTAGCGCAATTAAAATTTGCGACAGTAAAAAATTATTTTTTGCAAAATTTACTATAGAAAAGGCAATCCCTGGCGTATTTAAACTTTGCGACAGTAAAGAATTAATTTTTGAAAAATTTACTATAGAAAAGGCACTCCCTGGCGTAATTAAAATTTGCGACAGTAAAAAATTATTTTTTGAAAAATTTACTGTAGAAAAGGCGATCCTTGGCGTAATTAAAATTTGCGATAGTAAAAAATTATTTTTTGAAAAATTTACTGTAGAAAAGGCAATCCCTGGCGCAATTAAAATTTGCGACAGTAAAAAATTATTTTTTGAATAATTTACTATAGAAAAAGCAATCCCTGGAGGATTTAAAATTTGCGACAGTAAAAAATTAATTTGTGAAAAATTTACTATAGAAAAGCCAATCCCTGGCGCAATTAAAATTTCCGACAGTAAAAAATAATTTTTTCAAAATTTACTATAGAATAGGCAATCCCTGGCGTATTTAAAATTTGCGACAGTAAAAAATTAATTTGTGAAAAATTTACTATAGAAAAGGCAATCCCTGGCGCAATTAAAATTTGCGACATTAAAAAATTATTTTTTGAAAAATTTACTATAGAAAAGGCAATCCCTGGCGTAATTAAAATTTGCGACAGTAAAAAATTAGTTTTTGAAAAATTTACTATAGAAAAGGCAATCCCTGGCGCAATTAAAATATGCGACAGTAGAAAATTATTTTTTGAAAAATTTACTATAGAAAAGGCAATCCCTGGCGCAATTAAAATTTGCGACAGTAAAAAATTATTTTTTGAATAATTTACTATAGAAGAGGCAATCCCTGGCGGATTTAAAATTTGCGACAGTAAAAAATTAATTTGTGAAAAATTTACTATAGAAAAGGCAATCCCTGGCGCAATTAAAATTTGCGACAGCAAAAAATTAGTTTTTGAAAAATTTACTATAGAAAAGGCAATCCCTGGCGTATTTAAAATTTGCGACAGTAAAAAATTATTTTTTGCAAAATTTACTATAGAAAAGGCAATCCCTGGCGCAATTAAAATTTGCGACAGTAAACAATTAATTTGTGAAAAATTTACTATAGAAAAGGCAATCCCTGGCGGAATTAAAATTTGCCACAGTAAAAAATTATTTTTTGAAAAATTTACTGTAGAAAAGGCAATCCCTGGCGCAATTAAAATTTGCGACAGTAAAAAATTATTTTTTGAAATATTTACTGTAGAAAAGGCAATCCTTGGCGTAATTAAAATTTGCGACAGTAAAAAATTAGTTTTTGAAAAATTTACTATAGAAAAGGCAATCCCTGGCGCAATTAAAATTTTCGACAGTATAAAACTAAATTTTGAAAAATTTACTATAGAAAAGGCAATCCCTGGCGTAATTAAAATTTTCGACAGTAAAAAATTATTTTTTGGAAAATTTACTATAGAAAAGGTAATCCCTGGCGCATTTACAATTTGCGACAGTAAAAAATTATTTTTTTTTCAAAATTTAGTATAGAAAAGGCAATCCCTGGCGTATTTAAAATTTGCTACAGTAAAAAATTATTTTTTGAATAATTTACTATAGAAAAGGCAATCCCTGGCGTATTTAAAATTTGCGACAGTAAAAAATTAATTTGTGAAAAATTTACTATAGAAAAGGCAATCCTTGGCGCAATTAAAATTTGCGACAATAAAAAATTACTTTTTGCAAAATTTACTATAGAAGAGGCAATCCCTGGCGAATTTAAAATTTGCGACAGTATAAAATTAATTTTTGAAAAATTTACTATAGAAAAGGCAAACCCTGGCGCAATTAAAATTTGCGACAGTAGAAAATTATTTTTTGAAAAATTTACTGTAGAAATGGCAATCCCTGGCGCAATTAAAATTTGCGACAGTATAAGATTAATTTTTGAAAAATTTACTATAGAAGAGGCAATCCCTGGCGTATTTAAAATTTGCGACAGTAAAAAATTAATTTGTGAAAAATTTACTATAGAAAAGGCAATCCCTGGCGTATTTAAAATTTGCGACAGTAAAAAATTATTTTTTGAAAAATTTACTATAGAAAAGGCAATCCATGGCGCAATTAAAATTTGCGACATTAAAAAATTATTTTTTGAAAAATTTACTATAGAAAAGGCAATCCCTGGCGTATTTAAAATTTGCGACAGTATAAAATTAATTTTTGAAAAATTTACTATAGAAAAGGATATCCCTGGCGCAATTAAAATTTGCGACAGTAGAAAATTATTTTTTGTAAAATTTACTATAGAAAAGGAAATCCCTGGCGCAATTAAAATTTGCGACAGTAAAAAATTAATGTGTGAAAAATTTACTATAGAAAAGGCAATCCCTGGCGCAATTAAAATTTGCGACAGTAAAAAATTATTTTTTGAAAAATTTACTGTAGAAAAGGCAATCCCTGGCGCAATTAAAATTTGCGACAATAGAAAATTATTTTTTGAAAAATTTACTGTAGAAAAGGCAATCCTTGGCGCAATTAAATTTTGCGACAGTAAAAATTTATTTTTGAATAATTTACTATAGAAAAGGCAATCCCTGGCGGATTTAAAATTTGCGACAGTAAAAAATTAATTTTTGAAAAATTTACTATAGAAAAGGCAATCCCTGGCGTAATTAAAATTTGCGACAGTAAAAAATTATTTTTTGAAAAATTTACTGTAGAAAAGGCAATCCCTGGCGTAATTAAAATTTGCGACAATAAAAAATTATTTTTTGAAAAATTTACTGTAGAAAAGGCAATCCATGGCGCAATTAAAATTTGCGACAGTAGAAAATTATTTTTTGAAAAATTTACTATAGAAAAGGCAATCCCTGGCGCAATTAAAATTTGTGACAGTAAAAAATTATTTTTTGAATATTTTACTATAGAAAAGGATATCCCTGGCGTAATTAAAATTTGCGACAGTAAAAAATTATTTTGTGAAAAATTTACTATAGAAAAGGCAATCCCTGGCGCAATTAAAATTTGCGACAGTAAAAAATTATTTTTTGAAAAATTTACTATAGAAAAGGCAATCCCTGGCGGATTTAAAATTTGCGACAGTAAAAAATTAATTTGTGAAAAATTTACTATAGAAAAGGATATCCCTGGCGCAATTAAAATTTGCGACAGTAGAAAATTATTTTTTGAAAAATTTACTATAGAAAAGGAAATCCCTGGCGCAATTAAAATTTGCGACAGTAAAAAATTAATGTGTGAAAAATTTACTATAGAAAAGGCAATCCCTGGCGTATTTAAAATTTGCGACAGTATAAAATTAATTTTTGAAAAATTTACTATAGAAAAGGATATCCCTGGCGCAATTAAAATTTCCGACAGTAGAAAATTATTTTTTGAAAAATTTACTATAGAAAAGGAAATGTCTGGCGCAATTAAAATTTGCGACAGTAAAAAATTAATGTGTGAAAAATTTACTATAGAAAAGGCAATCCCTGGCGCAATTAAAATTTGCGACAGTAAAAAATTATTTTTTGAAAAATTTACTGTAGAAAAGGCAATCCCTGGCGCAATTAAAATTTACGACAATAGAAAATTATTTTTTGAAAAATTTACTGTAGAAAAGGCAATCCTTGGCGCAATTAAAATTTGCGACAGTAAAAAATTATTTTTTGAATAATTTACTATAGAAAAGGCAATCCCTGGCGGATTTAAAATTTGCGACAGTAAAAAATTAATTTTTGAAAAATTTACTATAGAAAAGGCAATCCCTGGCGTAATTAAAATTTGCGACAGTAAAAAATTATTTTTTGAAAAATTTACTGTAGAAAAGGCAATCCCTGGCGTAATTAAAATTTGCGACAGTAAAAAATTATTTTTTGAAAAATTTACTATAGAAAAGGCAATCCCTGGCCTAATTAAAATTTGCGACAGTAAAAAATTATTTTTTGAATAATTTACTATAGAAAAGGCAATCCCTGGCGGATTTACAATTTGCGACAGTAAAAAATTATTTTTTTGCAAAATTTACTATAGAAAAGACAATCCCTGGCGTATTTAAAATTTGCTACAGTAAAAAATTGTTTTTTGAATAATTTACTATAGAAAAGGCAATCCCTGGCGTATTTAAAATTTGCGACAGTAAAAAATTAATTTGTGAAAAATTTACTATAGAAAAGGCAATCCTTGGCGCAATTAAAATTTGCGACAATAAAAAATTACTTTTTGCAAAATTTACTATAGAAGAGGCAATCCCTGGCGTATTTAAAATTTGCGGCAGTATAAAATTAATTTTTGAAAAATTTACTATAGAAAAGGCAATCCCTGGCGCAATTAAAATTTGCGACAGTAGAAAATTATTTTTTGAAAAATTTAATATAGAAAAGGAAATCCCTGGCGCAATTAAAATTTGCGACAGTAAAAAATTAATTTGTGAAAAATTTACTATAGAAAAGGCAATCCCTGGCGCAATTAAAATTTGCGACAGTAAAAAATTATTTTTTGAAAAATTTACTTTAGAAAAGGCAATCCCTGGCGCAATTAAAATTTGCGACAGTAGAAAATTATTTTTTGAAAAATTTACTGTAGAAAAGGCAATCCTTGGCGCAATTAAAATTTGCGACAGTAAAAAATTATTTTTTGAATAATTTACTATAGAAAAGGCAATCCATGGCGGATTTAAAATTTGCGACCGTAAAAAATTAATTTTTGAAAAATTTACTATAGAAAAGGCAATCCCTGGCGTAGTTAAAATTTGCGACAGTAAAAAATTATTTTTTGAAAAATTTACTGTAGAAAAGGCAATCCCTGGCGTAATTAAAATTTGCGACAGTAAAAAATTATTTTTTGAAAAATTTACTGTAGAAAAGGCAATCCATGGCGCAATTAAAATTTGCGACAGTAGAAAATTATTTTTTGAAAAATTTACTATAGAAAAGGCAATCCCTGGCGCAATTAAAATTTGTGACAGTAAAAAATTATTTTTTGAATAATTTACTATAGAAAAGGCAATCCTTGGCGGATTTAAAATTTGCGACAGTAAAAAATTAATTTGTGAAAAATTTACTATAGAAAAGACAATCCCTGGCGTAATTAAAATTTGCGACAGTAAAAAATTAGTTTTTGAAAAATTTACTATAGAAAAGGCAATCCCTGGCGTAATTAAAATTTGCGACAGTAAAAAATTATTTTTTGAAAAATTTACTGTAGAAAAGGCAATCCCTGGCGTATTTAAAATTTGCGACAGTAAAAAATTATTTTTTGAATAATTTACTATAGAAAAGGCAATCCCTGGCGTATTTTATATTTGCGAGAGTAAAAAATTAATTTGTGAAAAATTTACTATAGAAAAGGCAATCCCTGGCGCAATTATAATTTGCGACAGTAAAAAATTATTTTTTGAAAAATTTACTGTAGAAAAGGCAATCCCTGGCGCAATTAAAATTTGCGACAGTTAAAAATTATTTTTTGAAAAATTTACTGTAGAAAAGGCAATCCCTGGCGCAATTAAAATTTTGCGACAGTAAAAAATTATTTTTTGAAAAATTTACTATAGAAAAGGCAATCTCCGGCGTAATTAAAATTTGCGACAGTATAAAATTAATTTTTGAAAAATTTACTATAGAAAAGGCAATCCCTGGCGCAATTAAAATCTGCGACAGTAGAAAATTATTTTTTGAAAAATTTACTATAGAAAAGGCAATCCTTGGCGTATTTAAAATTTGCGACAGTAAAAAATTATTTTTTGAAAAATTTACTGTAGAAAAGGGAATCCTTGGCGCAATTAAAATTTGCGACAGTAAAAAATTATTTTTTGAAAAATTTACTATAGAAAAGCCAATCCCTGGCGCAATTAAAATTTGCGACAGTAAAAAATTATTTTTTGAAAAATTTACTGTAGAAAAGGCAATCCCTGGCGCAATTAAAATTTGCGACAGTATAAAATTAATTTTTGAAAAATTTACTATAGAAAAGGCAATCCCTGGCGCAATTAAAATTTGCGACAGTAAAAATTTACTGTAGAAAAGGCAATCCCTGGCGCAATTAAAATCTGCGACAGTATAAAATTATTTTTTGAAAAATTTACTGTAGAAAAGGCAATCCCTAGCGCAATTAAAATTTGCGACAGTAAAAAATTATATTTTGCAAAATTTACTATAGAAAAGGCAATCCCTGGCGTATTTAAACTTTGCGACAGTAAAAAATTAATTTTTGAAAAATTTACTATAGAAAAGGCACTCCCTGGCGTTATTAAAATTTGCGACAGTAAAAAATTATTTTTTGAAAATTTACTGTAGAAAAGGCAATCCCTGGCGTAATTAAAATTTGCGAAAGTAAAAGATTATTTTTTGAAAAATTTACTGTAGAAAAGGCAATCCCTGGCGCAGTTAAAATTTGCGACAGTAAAAAATTATTTTTTGAATAATTTACTATAGAAAAGGCAATCCCTGGAGGATTTAAAATTTGCGACAGTAAAAAATTAATTTGTGAAAAATTTACTATAGAAAAGCCAATCCCTGGCGCAATTAAAATTTCCGACAGTAAAAAATTATTTTTTGCAAAATTTACTATAGAATAGGCAATCCCTGGCGTATTTAAAATTTGCGACAGTAAAAAATTAATTTGTGAAAAATTTACAATAGAAAAGGCAATCCCTGGCGGAATTAAAATTTGCGACATTAAAAAATTATTTTTTGAAAAATTTACTATAGAAAAGGCAATCCCTGGCGTAATTAAAATTTGCGACAGTAAAAAATTAGTTTTTCAAAAATTTACTATAGAAAAGGCAATCCCTGGCGCAATTAAAATATGCGACAGTAGAAAATTATTTTTTGAAAAATTTACTATAGAAGAGGCAATCCCTGGCGCAATTAAAATTTGCGACAGTAAAAAATTATTTTTTGAATAATTTACTATAGAAAAGGCAATCCCTGGCGGATTTAAAATTTGCGACAGTAAAAAATTAATTTGTGAAAAATTTACTATAGAAAAGTCAATCCCTGGCGCAATTAAAATTTGCGACAGAAAAAAAATATTTTTTGCAAAATTTACTATAGAAAAGCAATCCCTGGCGTATTTAAAATTTGCGAGAGTAAAAAATTAATTTGTGAAAAATTTACTATAGAAAAGGCAATCCCTGGCTCAGTTAATATTTGCGACAGTATAAAATTAAATTTTGAAAAATTTGCTATAGAAAAGGCAATCCCTGGCGCAATTAATATTTGCGACAGTAAAAAATTAATTTTTGAAAAATTTGCTATAGAAAAGGCAATCCCTGGCGTAATTAAAATTTCCGACAGTAAAAAATTAGTTTTTGAAAAATTTACTATAGAAAAGGCAATCCCTGGCGCAATTAAAATTTGCGACAGTAAAAAATTAATTTGTGAAAAATTTACTGCAGAAAAGGCAATCCCTGGCGCAATTAAAATTTGCGACAGTAAAAAATTATTTTTTGAAAAATTTACTATAGAAAAGGCAATCCCTGGCGTATTTAAAATTTGCGACAGTAAAAAATTAATTTTTGAAAAATTTACTATAGAAAAGGCAATCCCTGGCGCAATTAAAATTTGCGACAGTAAAAATTTACTGTAGAAAAGGCAATCCCTGGCGCAATTAAAATCTGCGACAGTATAAAATTATTTTTTGCAAAATTTACTGTAGAAAAGGCAAACCCTAGCGTATTTAAACTTTGCGACAGTAAAAAATTAATTTTTGAAAAATTTACTATAGAAAAGGCAATCCCTGGCGTATTTAAAATTTGCGACAGTAAAAAATTAATTTTTGAAAAATTTACTATAGAAAAGGCAATCCCTGGCGCAATTAAAATTTGCGACAGTAAAAATTTACTGTAGAAAAGGCAATCCCTGGCGCAATTAAAATCTGCGACAGTATAAAATTATTTTTTGCAAAATTTACTATAGAAAAGGCAATCCCTGGCGTATTTAAACTTTGCGACAGTAAAAAATTAATTTTTGAAAAATTTACTATAGAAAAGGCACTCCCTGGCGTAATTAAAATTTGCGACAGTAAAAAATTATTTTTTGAAAAATTTACTGTAGAAAAGGCGATCCTTGGCGTAATTAAAATTTGCGATAGTAAAAAATTATTTTTTGAAAAATTTACTGTAGAAAAGGCAATCCCTGGCGCAGTTAAAATTTGCGACAGTAAAAAATTATTTTTTGAATAATTTACTATAGAAAAGGCAATCCCTGGAGGATTTAAAATTTGCGACAGTAAAAAATTAATTTGTGAAAAATTTACTATAGAAAAGCCAATCCCTGGCGCAATTAAAATTTCCGACAGTAAAAAATAATTTTTTCAAAATTTACTATAGAATAGGCAATCCCTGGCGTATTTAAAATTTGCGACAGAAAAAAATTAATTTGTGAAAAATTTACTATAGAAAAGGCAATCCCTGGCGCAGTTAAAATTTGCGACATTAAAAAATTATTTTTTGTAAAATTTACTATAGAAAAGGCAATCCCTGGCGTAATTAAAATTCGCGACAGTAAAAAATTAGTTTTTGAAAAATTTACTATAGAAAAGGCAATCCCTGGCGCAATTAAAATATGCGACAGTAGAAAATTATTTTTTGAAAAATTTACTATAGAAAAGGCAATCCCTGGCGCAATTAAAATTTGCGACAGTAAAAAATTATTTTTTGAATAATTTACTATAGAAGAGGCAATCCCTGGCGGATTTAAAATTTGCGACAGTAAAAAATTAATTTGTGAAAAATTTACTATAGAAAAGGCAATCCCTGGCGCAATTAAAATTTGCGACAGCAAAAAATTAGTTTTTGAAAAATTTACTATAGAAAAGGCAATCCCTGGCGTATTTAAAATTTGCGACAGTAAAAAATTATTTTTTGCAAAATTTACTATAGAAAACGCAATCCCTGGCGCAATGAAAATTTGCGACAGTAAACAATTAATTTGTGAAAAATTTACTATAGAAAAGGCAATCCCTGGCGGAATTAAAATTTGCCACAGTAAAAAATTATTTTTTGAAAAATTTACTGTAGAAAAGGCAATCCCTGGTGCAATTAAATTTTGCGACAGTAAAAAATTATTTTTTGAAAAATTTACTGTAGAAAAGGCAATCCTTGGCGTAATTAAAATTTGCGACAGTAAAAAATTAGTTTTTGAAAAATTTACTATAGAAAAGGCAATCCCTGGCGCAATTAAAATTTTCGACAGTATAAAATTAAATTTTGAAAAATTTACTATAGAAAAGGCAATCACTGGCGTAATTAAAATTTTCGACAGTTAAAAATTATTTTTTGGAAAATTTACTATAGAAAAGGTAATCCCTGGCGCATTTACAATTTGCGACAGTAAAAAATTATTTTTTTTTCAAAATTTACTATAGAAAAGGCAATCCCTGGCGTATTTAAAATTTGCTACAGTAAAAAATTATTTTTTGAATATTTTACTAAAGAAAAGGCAATCCCTGGCGTATTTAAAATTTGCGACAGTAAAAAATTAATTTGTGAAAAATTTACTATAGAAAAGGCAATCCTTGGCGCAATTAAAATTTGCGACAATAAAAAATTACTTTTTGCAAAATTTACTATAGAAGAGGCAATCCCTGGCGTATTTAAAATTTGCGACAGTATAAAATTAATTTTTGAAAAATTTACTATAGAAAAGGCAAACCCTGGCGCAATTAAAATTTGCGACAGTAGAAAATTATTTTTTGAAAAATTTACTGTAGAAATGGCAATCCCTGGCGCAATTAAAATTTGCGACAGTATAAGATTAATTTTTGAAAAATTTACTATAGAAGAGGCAATCCCTGGCGTATTTAAAATTTGCGACAGTAAAAAATTAATTTGTGAAAAATTTACTATAGAAAAGGCAATCCCTGGCGGATTTAAAATTTGCGACAGTAAAAAATTAATTTTTCAAAAATTTACTGTAGAAAAGGCAATCCTTGGCGCAATTAAAATTTGCGACAGCAAAAAATTAGTTTTTGAAAAATTTACTAGAGAAAAGGCAATCCCTGGCGTATTTAAAATTTGCGACAGTAAAAAATTAATTTTTGAAAAATTTACTATAGAAAAGGCAATCCCTGGCGCAATTAAAATTTGCGACAGTAAAAATTTACTGTAGAAAAGGCAATCCCTGGCGCAATTAAAATCTGCGACAGTATAAAATTATTTTTTGAAAAATTTACTGTAGAATAGGCAATCCCTAGCGCAATTAAAATTTGCGACAGTAAAAAATTATTTTTTGCAAAATTTACTATAGAAAAGGCAATCCCTGGCGTATTTAAACTTTGCGACAGTAAAAAATTAATTTTTGAAAAATTTACTATAGAAAAGGCACTCCCTGGCGTAATTAAAATTTGCGACAGTAAAAAATTATTTTTTGAAAAATTTACTGTAGAAAAGGCGATCCTTGGCGTAATTAAAATTTGCGATAGTAAAAAATTATTTTTTGAAAAATTTACTGTAGAAAAGGCAATCCCTGGCGCAATTAAAATTTGCGACAGTAAAAAATTATTTTTTGAATAATTTACTATAGAAAAGGCAATCCCTGGAGGATTTAAAATTTGCGACAGTAAAAAATTAATTTGTGAAAAATTTACTATAGAAAAGCCAATCCCTGGCGCAATTAAAATTTCCGACAGTAAAAAATAATTTTTTCAAAATTTACTATAGAATAGGCAATCCCTGGCGTATTTAAAATTTGCGACAGAAAAAAATTAATTTGTGAAAAATTTACTATAGAAAAGGCAATCCCTGGCGCAATTAAAATTTGCGACATTTAAAAATTATTTTTTGAAAAATTTACTATAGAAAAGGCAATCCCTGGCGTAATTAAAATTTGCGACAGTAAAAAATTAGTTTTTGAAAAATTTACTATAGAAAAGGCAATCCCTGGCGCAATTAAAATATGCGACAGTAGAAAATTATTTTTTGAAAAATTTACTATAGAAAAGGCAATCCCTGGCGCAATTAAAATTTGCGACAGTAAAAAATTATTTTTTTAAAAATTTACTACAGAAAAGGCAATCCCTGGCGCCAATTAAAATTTGCGACAGTAAAAAATTAATTTGTGAAAAATTTACTGCAGAAAAGGCAATCCCTGGCGCAATTAAAATTTGCGACAGTAAAAAATTATTTTTTGAAAAATTTACTATAGAAAAGGCAATCCCTGGCGTATTTAAAATTTGCGACAGTAAAAAATTAATTTTTGAAAAATTTACTATAGAAAAGGCAATCCCTGGCGCAATTAAAATTTGCGACAGTAAAAATTTACTGTAGAAAAGGCAATCTCTGGCGCAATTAAAATCTGCGACAGTACAAAATTATTTTTTGAAAAATTTACTGTAGAAAAGGCAATCCCTAGCGCAATTAAAATTTGCGACAGTAAAAAATTATTTTTTGCAAAATTTACTATAGAAAAGGCAATCCCTGGCGTATTTAAACTTTGCGACAGTAAAAAATTAATTTTTGAAAAATTTACTATAGAAAAGGCACTCCCTGGCGTAATTAAAATTTGCGACAGTAAAAAATTATTTTTTGAAAAATTTACTGTAGAAAAGGCGATCCTTGGCGTAATTAAAATTTGCGATAGTAAAAAATTATTTTTTGAAAAATTTACTGTAGAAAAGGCAATCCCTGGCGCAATTAAAATTTGCGACAGTAAAAAATTATTTTTTGAATAATTTACTATAGAAAAGGCAATCCCTGGAGGATTTAAAATTTGCGACAGTAAAAAATTAATTTGTGAAAAATTTACTATAGAAAAGCCAATCCCTGGCGCAATTAAAATTTCCGACAGTAAAAAATAATTTTTTCAAAATTTACTATAGAATAGGCAATCCCTGGCGTATTTAAAATTTGCGACAGAAAAAAATTAATTTGTGAAAAATTTACTATAGAAAAGGCAATCCCTGGCGCAATTAAAATTTGCGACATTAAAAAATTATTTTTTGAAAAATTTACTATAGAAAAGGCAATCCCTGACGTAATTAAAATTTGCGACAGTAAAAAATTAGTTTTTGAAAAATTTACTATAGAAAAGGCAATCCCTGGCGCAATTAAAATATGCGACAGTAGAAAATTATTTTTTGAAAAATTTACTATAGAAAAGGCAATCCCTGGCGCAATTAAAATTTGCGACAGTAAAAAATTATTTTTTGAATAATTTACTATAGAAGAGGCAATACCTAGTGGATTTAAAATTTGCGACAGTAAAAAATTAATTTGTGAAAAATTTACTATAGAAAAGGCAATCCCTGGCGCAATTAAAATTTGCGACAGCAAAAAATTAGTTTTTGAAAAATTTACTATAGAAAAGGCAATCCCTGGCGTATTTAAAATTTGCGACAGTAAAAAATTATTTTTTGCAAAATTTACTATAGAAAAGGCAATCCCTGGCGCAATTAAAATTTGCGACAGTAAACAATTAATTTGTGAAAAATTTGCTATAGAAAAGGCAATCCCTGGCGGAATTAAAATTTGCCACAGTAAAAAATTATTTTTTGAAAAATTTACTGTAGAAAAGGCAATCCCTGGCGCAATTAAAATTTGCGACAGTAAAAAATTATTTTTTGAAAAATTTACTGTAGAAAAGGCAATCCTTGGCGTAATTAAAATTTGCGACAGTAAAAAATTAGTTTTTGAAAAATTTACTATAGAAAAGGCAATCCCTGGCGCAATTAAAATTTTCGACAGTATAAAATTAAATTTTGAAAAATTTACTATAGAAAAGGCAATCCCTGGCGTAATTAAAATTTTCGACAGTAAAAAATTATTTTTTGGAAAATTTACTATAGAAAAGGTAATCCCTGGCGCATTTACAATTTGCGACAGTAAAAAATTATTTTTTTTCAAAATTTACTATAGAAAAGGCAATCCCTGGCGTATTTAAAATTTGCTACAGTAAAAAATTATTTTTTGAATAATTTACTATAGAAAAGGCAATCCCTGGCGTATTTAAAATTTGCGACAGTAAAAAATTAATTTGTGAAAAATTTACTATAGAAAAGGCAATCCTTGGCGCAATTAAAATTTGCGACAATAAAAAATTACTTTTTGCAAAATTTACTATAGAAGAGGCAATCCCTGGCGTATTTAAAATTTGCGACAGTATAAAATTAATTTTTGAAAAATTTACTATAGAAAAGGCAAACCCTGGCGCAATTAAAATTTGCGACAGTAGAAAATTATTTTTGAAAAATTTACTGAAGAAATGGCAATCCCTGGCGCAATTAAAATTTGCGACAGTATAAGATTAATTTTTGAAAAATTTACTATAGAAGAGGCAATCCCTGGCGTATTTAAAATTTGCGACAGTAAAAAATTAATTTGTGAAAAATTTACTATAGAAAAGGCAATCCCTGGCGTATTTAAAATTTGCGACAGTAAAAAATTAATTTGTGAAAAATTTACTATAGAAAAGGCAATACCTGGCGGATTTAAAATTTGCGACAGTAAAAAATTAATTTTTGAAAAATTTACTGTAGAAAAGGCAATCCTTGGCGCAATTAAAATTTGCGAGAGCAAAAAATTAGTTTTTGAAAAATTTACTAGAGAAAAGGCAATCCATGGCGTATTTAAAATTTGCGAGAGTAAAAAATTATTTTTTGCAAAATTTACTATAGAAAAGGCAATCCCTGGCGCAATTAAAATTTGCTACAGTAAAAAATTAATTTGTGAAAAATTTACTATAGAAAAGGCAATCCCTGGCGGAATTAAAATTTGCGACAGTAAAAAATTATTTTTTTGAAAAATTTACTGTAGAAAAGGCAATCCCTGGCGCAATTAAAATTTGCGACATTAAAAAATTATTTTTTGAAAAATTTACTGTAGAAAAGGCAATCCTTGGCGTAATTAAAATTTGCGACAGTAAAAAATTAGTTTTTGAAAAATTTACTATAGAAAAGGGAATCCCTGGCGCAATTAAAATTTGCGACAGTATAAAATTAAATTTGAAAAATTTACTATAGAAAAGGCAATCCCTGGCGTAATTAAAATTTTCGACAGTAAAAAATTATTTTTTTGCAAAATTTACTATAGAAAAGGCAATCCCTGGCGTATTTAAAATTTGCTACAGTAAAAAATTATTTTTTGAATAATTTACTATAGAAAAGGCAATCCCTGGCGTATTTAAAATTTGCGACAGTAAAAAATTAATTTGTGAAAAATTTACTATAGAAAAGGCAATCCTTGGCGCAGTTAAAATTTGCGACAATAAAAAATTACTTTTTGCAAAATTTACTATAGAAGAGGCAATCCCTGGCGTATTTAAAATTTGCGACAGTATAAAATTAATTTTTGAAAAATTTACTATAGAAAAGGCAATCTCGGGCGCAATTAAAATTTGCGACAGTAGAAAATTATTTTTTGAAAAATTTACTATAGAAAAGGCAATCCCTGGCGCAATTAAAATTTGCGACAGTAAAAAATTAATTTGTGAAAAATTTACTATAGAAAAGGCAATCCCTGGCGGAATTAAAATTTGCGACAGTAAAAAATTATTTTTTGAAAAATTTACTATAGAAAAGACAATCACTGGCGCAATTAAAATTTGCGACAGTAAAAAATTATTTTTTGAATAATTTACTATAGAAAAGGCAATCCCTGGCGGATTTAAAATTTGCGACAGTAAAAAATTAATTTGTGAAAAAATTACTATAGAAAAGGCAATCCCTGGCGCAATTAAAATTTGCGACAGTAAAAAATTATTTTTTGCAAAATTTACAATAGAAAAGGCAATCCCTGGCGTATTTAAAATTTACGACATTAAAAAATTAATTTGTGAAAAATTTACTATAGAAAATGGAATCCCTGGCGCAATTAAAATTTGCGGCAGTATAAAATTATTTTTTGAAAAATTTACTATAGAAAAGGCAATCCCTGGCGCAATTAAAATTTGCGACAGTAGAAAATTATTTTTTGAAAAATTTACTATATAAAAGGCAATCCCTGGCGCAATTAAAATTTGGGACAGTAAAAAATTATTTTTGAATAATTTACTATAGAAAAGGCAATCCCTGGCGTAACTAAAATTTGCGACAGTAAAAAATTTGTTTTTGAAAAATTTACTATATAAAATGCAATCCCTGGCGCAATTAAAATTTGCGACAGTAGAAAATTATTTTTTGAAAAATTTACTATAGTAAAGGCAATCCCTGGCGCAATTAAATTTTGCGACAGTAAAAAATTATTTTTTGAATGATTTACTATAGAAAAGGCATTCCCTGGCGGACTTAAAATTTGCGACAGTAAAAAATTAATTTGTGAAAAATTTACTATATAAAAGGCAATCCCTGGCGCAATTAAAATTTGCGACAGTAAAAAATTAATTTTTGGAAAATTTACTATAGAAAAGGCAATCCCTGGCGTAATTAAAATTTGCGACAGTAAAAAATTATTTTTTGAAAAATTTACTGTAGAAAAGGCAATACCTGGCGCAATTAAAATTTGCGACAGTAGAAAATTATTTTTTGAAAAATTTACTATAGAAAATGCAATCCCTGGCGTATTTAAAATTTGCGACAGTAAAAAATTTGTTTTTGAAAAATTTACTATAGAAAAGACAATCCCTGGCGCAATTAAATTTGCGACAGTAGAAAATTATTTTTTGAAAAATTTACTATAGAAAATGCAATCCCTGTAGCAATTAAAATTTGCGACAGTAAAAAATTATTTTTTGAATAATTTACTATAGAAAAGGCAATCCCTGGCGGATTTAAAATTTGCGACAGTAAAAAATTAATTTGTGAAAAATTTACTATAGAAAAGGCAATCCCTGGCGCAATTAAAATTTGCGACAGTAAAAAATTATTTTTTGCAAAATTTACTATAGAAAAGGCAATCCTTGGCGCAATTAAAATTTGCGACAGGAAAAAATTAGTTTTTGAAAAATTTACTAGAGAAAAGGCAATCCCTGGCGTATTTAAAATTTGCGAGAGTAAAAAATTATTTTTTGCAAAATTTACTATAGAAAAGGCAATGCCTGGCGCAATTAAAATTTGCTACAGTAAAAAATTAATTTGTGAAAAATTTACTATAGAAAAGGCAATCCCTGGCGGAATTAAAATTTGCGACAGTAAAAAATTATTTTTTGAAAAATTTACTGTAGAAAAGGCAATCCCTGGCGCAATTAAAATTTGCGACAGTAAAAAATTATTTTTTGAAAAATTTACTGTAGAAAAAGGCAATCCTTGGCGTAATTAAAATTTGCGACAGTAAAAAATTAGTTTTTGAAAAATTTACTATAGAAAAGGGAATCCCTGGCGCAATTAAAATTTGCGACAGTATAAAATTAAATTTTGAAAAATTTACTATAGAAAAGGCAATCCCTGGCGTAATTAAAATTTTCGACAGTAAAAAATTATTTTTTTGCAAAATTTACTATAGAAAAGGCAATCCCTGGCGTATTTAAAATTTGCTACAGTAAAAAATTATTTTTTGAATAATTTACTATAGAAAAGGCAATCCCTGGCGTATTTAAAATTTGCGACAGTAAAAAATTAATTTGTGAAAAATTTACTATAGAAAAGGCAATCCTTGGCGCAGTTAAAATTTGCGACAATAAAAAAATTACTTTTTGCAAAATTTACTATAGAAGAGGCAATCCCTGGCGTATTTAAAATTTGCGACAGTATAAAATTAGTTTTTGAAAAATTTACTATAGAAAAGGCAATCCCTGGCGCAATTAAAATTTGCGACAGTAGAAAATTATTTTTTGAAAAATTTACTATAGAAAAGGCAATCCCTTGCGCAATTAAAATTTGCGACAGTAAAAAATTAATTTGTGAAAAATTTACTATAGAAAAGGCAATCCCTGGCGGAATTAAAATTTGCGACAGTAAAAAATTATTTTTTGAAAAATTTACTGTAGAAAAGGCAATCCCTGGCGCAATTAAAATTTGCGACAGTAGAAAATTATTTTTTGAAAAATTTACTATAGAAAAGGCAATCCCTGGCGCAATTAAAATTTACGACAGTAGAAAATTATTTTTTGAAAAATTTACTATAGAAAATCCAATCACTGGCGCAATTAAAATTTGCGACAGTAAAAAATTATTTTTTGAATAATTTACTATAGAAAAGGCAATCCCTGGCATATTTAAAATTTGCGACAGTAAAAAATTAATTTGTGAAAAAATTACTATAGAAAAGGCAATCCCTGGCGCAATTAAAATTTGCGACAGTAAAAAATTATTTTTTGCAAAATTTACTATAGAAAAGGCAATCCCTGGCGTATTTAAAATTTACGACATTAAAAAATTAATTTGTGAAAAATTTACTATAGAAAAGGCAATCCTTGGCGCAGTTAAAATTTGCGGCAGTATAAAATTATTTTTTGAAAAATTTACTATAGAAAAGGCAATTCCTGGCGTATTTAAAAATTGCGACAGTATAAAATTAATTTTTGAAAAATTTACTATAGAACAGGCAATCCCTGGCGCAATTAAAATTTGCGACAGAAGAAAATTATTTTTTGAAAAATTTACTATAGAAAAGGCAATCCCTGGCGCAATTAAAATTTGCGACAGTAAAAAATTAATTTGTGAAAAATTTACTATAGAAAAGGCAATCCCTGGCGGAATTAAAATTTGCGACAGTAAAAAAATTATTTTTTGAAAAATTTACTATAGAAAAGACAATCACTGGCGCAATTAAAATTTGCGACAGTAAAAAATTATTTTTTGAATAATTTACTATAGAAAAGGCAATCCCTGGCGGATTTAAAATTTGCGACAGTAAAAAATTAATTTGTGAAAAAATTACTATAGAAAAGGCAATCCCTGGCGCAATTAAAATTTGCGACAGTAAAAAATTATTTTTTGCAAAATTTACTATAGAAAAGGCAATCCCTGGCGTATTTAAAATTTACGACATTAAAAAATTAATTTGTGAAAAATTTACTATAGAAAATGCAATCCCTGGCGCAATTAAAATTTGCGGCAGTATAAAATTATTTTTGAAAAATTTACTATAGAAAAGGCAATCCCTGGCGCAATTAAAATTTGCGACAGTAGAAAATAATTTTTTGAAAAATTTACTATATAAAAGGCAATCCCTGGCGCAATTAAAATTTGGGACAGTAAAAAATTATTTTTGAATAATTTACTATAGAAAAGCCAATCACTGGCGCAATTAAAATTTGCGACAGTAAAAAATTATTTTTTGAATAATTTACTATAGAAAAGGCAATCCCTGGCATATTTAAAATTTGCGACAGTAAAAAATTAATTTGTGAAAAAATTACTATAGAAAAGGCAATCCCTGGCGCAATTAAAATTTGCGACAGTAAAAAATTATTTTTTGCAAAATTTACTACAGAAAAGGCAATCCCTGGCGTATTTAAATTTACGACATTAAAAAATTAATTTGTGAAAAATTTACTATAGAAAAGGCAATCCTTGGCGCAGTTAAAATTTGCGGCAGTATAAAATTATTGTTTGAAAAATTTACTATAGAAAAGGCAATTCCTGGCGTATTTAAAATTTGCGACAGTATAAAATTAATTTTTGAAAAATTTACTATAGAAAAGGCAATCCCTGGCGCAATTAAAATTTGCGACAGTAGAAAATTATTTTTTGAAAAATTTACTATAGAAAAGGCAATCCCTGGCGCAATTAAAATTTGCGACAGTAAAAAATTAATTTGTGAAAAATTTACTATAGAAAAGGCAATCCCTGGCGGAATTAAAATTTGCGACAGTAAAAAATTATTTTTTGAAAAATTTACTCTAGAAAAGGCAATCCCTGGCGCAATTAAAATTTGCGACAGTAGAAAATAATTTTTTGAAAAATTTACTATATAAAAGGCAATCCCTGGCGCAATTAAAATTTGGGACAGTAAAAAATTATTTTTGAATAATTTACTATAGAAAAGCCAATCACTGGCGCAATTAAAATTTGGGACAGTAAAAAATTATTTTTGAATAATTTACTATAGAAAAGGCAATCCCTGGCGTAATTAAAATTTGCGACAGTAAAAAATTTGTTTTTGAAAAATTTACTATATAAAAGGCAATCCCTGGCGCAACTAAAATTTGCGACAGTAGAAAATTATTTTTTGAAAAATTTACTATCGTAAAGGCAATCCCTGGCGCAATTAAATTTTGCGACAGTAAAAAATTATTTTTTGAATGATTTACTATAGAAAAGGCATTCCCTGGCGGATTTAAAATTTGCGACAGTAAAAAATTAATTTGTGAAAAATTTACTATATAAAAGGCAATCCATGGCGCAATTAAAATTTGCGACAGTAAAAAATTATTTTTTGCAAAGGCAATCCCTGGCGTATTTAAAATTTACGACAGTAAAAAATTAATTTGTGAAAAACTTACTTTAGAAAAGGCAATCCCTGGCGCAATTAAAATTTGCGACAGTATAAAATTATTTTTTGAAAAATTTACTATAGAAAAGGCAATCCCTGGCGTATTTAAAATTTGCGACAGTAAAAATTATTTTTTGAATAATTTACTATAGAAAAGGCAATCCCTGGCGTAATTAAAATTGGCGACAGTAAAAAATTAGTTTTTGAAAAATTTACTATAGAAAATGCAATCCCTGGCGCAATTAATATTTGCGACAGTATAAAATTATATTTTGAAAAATTTACTACAGAAAAGGCAATCCCTGGCGTAATTAAAATTTGCGACAGTGAAAAATTAGTTATTGAAAAATTTACTATAGAAAAGGCAATCCCTGGCGCAATTAAAATTTGCGACAGTATAAAATTAAATTTTGAAAAATTTACTATAGAAAAGGCAATCCCTGGCGGAATTAAAATTTGCGACAGTAAAAAATTATTTTTTGAAAAATTTACTGTAGAAAAGGCAATCCCTGGCGCAATTAAAATTTGCGACAGTAAAAAATTATTTTTTGAAAAATTTACTGTAGAAAAGGCAATCCTTGGCGTAATTAAAATTTGCGACAGTAAAAAATTAGTTTTTGAAAAATTTACTATAGAAAAGGGAATCCCTGGCGCAATTAAAATTTGCGACAGTATAAAATTAAATTTTGAAAAATTTACTATAGAAAAGGCAATCCCTGGCGTAATTAAAATTTTCGACAGTAAAAAATTATTTTTTTGCAAAATTTACTATAGAAAAGGCAATCCCTGGCGTATTTAAAATTTGCTACAGTAAAAAATTATTTTTTGAATAATTTACTATAGAAAAGGCAATCCCTGGCGTATTTAAAATTTGCGACAGTAAAAAATTAATTTGTGAAAAATTTACTATAGAAAAGGCAATCCTTGGCGCAGTTAAAATTTGCGACAATAAAAAATTACTTTTTGCAAAATTTACTATAGAAGAGGCAATCCCTGGCGTATTTAAAATTTGCGACAGTATAAAATTAATTTTTGAAAAATTTACTATAGAAAAGGCAATCCCTGGCGCAATTAAAATTTGCGACAGTAGAAAATTATTTTTTGAAAAATTTACTATAGAAAAGGCAATCCCTGGCGCAATTAAAATTTGCGACAGTAAAAAATTAATTTGTGAAAAATTTACTATAGAAAAGGCAATCCCTGGCGGAATTAAAATTTGCGACAGTAAAAAATTATTTTTTGAAAAATTTACTGTAGAAAAGGCAATTCCTGGCGCAATTAAAATTTGCGACAGTAGAAAATTATTTTTTGAAAAATTTACTATAGAAAAGGCAATCCCTGGCGCAATTAAAATTTACGACAGTAGAAAATTATTTTTTGAAAAATTTACTATAGAAAAGCCAATCACTGGCGCAATTAAAATTTGCGACAGTAAAAAATTATTTTTTGAATAATTTACTATAGAAAAGGCAATCCCTGGCATATTTAAAATTTGCGACAGTAAAAAATTAATTTGTGAAAAAATTACTATAGAAAAGGCAATCCCTGGCGCAATTAAAATTTGCGACAGTAAAAAATTATTTTTTGCAAAATTTACTATAGAAAAGGCAATCCCTGGCGTATTTAAAATTTACGACATTAAAAAATTAATTTGTGAAAAATTTACTATAGAAAATGCAATCCCTGGCGCAATTAAAATTTGCGGCAGTATAAAATTATTTTTTGAAAAATTTACTATAGAAAAGGCAATCCCTGGCGTATTTAAAATTTGAGACAGTAAAAAATTATTTTTTGAATAATTTACTATAGAAAAGGCAATCCCTGGCGTAATTAAAATTTGCGACAGTAAAAAATTTGTTTTTGAAAAATTTACTATAGAAAAGGCAATCCCTGGCGCAATTAAAATTTGCGACAGTAGAAAATTATTTTTTGAAAAATTTACTATAGAAAAGGCAATCCCTGGCGCAATTAAAATTTGCGACAGTAAAAAATTATTTTTTGAATAATTTACTATAGAAAAGGCAATCACTGGCGGATTTAAAATTTGCGACAGTAAAAAATTAATTTGTGAAAAATTTACTATAGAAAAGGCAATCCCTGGCGCAATTAAAATTTGCGACAGTGGAAAATTATTTTTTGAAAAATTTACTATAGAAAATGCAATCCCTGGCGTATTTAAAATTTGCGACAGTAAAAAATTTGTTTTTGAAAAATTTACTATAGAAAAGACAATCCCTGGCGCAATTAAATTTGCGACAGTAGAAAATTATTTTTTGAAAAATTTACTATAGAAAAGGCAATCCCTGGTGCAATTAAAATTTGCGACAGTAAAAAATTATTTTTTGAATAATTTACTATAGAAAAGGCAATCCCTGGCGGATTTAAAATTTGCGACAGTAAAAAATTAATTTGTTAAAAATTTACTATAGAAAAGGCAATCCCTGGCGCAATTAAAATTTGCGACAGTAAAAAATTATTTTTTGCAAAATTTACTATAGAAAAGGCAATCCCTGGCTAATTTAAAATTTGCGACAGTAAAAAATTAATTTGTGAAAAATTTACTATAGAAAAGGCAATCCCTGGCGCAATTAAAATTTGCGACAGTAAAAAATAATTTTTTGAAAAATTTACTGTAGAAAAGGCAATCCCTGGCGCAATTAAAATTTGCGACAGTAAAAAATTATTTTTTGAAAAATTTACTATAGAAAAGGCAATCCCTGGTGCAATTAAAATTTGCGACAGTAAAAAATAATTTTTTGAAAAATTTACTGTAGAAAAGGCAATCCCTGGCGCAATTAAAATTTGCGACAGTAGAAAATTATTTTTTGAAAAATTTACTATAGAAAATGCAATCCCTGGCGTATTTAAAATTTGCGACAGTAAAAAATTTGTTTTTGAAAAATTTACTATAGAAAAGACAATCCCTGGCGCAATTAAATTTGCGACAGTAGAAAATTATTTTTTGAAAAATTTACTATAGAAAAGGCAATCCCTGGCGCAATTAAAATTTGCGACAGTAAAAAATTATTTTTTGAATAATTTACTATAGAAAAGGCAATCCCTGGCGGATTTAAAATTTGCGACAGTAAAAAATTAATTTGTTAAAAATTTACTATAGAAAAGGCAATCCCTGGCGCAATTAAAATTTGCGACAGTAAAAAATTATTTTTTGCAAAATTTACTATAGAAAAGGCAATACCTGGCTAATTTAAAATTTGCGACAGTAAAAAATTAATTTGTGAAAAATTTACTATAGAAAAGGCAATCCTTGGCGCAATTAAAATTTGCGACAGTAAAAAATTATTTTTTGAAAAATTTACTGTAGAAAAGGCAATCCCTGGCGCAATTAAAATTTGCGACAGTAAAAAATTATTTTTTGAAAAATTTACTATATAAAAGGCAATCCCTGGTGCAATTAAAATTTGCGACAGTAAAAAATTATTTTTTGAAAAATTTACTATAGAGAAGGCAATCCCTGGCGCAATTAAAATTTGCGACAGTATAAAATTAATTTTTGAAAAATTTACTATATAAAAGGCAATCCCCGGCGTAATTAAAATTTGCGACAGTAAAAAACTATTTTTTGAAAAATTAACTATAGAAAAGGCAATCCCTGGCGCAATTAAAATTTGCGACAGTAAAAAATTATTTTTTGAAAAATTTACTGTAGAAAAGGCAATCCCTGGCGCAATTAAAATTTGCGACAGTATAAAATTAATTTTTGAAAAATTTACTATAGAAAAGGCAATCCTTGGCGCAATTAAAATCTGCGACAGTAGAAAATTATTTTTTGAAAAATTTACTATCGAAAAGGCAATCCCTGGCGTAATTAAAATTTGCGACAGTAAAAAAATATTTTTTGAAAAATTTACTGTAGAAATGGCAATCCCTGGCGCAATTAAAATTTGCGACAGTAAAAAATTAGTTTTTGAAAAATTTACTATAGAAAAGGCAATCCCTGGAGCAATTAAAATTTGCGACAGTATAAAATTAAATTTTGAAAAATTTACTATAGAAAATGCAATCCCTGGCGCAATTAAAATTTGCGACAGTAAAAAATTATTTTTTGCAAAATTTACTATAGAAAGGCAGTCCCTGGCGTATTTAAAATTTGCGACAGTAAAAAATTAATTTTGGGAAAATTTACTATAGAAAAGGCAATCCCTGGCGTAATTAAAATTTGCGACAGTAAAAAATTATTTTTTGAAAAATTTACTGTAGAAAAGGCAATCCCTGGCGCAATTAAAATTTGCGACAGTAGAAAATTATTTTTTGAAAAATTTACTATAGAAAAGGCAATCCCTGGCGTATTTAAAATTTGCGACAGTAAAAAATTTGTTTTTGAAAAATTTACTATAGAAAAGACAATCCCTGGCGCAATTAAAATTTGCGACAGTAGAAAATTATTTTTTGAAAAATTTACTATAGAAAAGGCAATCCCTGGCGCAATTAAAATTTGCGACAGTAAAAAATTATTTTTTGAATAATTTACTATAGAAAAGGCAATCCCTGGCGGATTTAAAATTTGCGACAGTAAAAAATTAATTTGTGAAAAATTTACTATAGAAAAGGCAATCCCTGGCGCAATTAAAATTTGCGACAGTAAAAAATTATTTTTTGCAAAATTTACTATAGAAAAGGCAATCCCTGGCGTATTTAAAATTTGCGACAGTAAAAAATTAATTTGTGAAAAATTTACTATAGAAAAGGCAATCCCTGGCGTAATTAAAATTTGCGACAGTATAAAATTATTTTTTGAAAAATTTACTGTAGAAAAGGCAATCCCTGGCGCAATTAAAATTTGCGACAGTAAAAAATTATTTTTGAAAAATTTACTATAGAAAAGGCAATCCCTGGTGCAATTAAAATTGGCGACAGTAAAAAATTATTTTTTGAAAAATTTACTATAGAGAAGGCAATCCCTGGCGCAATTAAAATTTGCGACAGTAAAAAATTATTTTTTGAATAATTTACTATAGAAAAGGCAATCCCTGGCGGATTTAAAATTTGCGACAGTAAAAAATTAATTTGTGAAAAATTTACTATAGAAAAGGCAATCCCTGGCGCAATTAAAATTTGCGACAGTAAAAAATTATTTTTTGCAAAATTTACTATAGAAAAGGCAATCCCTGGCGTATTTAAAATTTGCGACAGTAAAAAATTAATTTGTGAAAAATTTACTATAGAAAAGGCAATCCCTGGCGTAATTAAAATTTGCGACAGTAAAAAATTATTTTTTGAAAAATTTACTGTAGAAAAGGCAATCCCTGGCGCAATTAAAATTTGCGACAGTAAAAAATTATTTTTGAAAAATTTACTATAGAAAAGGCAATCCCTGGTGCAATTAAAATTGGCGACAGTAAAAAATTATTTTTTGAAAAATTTACTATAGAGAAGGCAATCCCTGGCGCAATTAAAATTTGCGACAGTATAAAATTATTTTTGAAAAATTTACTATAGAAAAGGCAATCCCCGGCGTAATTAAAATTTGCGACAGTAAAAAATTATTTTTTGAAAAATTTACTGTAGAAAAGGCAATCCCTGGCGCAATTAAAATTTGCGACAGTATAAAATTAATTTTTGAAAAATTTACTATAGAAAAGGCAATCCTTGGCGCAATTAAAATCTGCGACAGTAGAAAATTATTTTTTGAAAAATTTACTATAGAAAAGGCAATCCCTGGCAGATTTAAAATTTGCGACAGTAAAAAATTATTTTTTGAAAAATTTACTGTAGAAAAGGCAATCCCTGGCGCAATTAAAATTTGCGACAGTAAAAAATTATTTTTTGAATAATTTTCTATAGAGAAGGCAATCCCTGGCGCAATTAAAATTTGCGACAGTAAAAAATTATTTTTTGAATAATTTACTATAGAAAAGCCAATCCCTGGCGGATTTAAAATTTGCGACAATAAAAATTTAGTTTTTGAAAAATTTACTATAGAAAAGGCAATCCCTGGCGCAATTAAAATTTGCGACAGTAGAAAATTATTTTCTGAAAAATTTACTATCGAAAAGGCAATACCTGGCGCAATTAAAATTTGCGACAGTAAAAAATTATTTTTTGAATAATTTACTATAGAAAAGGCAATCCCTGGCGGATTTAAAATTTGCGACAGTAAAAAATTAATTTGTGAGAAATTTACTATAGAAAAGGCAATCCCTGGCGTATTTAAAATTTGCGACAGTAAAAAATTAATTTGTGAAAAATTTACTATAGAAAAGGCAATCCCTGGCGCAATTAAAATTTCCGACAGTATAAAATTAAATTTTGAAAAATATACTACAGAAAAAGCAATTCCTGGCGCAATTAAAATTTGCGACAGTAAAAAATTAATTTTTGAAAAATCTACTATAGAAAAGGCAATCCCTGGCGTAATTAAAATTTGCGACAGTAAAAAATTAATTTTTGAAAAATGTACTATAGAAATGGCAATCCCTGGCGCAATTAAAATTTGCGACAGTGAAAAATTAATTTTTGAAAAATTTACTGTAGAAAAGGCAATCCCTGGCGCAATTAAAATTTGCGACAGCAAAAAATTAGTTTTTGAAAAATTTACTATAGAAAAGGCAATCCCTGGCGTATTTAAAATTTGCGACAGTAAAAAATTATTTTTTGCAAAATTTACTATAGAAAAGGCAAACCCTGGCGCAATTAAAATTTGCGACAGTATAAAATTAATTTTTGAAAAATTTACTATAGAAAAGGCAATCCTTGGCGCAATTAAAATCTGCGACAGTAGAAAATTATTTTTTGAAAAATTTACTATAGAAAAGGCAATCCCTGGCAGATTTAAAATTTGCGACAGTAAAAAATTATTTTTTGAAAAATTTACTGTAGAAAAGGCAATCCCTGGCGCAATTAAAATTTGCGACAGTACAAAATTATTTTTTGAATAATTTTCTATAGAGAAGGCAATCCCTGGCGCAATTAAAATTTGCGACAGTAAAAAATTATTTTTTGAATAATTTACTATAGAAAAGCCAATCCCTGGCGGATTTAAAATTTGCGACAATAAAAATTTAGTTTTTGAAAAATTTACTATAGAAAAGGCAATCCCTGGCGCAATTAAAATTTGCGACAGTAGAAAATTATTTTCTGAAAAATTTACTATCGAAAAGGCAATACCTGGCGCAATTAAAATTTGCGACAGTAAAAAATTATTTTTTGAATAATTTACTATAGAAAAGGCAATCCCTGGCGGATTTAAAATTTGCGACAGTAAAAAATTAATTTGTGAGAAATTTACTATAGAAAAGGCAATCCCTGGCGTATTTAAAATTTGCGACAGTAAAAAATTAATTTGTGAAAAATTTACTATAGAAAAGGCAATCCCTGGCGCAATTAAAATTTCCGACAGTATAAAATTAAATTTTGAAAAATATACTACAGAAAAAGCAATTCCTGGCGCAATTAAAATTTGCGACAGTAAAAAATTAATTTTTGAAAAATCTACTATAGAAAAGGCAATCCCTGGCGTAATTAAAATTTGCGACAGTAAAAAATTAATTTTTGAAAAATGTACTATAGAAATGGCAATCCCTGGCGCAATTAAAATTTGCGACAGTGAAAAATTAATTTTTGAAAAATTTACTGTAGAAAAGGCAATCCCTGGCGCAATTAAAATTTGCGACAGCAAAAAATTAGTTTTTGAAAAATTTACTATAGAAAAGGCAATCCCTGGCGTATTTAAAATTTGCGACAGTAAAAAATTATTTTTTGCAAAATTTACTATAGAAAAGGCAAACCCTGGCGCAATTAAAATTTGCGAAAGTAAAAAATTAATTTGTGAAAAATTTACTATAGAAAAGGCAATCCCTGGTGCAATTAAAATTTGCGACAGTAAAAAATTATTTTTTGCAAAATTTACTATAGAAAAGGCAATCCCTGGCGTATTTAAAATTTACGACAGTAAAAAATTAATTTGTGAAAAATTTACTATAGAAGAGGCAATCCCTGGCGTATTTAAAATTTGCGACAGTAAAAAATCAATTTTTGGAAAATTTACTATAAAAAAGGCAATCCCTGGCGTAATTAAAATTTGCGACCGTTAAAAAAGTATTTTTTGAAAAATTTACTGTAGAAAAGGCAATCCCTGGCGCAATTAAAATTTTGCGACAGTAGAAAATTATTTTTTGAAAAATTTACTGTAGAAAAGGCAATACCTGGCGTATTTAAAATTTGCGAGAATAAAAAATTTGTTTTTGAAAAATTTACTATAGAAAAGACAATCCCTGGCGGAATTAAAATTTGCGACAGTAAAAAATTATTTTTTGAATAATTTACTATAGAAAAGGCAATCCCTGGCGGATTTAAAATTTGCGACAGTAAAAAATTAATTTGTGAAAAATTTACTATAGAAAAGGCAATCCCTGGCGCAATTAAAATTTGCGACAGTAAAAAATTATTTTTTGCAAAATTTACTATAGAAAAGGCAATCCCTGGCGTATTTAAAATTTGCGACAGTAAAAAAATAATTTGTGAAAAATTTACTATAGAAAAGGCAATCCCTGGCGCAATTAAAATTTGCGACAGTAAAAAATTATTTTTTGAAAAATTTACTGTACAAAAGGCAATCCCTGGCGCAATTAAAATTTGCGACAGTAAAAAATTATTTTTTGAAAAATTTACTATAGAAAAGGCAATCCCTGGCGCAATTAAAATTTGCGACAGTAAAAAATTATTTTTTGAAAAATTTACTATAGAGAAGGCAATCCCTGGCGCAATTAAAATTTGCGACAATATAAAATTAATTTTTGAAAAATTTACTATAGAAAAGGCAATCCCTGGCGTAATTAAAATTTGCGACAATAAAAATTTAGTTTTTGAAAAATTTACTATAGAAAAGGCAATCCCTGGCGCAATTAAAATTTGCGACAGTAGAAAATTATTTTCTGAAAAATTTACTATCGAAAAGGCAATCCCTGGCGCAATTAAAATTTGCGACAGTAAAAAATTATTTTTTGAATAATTTACTATAGAAAAGGCAATCCCTGGCGGATTTAAAATTTGCGACAGTAAAAAATTAATTTGTGAAAAATTTACTATAGAAAAGGCAATCCCTGGCGCAATTAAAATTTGCGACAGTTAAAAATTATTTTTTGCAAAATTTACTATAGAAAAGGCAATCCCTGGCGTATTTAAAATTTGCGACAGTAAAAAATTAATTTGTGAAAAATTTACTATAGAAAAGGCAATCCCTGGCGCATTTAAAATTTGCGACAGTATAAAATTAAATTTTGAAAAATATACTACAGAAAAAGCAATTCCTGGCGCAATTAAAATTTGCGACAGTAAAAAATTAATTTTTGAAAAATTTACTATAGAAAAGGCAATCCCTGGCGTAATTAAAATTTGCGACAGTAAAAAATTAATTTTTGAAAAATGTACTATAGAAATGGCAATCCCTGGCGCAATTAAAATTTGCGACAGTAAAAAATTATTTTTTGAAAAATTTACTGTAGAAAAGGCAATCCCTGGCGCAGTTAAAATTTGCGACAGTAAAAAATTATTTTTTGAAAAATTTACTGTATAAATGGCAATCCCTGGCGCAATTAAAATTTGCGACAGTGTAAAATTAATTTTTGAAAAATTTACTATAGAAGAGGCAATCCCTGGCGTATTTAAAATTTGCGACAGTAAAAAATTAATTTGTGAAGAATTTACTATAGAAAAGGCAATCCCTGGCGGATTTAAAATTTGCGACAGTAAAAAATTAATTTTTGAAAAATTTACTGTAGAAAAGGCAATCCCTGGCGCAATTAAAATTTGCGACAGCAAAAAATTAGTTTTTGAAAAATTTACTATAGAAAGGGCAATCCCTGGCGTATTTAAAATTTGCGACAGTAAAAAATTATTTTTTGAAAAATTTACTATAGAAAAGGAAATCCCTGGCGTATTTAAAATTTGCTACAGTAAAAAATTATTTTTTTAATAATTTACTATAGAAAAGGCAATCCCTGGCGTATTTAAAATTTGCGACAGTAAAAAATTAATTTGTGAAAAATTTACTATAGAAAAGGCAATCCTTGGCGCAGTTAAGATTTGCGACAATAAAAAATTACTTTTTGCAAAATTTACTACAGAAGAGGCAATCCCTGGCGTATTTAAAATTTGCGACAGTATAAACTTAATTTTTGAAAAATTTACTATAGAAAAGGCAATCCCTGGCGCAGTTAAAATTTGCGACAGTAGAAAATTATTTTTTTGAAAAATTTACTATAGAAAAGGCAATCCCTGGCGCAATTAAAATTTGCGACTGTAAAAAATTAATTTGTGAAAAATTTACTATAGAGAAGGCAATCCCTGGCGCAATTAAAATTTGCGACAATATAAAATTAATTTTTGAAAAATTTACTATAGAAAAGGCAATCCCTGGCGCAATTAAAATTTGCGACAGTAGAAAATTATTTTCTGAAAAATTTACTATCGAAAAGGCAATCCCTGGCGCAATTAAAATTTGCGACAGTAAAAAATTATTTTTTGAATAATTTACTATAGAAATGGCAATCCCTGGCGGATTTAAAATTTGCGACAGTAAAAAATTAATTTGTGAAAAATTTACTATAGAAAAGGCAATCCCTGGCGCAATTAAAATTTGCGACAGTTAAAAATTATTTTTTGCAAAATTTACTATAGAAAAAGCAATCCCTGGCGTATTTAAAATTTGCGACAGTAAAAAATTAATTTGTGAAAAATTTACTATAGAAAAGGCAATCCCTGGCGCATTTAAAATTTGCGACAGTATAAAATTAAATTTTGAAAAATATACTACAGAAAAAGCAATTCCTGGCGCAATTAAAATTTGCGACAGTAAAAAATTAATTTTTGAAAAATTTACTATAGAAAAGGCAATCCCTGGCGTAATTAAAATTTGCGACAGTAAAAAATTAATTTTTGAAAAATGTACTATAGAAATGGCAATCCCTGGCGCAATTAAAATTTGCGACAGTAAAAAATTATTTTTTGAAAAATTTACTGTAGAAAAGGCAATCCCTGGCGCAGTTAAAATTTGCGACAGTAAAAAATTATTTTTTGAAAAATTTACTGTATAAATGGCAATCCCTGGCGCAATTAAAATTTGCGACAGTGTAAAATTAATTTTTGAAAAATTTACTATAGAAGAGGCAATCCCTGGCGTATTTAAAATTTGCGACAGTAAAAAATTAATTTGTGAAAAATTTACTATAGAAAAGGCAATCCCTGGCGGATTTAAAATTTGCGACAGTAAAAAATTAATTTTTGAAAAATTTACTGTAGAAAAGGCAATCCCTGGCGCAATTAAAATTTGCGACAGCAAAAAATTAGTTTTTGAAAAATTTACTATAGAAAGGGCAATCCCTGGCGTATTTAAAATTTGCGACAGTAAAAAATTATTTTTTGAAAAATTTACCATAGAAAAGGAAATCCCTGGCGTATTTAAAATTTGCTACAGTAAAAAATTATTTTTTTAATAATTTACTATAGAAAAGGCAATCCCTGGCGTATTTAAAATTTGCGACAGTAAAAAATTAATTTGTGAAAAATTTACTATAGAAAAGGCAATCCTTGGCGCAGTTAAGATTTGCGACAATAAAAAATTACTTTTTGCAAAATTTACTACAGAAGAGGCAATCCCTGGCGTATTTAAAATTTGCGACAGTATAAACTTAATTTTTGAAAAATTTACTATAGAAAAGGCAATCCCTGGCGCAGTTAAAATTTGCGACAGTAGAAAATTATTTTTTGAAAAATTTACTATAGAAAAGGCAATCCCTGGCGCAATTAAAATTTGCGACTGTAAAAAATTAATTTGTGAAAAATTTACTATAGAGAAGGCAATCCCTGGCGCAATTAAAATTTGCGACAATATAAAATTAATTTTTGCAAAATTTACTATAGAAAAGGCAATCCCTGGCGCAATTAAAATTTGCGACAGTAGAAAATTATTTTCTGAAAAATTTACTATCGAAAAGGCAATCCCTGGCGCAATTAAAATTTGCGACAGTAAAAAATTATTTTTTGAATAATTTACTATAGAAAAGGCAATCCCTGGCGGATTTAAAATTTGCGACAGTAAAAAATTAATTTGTGAAAAATTTACTATAGAAAAGGCAATCCCTGGCGCAATTAAAATTTGCGACAGTTAAAAATTATTTTTTGCAAAATTTACTATAGAAAAGGCAATCCCTGGCGTATTTAAAATTTGCGACAGTAAAAAATTAATTTGTGAAAAATTTACTATAGAAAAGGCAATCCCTGGCGCATTTAAAATTTGCGACAGTATAAAATTAAATTTTGAAAAATATACTACAGAAAAAGCAATTCCTGGCGCAATTAAAATTTGCGACAGTAAAAAATTAATTTTTGAAAAATCTACTATAGAAAAGGCAATCCCTGGCGTAATTAAAATTTGCGACAGTAAAAAATTAATTTTTGAAAAATGTACTATAGAAATGGCAATCCCTGGCGCAATTAAAATTTGCGACAGTAGAAAATTATTTTTTCAAAAATTTACTATAGAAAAGGCAATCCCTGGCGCAATTAAAATGTGCGACTGTAAAAAATTAATTTGTGAAAAATTTACTACAGAAAAAGCAATTCCTGGCGCAATTAAAATTTGCGACAGTAAAAAATTATTTTTTGAAAAATTTACTGTAGAAAAGGCAATCCCTGGCGCAGTTAAAATTTGCGACAGTAAAAAATTATTTTTTGAAAAATTTACTGTAGAAATGGCAATCCCTGGCGCAATTAAAATTTGCGACAGTGTAAAATTAATTTTTGAAAAATTTACTATAGAAGAGGCAATCCCTGGCGTATTTAAAATTTCCGACAGTAAAAAATTAATTTGTGAAAAATTTACTATAGAAAAGGCAATCCCTGGCGGATTTAAAATTTGCGACAGTAAAAAATTAATTTTTGAAAAATTTACTGTAGAAAAGGCAATCCCTGGCGCAATTAAAATTTGCGACAGCAAAAAATTAGTTTTTGAAAAATTTACTATAGAAAGGGCAATCCCTGGCGTATTTAAAATTTGCGACAGTAAAAAATTATTTTTTGCAAAATTTAATATAGAAAAGGCAATCCCTGGCGCAATTAAAATTTGCGACAGTAAAAAATTTATTTGTGAAAAAATTACTATAGAAAAGGCAATCCGTGGCGGAATTAAAATTTGCGACAGTAAAAAATTATTTTTTGAAAAATTTACTGTAGAAAAGGCAATCCCTGGCGCAATTAAAATTTGCGACAGTAAAAAATTATTTTTTGAAAAATTTACTGTAGAAAAGGCAATCCTTGGCGTAATTAAAATTTGCGACAGTAAAAAATTAATTTTGAAAAATTTACTATAGAAAAGGCAATCCCTGGCGCAATTAAAATTTGCGACAGTATAAAATTAAATTTTGAAAAATTTACTATAGAAAAGGCAATCCCTGGCGTAATTAAAATTTTCGACAGTAAAAAATTATTTTTTGAAAAATTTACTATAGAAAAGGTAATCCCTGGCGCATTTACAATTTGCGACAGTAAAAAATTATTTTTTTTGCAAAATTTACTATAGAAAAGGCAATCCCTGGCGCATTTACAATATGCGACAGTAAAAAATTATTTTTTTGCAAAATTTACTATAGAAAAGGAAATCCCTGGCGTATTTAAAATTTGCTACAATAAAAAATTATTTTTTGAATAATTTACTATAGAAAAGGCATTCCCTGGCGTATTTAAAATTTGCGACAGTAAAAAATTAATTTGTGAAAAATTTACTATAGAAAAGGCAATCCTTGGCGCAGTTAAAATTTGCGACAATAAAAAATTACTTTTTGCAAAATTTACTATAGAAGAGGCAATCCCTGGCGTATTTAAAATTTGCGACAGTATAAAATTAATTTTTGAAAAATTTACTATAGAAAAGGCAATCCCTGGCGCAGTTAAAATTTGCGACAGTAGAAAATTATTTTTTGAAAAATTTACTATAGAAAAGGCAATCCCTGGCGCAATTAAAATTTGCGACTGTAAAAAATTAATTTGTGAAAAATTTACTATAGAAAAGGCAATCCCTGGCGGAATTAAAATTTGCGACAGTAAAAAATTATTTTTTGAAAAATTTACTGTAGAAAAGGCAATCCCTGGCGCAATTAAAATTTGCGACAGTAAAAAATTATTTTTTGAAAAATTTACTGTAGAAAAGGCAATCCTTGGCGTAATTAAAATTTGCGACAGTAAAAAATTAAATTTTGAAAAATTTACTATAGAAAAGGCAATCCCTGGCGTAATTAAAATTTGCGACAGTAAAAAATTATTTTTTGAAAAATTTACTATAGAAATGTTAATCCCTGGCGCATTTACAATTTGCGACAGTAAAAAATTATTTTTTGCAAAATTTACTATAGAAAAGGCAATCCCTGGCGTAATTAAAATTTGCGATAGTAAAAAATAATTTTTTGAAAAATTTACTGTAGAAAGGCAATCTCTGGCGCAATTAAAATTTGCGACAGTAAAAAATTATTTTTTGCAAAATTTACTATAGAAGAGGCAAACACTGGCGTATTTAAACTTTGCGACAGTAAAAAATTAATTTTTGAAAAATTTACTATAGAAAAGGCACTCCCTGGCGTAATTAAAATTTGCGACAGTAAAAAATTATTTTTTGAAAAATTTACTGTAGAAAAGGCAATCCCTGGCGTAATTAAAATTTGCGAAAGTAAAAAATTATTTTTTGAAAAATTTACTGTAGAAAAGGCAATCCCTGGCGCAATTAAAATTTGCGACAGTAAAAAATTATTTTTTGAATACTTTACTATAGAAAAGGCAATCCCTGGAGGATTTAAAATTTGTGACAGTAAAAAATTAATTTGTGAAAAATTTACTATAGAAAAGCCAATCCCTGGCGCAATTAAAATTTCCGACAGTAAAAAATTATTTTTTGCAAAATTTACTATAGAATAGGCAATTCCTGGCGTATTTAAAATTTGCGACAGTAAAAAATTAATTTGTGAAAAATTTACTATAGAAAAGGCAATCCATGGCGCAATTAAAATTTGCGACATTAAAAAATTATTTTTTGAAAAATTTACTATAGAAAAGGCAATCCCTGGCGTAATTAAAATTTGCGACATTAAAAAATTAGTTTTTGAAAAATTTACTTTAGAAAAGGCAATCCCTGGCGCAATTAAAATATGCGACAGTAGAAAATTATTTTTTGAAAAATTTACTATAGAAAAGGCAATCCCTGGCGCAATTAAAATTTGCGACTGTAAAAAATTAATTTGTGAAAAATTTACTACAGAAAAAGCAATTCCTGGCGCAATTAAAATTTGCGACAGTAAAAAATTATTTTTTGAAAAATTTACTGTAGAAAAGGCAATCCCTGGCGCAGTTAAAATTTGCGACAGTAAAAAATTATTTTTTGAAAAATTTACTGTAGAAATGGCAATCCCTGGCGCAATTAAAATTTGCGACAGTGTAAAATTAATTTTTGAAAAATTTACTATAGAAGAGGCAATCCCTGGCGTATTTAAAATTTGCGACAGTAAAAAATTAATTTGTGAAAAATTTACTATAGAAAAGGCAATCCCTGGCGGATTTAAAATTTGCGACAGTAAAAAATTAATTTTTGAAAAATTTACTGTAGAAAAGGCAATCCCTGGCGCAATTAAAATTTGCGACAGCAAAAAATTAGTTTTTGAAAAATTTACTATAGAAAGGGCAATCCCTGGCGTATTTAAAATTTGCGACAGTAAAAAATTATTTTTTGCAAAATTTAATATAGAAAAGGCAATCCCTGGCGCAATTAAAATTTGCGACAGTAAAAAATTAATTTGTGAAAAAATTACTATAGAAAAGGCAATCCGTGGCGGAATTAAAATTTGCGACAGTAAAAAATTATTTTTTGAAAAATTTACTGTAGAAAAGGCAATCCCTGGCGCAATTAAAATTTGCGACAGTAAAAAATTATTTTTTGAAAAATTTACTGTAGAAAAGGCAATCCTTGGCGTAATTAAAATTTGCGACAGTAAAAAATTAATTTTGAAAAATTTACTATAGAAAAGGCAATCCCTGGCGCAATTAAAATTTGCGACAGTATAAAATTAAATTTTGAAAAATTTACTATAGAAAAGGCAATCCCTGGCGTAATTAAAATTTTCGACAGTAAAAAATTATTTTTTGAAAAATTTACTATAGAAAAGGTAATCCCTGGCGCATTTACAATTTGCGACAGTAAAAAATTATTTTTTTTGCAAAATTTACTATAGAAAAGGCAATCCCTGGCGCATTTACAATATGCGACAGTAAAAAATTATTTTTTTGCAAAATTTACTATAGAAAAGGAAATCCCTGGCGTATTTAAAATTTGCTACAGTAAAAAATTATTTTTTGAATAATTTACTATAGAAAAGGCATTCCCTGGCGTATTTAAAATTTGCGACAGTAAAAAATTAATTTGTGAAAAATTTACTATAGAAAAGGCAATCCTTGGCGCAGTTAAAATTTGCGACAATAAAAAATTACTTTTTGCAAAATTTACTATAGAAGAGGCAATCCCTGGCGTATTTAAAATTTGCGACAGTATAAAATTAATTTTTGAAAAATTTACTATAGAAAAGGCAATCCCTGGCGCAGTTAAAATTTGCGACAGTAGAAAATTATTTTTTGAAAAATTTACTATAGAAAAGGCAATCCCTGGCGCAATTAAAATTTGCGACTGTAAAAAATTAATTTGTGAAAAATTTACTATAGAAAAGGCAATCCCTGGCGGAATTAAAATTTGCGACAGTAAAAAATTATTTTTTGAAAAATTTACTGTAGAAAAGGCAATCCCTGGCGCAATTAAAATTTGCGACAGTAAAAAATTATTTTTTGAAAAATTTACTGTAGATAAGGCAATCCTTGGCGTAATTAAAATTTGCGACAGTAAAAAATTAAATTTTGAAAAATTTTCTATAGAAAAGGCAATCCCTGGCGTAATTAAAATTTGCGACAGTAAAAAATTATTTTTTGAAAAATTTACTATAGAAATGTTAATCCCTGGCGCATTTACAATTTGCGACAGTAAAAAATTATTTTTTGCAAAATTTACTATAGAAAAGGCAATCCCTGGCGTAATTAAAATTTGCGACAGTAAAAAATAATTTTTTGAAAAATTTACTGTAGAAAGGCAATCTCTGGCGCAATTAAAATTTGCGACAGTAAAAAATTATTTTTTGCAAAATTTACTATAGAAGAGGCAAACACTGGCGTATTTAAACTTTGCGACAGTAAAAAATTAATTTTTGAAAAATTTACTATAGAAAAGGCACTCCCTGGCGTAATTAAAATTTGCGACAGTAAAAAATTATTTTTTGAAAAATTTACTGTAGAAAAGGCAATCCCTGGCGTAATTAAAATTTGCGAAAGTAAAAAATTATTTTTTGAAAAATTTACTGTAGAAAAGGCAATCCCTGGCGCAATTAAAATTTGCGACAGTAAAAAATTATTTTTTGAATACTTTACTATAGAAAAGGCAATCCCTGGAGGATTTAAAATTTGTGACAGTAAAAAATTAATTTGTGAAAAATTTACTATAGAAAAGCCAATCCCTGGCGCAATTAAAATTTCCGACAGTAAAAAATTATTTTTTGCAAAATTTACTATAGAATAGGCAATTCCTGGCGTATTTAAAATTTGCGACAGTAAAAAATTAATTTGTGAAAAATTTACTATAGAAAAGGCAATCCATGGCGCAATTAAAATTTGCGACATTAAAAAATTATTTTTTGAAAAATTTACTATAGAAAAGGCAATCCCTGGCGTAATTAAAATTTGCGACATTAAAAAATTAGTTTTTGAAAAATTTACTTTAGAAAAGGCAATCCCTGGCGCAATTAAAATATGCGACAGTAGAAAATTATTTTTTGAAAAATTTACTATAGAAAAGGCAATCCCTGGCGCAATTAAAATTTGCGACAGTAAAAAATTATTTTTTAAATAATTTACTATAGAAGAAAAGGCAATCCCTGGCGGATTTAAAATTTGCGACAGTAAAAAATTAATTTGTGAAAAATTTACTATAGAAAAGGCAATCCCTGGCGCAATTAAAATTTGCGACAGTAAAAAACTATTTTTTGCAAAATTTACTATAGAAAAGGCAATCCCTGGCGTATTTAAAATTTGCGACAATAAAAAATTAATTTGTGTAAAATTTACTATAGAAAAGGCAATCCCTGGCGCAATTAATATTTGCGACAGTATAAAATTAAATTTTGAAAAATTTACTATAGAAAAGGCAGTCCCTTGCGCAATTAAAATTTGCGACAGTAAAAAATTAATTTTTGAAAAATTTACTATAGAAAAGGCAATCCCTGTCGTAATTAAAATTTGCGACATTAAAAAATTAATTTTTGAAAAATGTACTATAGAAAAGGCAATCCCTGGCGCAATTAAAATTTGCGACAGTAAAAAATTATTTTTTGAAAAATTTACTGTAGAAAAGGCAATCCCTGGCGCAATTAAAATTTGCGACAGTAAAAAATTTATTTTTTGAAAAATTTACTGTAGAAGTGGCAATCCCTGTCGCTATTAAAATTTCCGAAAGTATAAAATTAATTTTTGAAAAATTTACAATAGAAGTGGCAATCCCTGGCGTATTTAAAATTTGCGACAGTAAAAAATTAATTTGTGAAAAATTTACTATAGAAAAGGCAATCCCTGGCGTATTTAAAATTTGCGACAGAAAAAAATTAATTTGTGAAAAATTTACTATAGAAAAGGCAATCCCTGGCGCAATTAAAATTTGCGACAGTAAAAAATTAATTTGTGAAAAATTTACTATAGAAAAGGCAATCCGTGGCGGAATTAAAATTTGCGACAGTAAAAAATTATTTTTTGAAAAATTTACTGTAGAAAAGGCAATCCCTGGCGCAATTAAAATTTGCGACAGTAAAAAATTATTTTTTGAAAAATTTACTGTAGAAAAGGCAATCCTTGGCGTAATTAAAATTTGCGACAGTAAAAAAATTAGTTTTTGAAAAATTTACTATATAAAAGGCAATCCCTGGCGCAATTAAAATTTGCGACAGTATAAAATTAAATTTTGAAAAATATACTATAGAAAAGGCAATCCCTGGCGTAATTAAAATTTTCGACAGTAAAAAATTATTTTTTGAAAAATTTACTATAGAAAAGGTAATCCCTGGCGCATTTACAATTTGCGACAGTAAAAAATTATTTTTTTTGCAAAATTTACTATAGAAAAGGCAATCCCTGGCGCATTTACAATTTGCGACAGTAAAAAATTATTTTTTTGCAAAATCTACTATAGAAAAGGAAATCCCTGGCGTATTTAAAATTTGCTACAGTAAAAAATTATTTTTTGAATAATTTACTATAGAAAAGGCAATCCCTGGCGTATTTAAAATTTGCGACAGTAAAAAATTAATTTGTGAAAAATTTACTATAGAAAAGGCAATCCTTGGCGCAGTTAAAATTTGCGACAATAAAAAATTACTTTTTGCAAAATTTACTATAGAAGAGGCAATCCCTGGCGTATTTAAAATTTGAGACAGTATAAAATTAATTTTTAAAAATTTACTATAGAAAAGGCAATCCCTGGCGCAGTTAAAATTTGCGACAGTAGAAAATTATTTTTTGAAAAATTTACTATAGAAAAGGCAATCCCTGGCGCAATTAAAATTTGCGACTGTAAAAAATTAATTTGTGAAAAATTTACTATAGAAAAGGCAATCCCTGGCGGAATTAAAATTTGCGACAGTAAAAAATTATTTTTTGAAATATTTACTGTAGAAAAGGCAATCCCTGGCGCAATTAAAATTTGCGACAGTAAAAAATTATTTTTTGAAAAATTTACTGTAGAAAAGGCAATCCTTGGCGTAATTAAAATTTGCGACAGTAAAAAATTAAATTTTGAAAATTTACTATAGAAAAGGCAATCCCTGGCGTAATTAAAATTTGCGACAGTAAAAAATTATTTTTTGAAAAATTTACTATAGAAATGTTAATCCCTGTCGCATTTACAATTTGCGTAAAAAATTATTTTTGCAAAATTTACTATAGAAAAGGCAATCCCTGGCGTATTTAAAATTTGCTACAGTAAAAAATTGTTTTTTGAATAATTTACTATAGAAATGGCAATCCCTGGCGTATTTAAAATTTGCAACAGTAAAAAATTAATTTGTGAAAAATTTACTATAGAAAAGGCAATCCTTGGCGCAATTAAAATTTGCTACAATAAAAAATTACTTTTTGCAAAATTTACTATAGAAGAGGCAATACCTGGCGTATTTAAAACTTGCGACAGTATAAAATTAGTTTTTGAAAAATTTACTATAGAAAAGGCAATCCCTGGCGCAATTAAAATTTGCGACAGTAGAAAATTATTTTTTGAAAAATTTACTATAAAAAAGGCAATCCCTGGCGCAATTAAAATTTGCGACAGTAAAAAATTAATTTGTGAAAAATTTACTATAGAAAAGGCAATCCCTGGCGGATTTAAAATTTGCGACAGTAAAAAATTAATTTGTGTAAAATTTACTATAGAAAAGGCAATCCCTGGCGTAATTAAAATTTGCGACAATAAAAAATTAGTTTTTGAAAAATTTACTACAGAAAAGGCAATCCCTGGCGTAATTAAAATTTGCGACAGTAAAAAATTATTTTTTGAAAAATTTGCTGTAGAAAAGGCAATCCCTGGCGTATTTAAAATTTGCGACAGTAAAAAATTATTTTTTGAATAATTTACTATAGAAAAGGCAATCCCTGGCGTATTTTATATTTGCAACAGTAAAAAATTAATTTGTGAAAAATTTACTATAGTAAAGGCAGTCCCTGGCGTATTTAAAATTTGCGACAGTAAAAAATTATTTTTTGAAAAATTTACTGTAGAAAAGGCAATCCCTGGCGCAATTAAAATTTGCGATAGTAAAAAATTATTTTTTGAAAAATTTACTATAGAAAAGGCAATCCCTGGCGCAATTAAAATTTGCGACAGTCAAAAATTATTTTTTGAAAAATTTACTGTAGAAAAGGCAATCCCTGGCGCAATTAAAATTTGCGACAGTATAAAATTAATTTTTGAAAAATTTACTATAGAAAAGGCAATCCATGGCGCAATTAAAATTTGCGACAGTAAAAAATTATTTTTTGAAAAATTTACTGTAGAGAAGGCAATTCCTGGCGCAAATAAAATCTGCGACAGTATAAAATTAATTTTTGAAAAATTTACTATAGAAAAGGCAATCCCTGGCGCAATTAAAATCTGCGACAGTAGAAAATTATTTTTTGAAAAATTTACTATAGAAAAAGCAATCCCTGGCGTAATTAAAATTTGCGACAGTAAAAAATTATTTTTTGAAAAATTTACTGTAGAAAAGGCAATCTCTGGCGCAATTAAAATTTGCGACAGTAAAAAATTATTTTTTGCAAAATTTACTATAGAAGAGGCAAACACTGGCGTATTTAAACTTTGCGACAGTAAAAAATTAATTTTTGAAAAATTTACTATAGAAAAGGCACTCCCTGGCGTAATTAAAATTTGCGACAGTAAAAAATTATTTTTTGAATACTTTACTATAGAAAAGGCAATCCCTGGAGGATTTAAAATTTGTGACAGTAAAAAATTAATTTGTGAAAAATTTACTATAGAAAAGCCAATCCCTGGCGCAATTAAAATTTCCGACAGTAAAAAATTATTTTTTGCAAAATTTACTATAGAATAGGCAATTCCTGGCGTATTTAAAATTTGCGACAGTAAAAAATTAATTTGTGAAAAATTTACTATAGAAAAGGCAATCCATGGCGCAATTAAAATTTGCGACATTAAAAAATTATTTTTTGAAAAATTTACTATAGAAAAGGTAATCCCTGGCGTAATTAAAATTTGCGACAGTAAAAAATTAGTTTTTGAAAAATTTACTTTAGAAAAGGCAATCCCTGGCGCAATTAAAATATGCGACAGTAGAAAATTATTTTTTGAAAAATTTACTATAGAAAAGGCAATCCCTGGCGCAATTAAAATTTGCGACAGTAAAAAATTATTTTTTGAATAATTTACTATAGAAAAGGCAATCCCTGGCGGATTTAAAATTTGCGACAGTAAAACATTAATTTGTGAAAAATTTACTATAGAAAAGGCAATCCCTGGCGCAATTAAAATTTGCGACAGTAAAAAACTATTTTTTGCAAAATTTACTATAGAAAAGGCAATCCCTGGCGTATTTAAAATTTGCGACAATAAAAAATTAATTTGTGTAAAATTTACTATAGAAAAGGCAATCCCTGGCGCAATTAATATTTGCGACAGTATAAAATTAAATTTTGAAAAATTTACTATAGAAAAGGCAGTCCCTTGCGCAATTAAAATTTGCGACAGTAAAAAATTAATTTTTGAAAAATTTACTATAGAAAAGGCAATCCCTGTCGTAATTAAAATTTGCGACATTAAAAAATTAATTTTTGAAAAATGTACTATAGAAAAGGCAATCCCTGGCGCAATTAAAATTTGCGACAGTAAAAAATTATTTTTTGAAAAATTTACTGTAGAAAATGCAATCCCTGGCGCAATTAAAATTTGCGACAGTAAAAAATTTATTTTTTGAAAAATTTACTGTAGAAATGGCAATCCCTGTCGCTATTAAAATTTGCGAAAGTATAAAATTAATTTTTGAAAAATTTACTATAGAAGTGGCAATCCCTGGCGTATTTAAAATTTGCGACAGTAAAAAATTAATTTGTGAAAAATTTATTATAGAAAAGGCAATCCCTGGCGTATTTAAAATTTGCGACAGTAAAAAATTAATTTGTGAAAAATTTACTATTGAAAAGGCAATCCCTGGCGGATTTACAATTTGCAACAGTAAAAAATTATTTTTTTGCAAAATTTACTATAGAAAAGGGAATGCCTGGCGTATTTAAAATTTGCTACAGTAAAAAATTGTTTTTTGAATAATTTACTATAGAAAAGGCAATCCCTGGCGTTTTTAAAATTTGCGACATTAAAAAATTAATTTTTGAAAAATGTACTATAGAAAAGGCAATCCCTGGCGCAATTAAAATTTGCGACAGTAAAAAATTATTTTTTGAAAAATTTACTGTAGAAAAGGCAATCCTTGGCGCAATTAAAATGTGCGACAGTAAAAAATGATTTTTTGAATAATTTACTATAGAAAAGGCAATCCCTGGCGGATTTAAAATTTGCGACAGTAAAAAATTAATTTTTGAAAAATTTACTATAGAAAAGGCAATCCTTGGCGTAATTAAAATTTGCGACAGTAAAAAATTATTTTTTGAAAAATTTACTGTAGAAATGGCAATCCCTGGCGTAATTAAAATTTGCGACAGTAAAAAATTATTTTTTGAAAAATTTACTGTAGAAAAGGCAATCCATGGCGCAATTAAAATTTGCGACAGTTGAAAATTATTTTTTGAAAAATTTACTATAGAAAAGGCAATCCCTGGCGCAATGAAAATTTGTGACAGTAAAAAATTATTTTTTGAATAATTTACTATAGAAAAGGCAATCCCTGGCGGATTTAAAATTTGCGACAGTAAAAAATTAATCTTTGAAAAATTTACTATAGAAAAGGCAATCCCTGGCGTAATTAAAATTTGCGACAGTAAAAAATTAGTTTTTGAAAAATTTACTATAGAAAAGGCAATCCCTGTCGTAATTAAAATTTGCGACAGTAAAAAATTATTTTTTGAAAAATTTACTGTAGAAAAGGCAATCCCTGGCGTATTTAAAATTTGCGACAGTAAAAAATTATTTTTTGAATAATTTACTATAGAAAAGGCAATCCCTGGCGTAATTAAAATTTGCGACAGTAAAAAATTATTTTTTGAAAAATTTACTGTAGAAAAGGCAATCCATGGCGCAATTAAAATTTGCGACAGTTGAAAATTATTTTTTGAAAAATTTACTATAGAAAAGGCAATCCCTGGCGCAATGAAAATTTGTGACAGTAAAAAATTATTTTTTGAATAATTTACTATAGAAAAGGCAATCCCTGGCGGATTTAAAATTTGCGACAGTAAAAAATTAATCTTTGAAAAATTTACTATAGAAAAGGCAATCCCTGGCGTAATTAAAATTTGCGACAGTAAAAAATTAGTTTTTGAAAAATTTACTATAGAAAAGGCAATCCCTGTCGTAATTAAAATTTGCGACAGTAAAAAATTATTTTTTGAAAAATTTACTGTAGAAAAGGCAATCCCTGGCGTATTTAAAATTTGCGACAGTAAAAAATTATTTTTTGAATAATTTACTATAGAAAAGGCAATCCCTGGCGTAATTAAAATTTGCGACAGTAAAAAATTATTTTTTGAAAAATTTACTGTAGAAAAGGCAATCCATGGCGCAATTAAAATTTGCGACAGTTGAAAATTATTTTTTGAAAAATTTACTATAGAAAAGGCAATCCCTGGCGCAATGAAAATTTGTGACAGTAAAAAATTATTTTTTGAATAATTTACTATAGAAAAGGCAATCCCTGGCGGATTTAAAATTTGCGACAGTAAAAAATTAATCTTTGAAAAATTTACTATAGAAAAGGCAATCCCTGGCGTAATTAAAATTTGCGACAGTAAAAAATTAGTTTTTGAAAAATTTACTATAGAAAAGGCAATCCCTGTCGTAATTAAAATTTGCGACAGTAAAAAATTATTTTTTGAAAAATTTACTGTAGAAAAGGCAATCCCTGGCGTATTTAAAATTTGCGACAGTAAAAAATTATTTTTTGAATAATTTACTATAGAAAAGGCAATCCTTGGCGTATTTTATATTTGCGAGAGTAAAAAATTAATTTGTGAAAAATTTACTATAGAAAAGGCAATCCCTGGCGCAATTAAAATTTACGACAGTAAAAAATTATTTTTTGAAAAATTTACTGTAGAAAAGGCAATCCCTGGCGCAATTAAAATTTGCGACAGTTAAAAATTATTTTATGATAAATTTACTGTAGAAATGGCAATCCCTGGCGCAATTAAAATTTGTGACAGTAAAAAATTATTTTTTGAAAAATTTACTATAGAGAAGGCAATCCCTGGCGCAATTAAAATTTGCGACAGTATAAAATTAATTTTTGAAAAATTTACTATAGAAAAGGCAATCTCCGGCGTAATTAAAATTTGCGACAGTATAAAATTAATTTTTGAAAAATTTACTATAGAAAAGGCAATCCCTGGCGCAATTAAAATCTGCGACAGTAGAAATTTATTTTTGAAAAATTTACTATAGAAAAGGCAATCCCTGGCGTATTTAAAATTTGCGACAGTAAAAAATTATTTTTTGAAAAATTTACTGTAGAAAAGGCAATCCCTGGCGCAATTAAAATTTGCGACAGTAAAAAATTATTTTTTGAAAAATTTACTATAGAAAAGGCAATCCCTGGGGCAATTAAAATTTGCGACAGTAAAAAATTATTTTTTGAAAAATTTATTGTAGAAAAGGCAATCCCTGGCGCAATTAAAATTTGCGACAGTATAAAATTAATTTTTGAAAAATTTACTATAGAAAAGGCAATCTCCGGCGTAATTAAAATTTGCGACAGTATAAAATTAATTTTTGAAAAATTTACTATAGAAAAGGCAATCCCTGGCGCAATTAAAATCTGCGACAGTAGAAAATTATTTTTTGAAAAATTTACTATAGAAAAGGTAATCCCTGGCGCATTTACAATTTGCGACAGTAAAAAATTATTTTTTTTGCAAAATTTACTATAGAAAAGGCAATCCCTGGCGCATTTACAATTTGCGACAGTAAAAAATTATTTTTTTGCAAAATTTACTATAGAAAAGGAAATCCCTGGCGTATTTAAAATTTGCTACATTAAAAAATTATTTTTTGAATAATTTACTATAGAAAAGGCAATCCCTGGCGTATTTAAAATTTGCGACAGTAAAAAATTAATTTGTGAAAAATTTACTATAGAAAAGGCAATCCTTGGCGCAGTTAAAATTTGCGACAATAAAAAATTACTTTTTGCAAAATTTACTATAGAAGAGGCAATCCCTGGCGTATTTAAAATTTGCGACAGTATAAAATTAATTTTTGAAAAATTTACTATAGAAAAGGCAATCCCTGGCGCAGATAAAATTTGCGACAGTAGAAAATTATTTTTTGAAAAATTTACTATAGAAAAGGCAATCCCTGGCGCAATTAAAATTTGCGACTGTAAAAAATTAATTTGTGAAAAATTTACTATAGAAAAGGCAATCCCTGGCGGAATTAAAATTTGCGACAGTAAAAAATTATTTTTTGAAAAATTTACTGTAGAAAAGGCAATCCCTGGCGCAATTAAAATTTGCGACAGTAAAAAATTTACTGTAGAAAAGGCAATCCTTGGCGTAATTAAAATTTGCGACAGTAAAAAATTAAATTTTGAAAAATTTACTATAGAAAAGGCAATCCCTGGCGTAATTAAAATTTGCGACAGTAAAAAATTATTTTTTGAAAAATTTACTATAGAAATGTTAATCCCTGGCGCATTTACAATTTGCGTAAAAAATTATTTTTTGCACAATTTACTATAGAAAAGGCAATCCCTGGCGTATTTAAAATTTGCTACAGTAAAAAATTGTTTTTTGAATAATTTACTATAGAAATGGCAATCCCTGGAGTATTTAAAATTAGCAACAGTAAAAAATTAATTTGTGAAAAATTTACTATAGAAAAGGCAATCCTTGGCGCAATTAAAATTTGCGACAATAAAAAATTACTTTTTGCAAAATTTACTATAGAAGAGGCAATACCTGGCGTATTTAAAACTTGCGACAGTATAAAATTAGTTTTTGAAAAATTTACTATAGAAAAGGCAATCCCTGGCGCAATTAAAATTTGCGACAGTAGAAAATTATTTTTTGAAAAATTTACTATAAAAAAGGCAATCCCTGGCGCAATTAAAATTTGCGACAGTAAAAAATTAATTTGTGAAAAATTTACTATAGAAAAGGCAATCCCTGGCGGATTTAAAATTTGCGACAGTAAAAAATTAATTTGTGAAAAATTTACTATAGAAAAGGCAATCCCTGGCGTAATTAAAATTTGCGACAGTAAAAAATTAGTTTTTGAAAAATTTACTACAGAAAAGGCAATCCCTGGCGTAATTAAAATTAGTAAAAAATTATTTTTTGAAAAATTTGCTGCAGAAAAGGCAATCCCTGGCGTATTTAAAATTTGCGACAGTAAAAAATTATTTTTTGAATAATTTACTATAGAAAAGGCAATCCCTGGCGTATTTTATATTTGCAACAGTAAAAAATTAATTTGTGAAAAATTTACTATAGTAAAGGCAGTCCCTGGCGTATTTAAAATTTGCGACAGTAAAAAATTATTTTTTGAAAAATTTACTGTAGAAAAGGCAATCCCTGGCGCAATTAAAATTTGCGATAGTAAAAAATTATTTTTTGAAAAATTTACTATAGAAAAGGCAATCCCTGGCGCAATTAAAATTTGCGACAGTCAAAAATTATTTTTTGAAAAATTTACTGTAGAATAGGCAATCCCTGGCGCAATTAAAATTTGCGACAGTATAAAATTAATTTTTGAAAAATTTACTATAGAAAAGGCAATCCATGGCGCAATTAAAATTTGCGACAGTAAAAAATTATTTTTTGAAAAATTTACTGTAGAGAAGGCAATTCCTGGCGCAAATAAAATCTGCGACAGTATAAAATTAATTTTTGAAAAATTTACTATAGAAAAGGCAATCCCTGGTGCAATTAAAATCTGCGACAGTAGAAAATTATTTTTTGAAAAATTTACTATAGAAAAAGCAATCCCTGGCGTAATTAAAATTTGCGACAGTAAAAAATTATTTTTTGAAAAATTTACTGTAGAAAAGGCAATCTCTGGCGCAATTAAAATTTGCGACAGTAAAAAATTATTTTTTGCAAAATTTACTATAGAAGAGGCAAACACTGGCGTATTTAAACTTTGCGACAGTAAAAAATTAATTTTTGAAAAATTTACTATAGAAAAGGCACTCCCTGGCGTAATTAAAATTTGCGACAGTAAAAAATTATTTTTTGAAAAATTTACTGTAGAAAAGGCAATCCCTGGCGTAATTAAAATTTGCGAAAGTAAAAAATTATTTTTTGAAAAATTTACTGTAGAAAAGGCAATCCCTGGCGCAATTAAAATTTGCGACAGTAAAAAATTATTTTTTGAATACTTTACTATAGAAAAGGCAATCCCTGGAGGATTTAAAATTTGTGACAGTAAAAAATTAATTTGTGAAAAATTTACTATAGAAAAGCCAATCCCTGGCGCAATTAAAATTTCCGACAGTAAAAAACTATTTTTTGCAAAATTTACTATAGAAAAGGCAATCCCTGGCGTATTTAAAATTTGCGACAGTAAAAAATTAATTTGTGAAAAATTTACTATAGAAAAGGCAATCCATGGCGCAATTAAAATTTGCGACATTAAAAAATTATTTTTTGAAAAATTTACTATAGAAAAGGCAATCCCTGGCGTAATTAAAATTTGCGACAGTAAAAAATTAGTTTTTGAAAAATTTACTTTAGAAAAGGCAATCCCTGGCGCAATTAAAATATGCGACAGTAGAAAATTATTTTTTGAAAAATTTACAATAGAAAAGGCAATCCCTGGCGTAATTAAAATTTGCGACAGTAAAAAATTAGTTTTTGAAAAATTTACTTTAGAAAAAAGGCAATCCCTGGCGTAATTAAAATTTGCGACAGTAAAAAATTAGTTTTTGAAAAATTTACTTTAGAAAAGGCAATCCCTGGCGCAATTAAAATATGCGACAGTAGAAAATTATTTTTTGAAAAATTTACAATAGAAAAGGCAATCCCTGGCGTAATTAAAATTTGCGACAGTAAAAAATTAGTTTTTGAAAAATTTACTTTAGAAAAGGCAATCCCTGGCGCAATTAAAATATGCGACAGTAGAAAATTATTTTTGAAAAATTTACTATAGAAAAGGCAATCCCTGGCGCAATTAAAATTTGCGACAGTAAAAAATTATTTTTTGAAAAATTTACTGTAGAAAAGGCAATCTCTGGCGCAATTAAAATTTGCGACAGTAAAAAATTATTTTTTGCAAAATTTACTATAGAAGAGGCAAACACTGGCGTATTTAAACTTTGCGACAGTAAAAAATTAATTTTTGAAAAATTTACTATAGAAAAGGCACTCCCTGGCGTAATTAAAATTTGCGACAGTAAAAAATTATTTTTTGAAAAATTTACTGTAGAAAAGGCAATCCCTGGCGTAATTAAAATTTGCGAAAGTAAAAAATTATTTTTGAAAAATTTACTGTAGAAATGGCAATCCCTGGCGCAATTAAAATTTGCGACAGTAAAAAATTATTTTTTGAACACTTTACTATAGAAAAGGCAATCCCTGGAGGATTTAAAATTTGTGACAGTAAAAAATTAATTTGTGAAAAATTTACTATAGAAAAGCCAATCCCTGGCGCAATTAAAATTTCCGACAGTAAAAAATTATTTTTTGCAAAATTTACTATAGAATAGGCAATTCCTGGCGTATTTAAAATTTGCGACAGTAAAAAATTAATTTGTGAAAAATTTACTATAGAAAAGGCAATCCATGGCGCAATTAAAATTTGCGACATTAAAAAATTATTTTTTGAAAAATTTACTATAGAAAAGGCAATCCCTGGCGTAATTAAAATTTGCGACAGTAAAAAATTAGTTTTTGAAAAATTTACTTTAGAAAAGGCAATCCCTGGCGCAATTAAAATATGCGACAGTAGAAAATTATTTTTTGAAAAATTTACTATAGAAAAGGCAATCCCTGGCGCAATTAAAATTTGCGACAGTAAAAAATTATTTTTTGAATAATTTACTATAGAAAAGGCAATCCCTGGCGGATTTAAAATTTGCGACAGTAAAAAATTAATTTGTGAAAAATTTACTATAGAAAAGGCAATCCCTGGCGCAATTAAAATTTGCGACAATAAAAAACTATTTTTTGCAAAATTTACTATAGAAAAGGCAATCCCTGGGGCAATTAAAATTTGCGACAGTAAAAAATTATTTTTTGAAAAATTTATTGTAGAAAAGGCAATCCCTGGCGCAATTAAAATTTGCGACAGTATAAAATTAATTTTTGAAAAATTTACTATAGAAAAGGCAATCTCCGGCGTAATTAAAATTTGCGACAGTATAAAATTAATTTTTGAAAAATTTACTATAGAAAAGGCAATCCCTGGCGCAATTAAAATCTGCGACAGTAGAAAATTATTTTTTGAAAAATTTACTATAGAAAAGGTAATCCCTGGCGCATTTACAATTTGCGACAGTAAAAAATTATTTTTTTTGCAAAATTTACTATAGAAAAGGCAATCCCTGGCGCATTTACAATTTGCGACAGTAAAAAATTATTTTTTTGCAAAATTTACTATAGAAAAGGAAATCCCTGGCGTATTTAAAATTTGCTACAGTAAAAAATTATTTTTTGAATAATTTACTATAGAAAAGGCAATCCCTGGCGTATTTAAAATTTGCGACAGTAAAAAATTAATTTGTGAAAAATTTACTATAGAAAAGGCAATCCTTGGCGCAGTTAAAATTTGCGACAATAAAAAATTACTTTTTGCAAAATTTACTATAGAAGAGGCAATCCCTGGCGTATTTAAAATTTGCGACAGTATAAAATTAATTTTTGAAAAATTTACTATAGAAAAGGCAATCCCTGGCGCAGTTAAAATTTGCGACAGTAGAAAATTATTTTTTGAAAAATTTACTATAGAAAAGGCAATCCCTGGCGCAATTAAAATTTGCGACTGTAAAAAATTAATTTGTGAAAAATTTACTATAGAAAAGGCAATCCCTGGCGGAATTAAAATTTGCGACAGTAAAAAATTATTTTTTGAAAAATTTACTATAGAAATGTTAATCCCTGGCGCATTTACAATTTGCGTAAAAAATTATTTTTTGCAAAATTTACTATAGAAAAGGCAATCCCTGGCGTATTTAAAATTTGCTACAGAAAAAAATTGTTTTTTGAATAATTTACTATAGAAATGGCAATCCCTGGCGTATTTAAAATTAGCAACAGTAAAAAATTAATTTGTGAAAAATTTACTATAGAAAAGGCAATCCTTGGCTCAATTAAAATTTGCGACAATAAAAAATTACTTTTTGCAAAATTTACTATAGAAGAGGCAATACCTGGCGTATTTAAAACTTGCGACAGTATAAAATTAGTTTTTGAAAAATTTACTATAGAAAAGGCAATCCCTGGCGCAATTAAAATTTGCGACAGTAGAAAATTATTTTTTGAAAAATTTACTATAAAAAAAGGCAATCCCTGGCGCAATTTAAATTTGCGACAGTAAAAAATTAATTTGTGAAAAATTTACTATAGAAAAGGCAATCCCTGGCGGATTTAAAATTTGCGACAGTAAAAAATTAATTTGTGAAAAATTTACTATAGAAAAGGCAATCCCTGGCGTAATTAAAATTTGCGACAGTAAAAAATTAGTTTTTGAAAAATTTACTACAGAAAAGGCAATCCCTGGCGTAATTAAAATTTGCGACAGTAAAAAATTATTTTTTGAAAAATTTGCTGTAGAAAAGGCAATCCCTGGCGTATTTAAAATTTGCGACAGTAAAAAATTATTTTTTGAATAATTTACTATAGAAAAGGCAATCCCTGGCGTATTTTATATTTGCAACAGTAAAAAATTAATTTGTGAAAAATTTACTATAATAAAGGCAGTCCCTGGCGTATTTAAAATTTGCGACAGTAAAAAATTATTTTTTGAAAAATTTACTGTAGAAAAGGCAATCCCTGGCGCAATTAAAATTTGCGATAGTAAAAAATTATTTTTTGAAAAATTTACTATAGAAAAGGCAATCCCTGGCGCAATTAAAATTTGCGACAGTCAAAAATTATTTTTTGAAAAATTTACTGTAGAATAGGCAATCCCTGGCGCAATTAAAATTTGCGACAGTATAAAATTAATTTTTGAAAAATTTACTATAGAAAAGGCAATCCATGGCGCAATTAAAATTTGCGACAGTAAAAAATTATTTTTTGAAAAATTTACTGTAGAGAAGGCAATTCCTGGCGCAAATAAAATCTGCGACAGTATAAAATTAATTTTTGAAAAATTTACTATAGAAAAGGCAATCCCTGGCGCAATTAAAATCTGCGACAGTAGAAAATTATTTTTTGAAAAATTTACTATAGAAAAAGCAATCCCTGGCGTAATTAAAATTTGCGACAGTAAAAAATTATTTTTTGAAAAATTTACTGTAGAAAAGGCAATCTCTGGCGCAATTAAAATTTGCGACAGTAAAAAATTATTTTTTGCAAAATTTACTATAGAAGAGGCAAACACTGGCGTATTTAAACTTTGCGACAGTAAAAAATTAATTTTTGAAAAATTTACTATAGAAAAGGCACTCCCTGGCGTAATTAAAATTTGCGACAGTAAAAAATTATTTTTTTGAAAAATTTACTGTAGAAAAAGCAATCCCTGGCGTAATTAAAATTTGCGAAAGTAAAAAATTATTTTTTGAAAAATTTACTGTAGAAAAGGCAATCCCTGGCGCAATTAAAATTTGCGACAGTAAAAATTATTTTTTGAATACTTTACTATAGAAAAGGCAATCCCTGGCGTAATTAAAATTTGCGACAGTAAAAAATTATTTTTTGAAATTTACTGTAGAAAAGGCAATCCCTGTCGTAATTAAAATTTGCGACATTAAAAAAATTAATTTTTGAAAAATGTGCTATAGAAAAGGCAATCCCTGGCGCAATTAAAATTTGCGACAGTAAAAAATTATTTTTTGAAAAATTTACTGTAGAAAAGGCAATCCCTGGCGTAATTAAAATTTGCGACAGTAAAAAATTATTTTTTGAAAAATTTACTGTAGAAAAAGCAATCCCTGTCGCTATTAAAATTTGCGAAAGTATAAAATTAATTTTTGAAAAATTTACTATAGAAGTGGCAATCCCTGGCGTATTTAAAATTTGCGACAGTAAAAAATTAATTTGTGAAAAATTTACTATAGAAAAGGCAATCCCTGGCGTATTTAAAATTTGCGACAGTAAAAAATTAATTTGTGAAAAATTTACTATAGAAAAGGCAATCCCTGGCGCAATTAAAATTTGCGACAGTAAAAAATTATTTTTGAAAAATTTACTGTAGAAAAGGCAATCCCTGGCGCAATTAAAATTTGCGACAGTAGAAAATTATTTCTTGAAAAATTTACTGTAGAAAAGGCAATACTTGGCGCAATTAAAATGTGCGACAGTAAAAAATGATTTTTTGAATAATTTACTATAGAAAAGGCAATCCCTGGCGGATTTAAAATTTGCGACAGTAAAAAATTAATTTTTGAAAATTTACTATAGAAAAGGCAATCCCTGTCGCTATTAAAATTTGCGAAAGTATAAAATTAATTTTTGAAAAATTTACTATAGAAGTGGCAATCCCTGGCGTATTTAAAATTTGCGACAGTAAAAAATTAATTTGTGAAAAATTTACTATAGAAAAGGCAATCCCTGGCGTATTTAAAATTTGCGACAGTAAAAAATTATTTTTTGAAAAATTTACTGTAGAAAAAGCAATCCCTGGCGTAATTAAAATTTGCGAAAGTAAAAAATTATTTTTTGAAAAATTTACTGTAGAAAAGGCAATCCCTGGCGCAATTAAAATTTGCGACAGTAAAAAATTATTTTTTGAATACTTTACTATAGAAAAGGCAATCCCTGGAGGATTTAAAATTTGTGACAGTAAAAAATTAATTTGTGAAAAATTTACTATAGAAAAGCCAATCCCTGGCGCAATTAAAATTTCCGACAGTAAAAAATAATTTTTTGCAAAATTTACTATAGAATAGGCAATTCCTGGCGTATTTAAAATTTGCGACATTAAAAAATTAATTTTTGAAAAATGTGCTATAGAAAAGGCAATCCCTGGCGCAATTAAAATTTGCGACAGTAAAAAATTATTTTTTGAAAAATTTACTGTAGAAAATGCAATCCCTGGCGCAATTAAAATTTGCGACAGTAAAAAATTTATTTTTTGAAAATTTACTGTAGAAATGGCAATCCCTGTCGCTATTAAAATTTGCGAAAGTATAAAATTAATTTTGAAAAATTTACTATAGAAGTGGCAATCCCTGGCGTATTTAAAATTTGCGACAGTAAAAAATTAATTTGTGAAAAATTTACTATAGAAAAGGCAATCCCTGGCGTATTTAAAATTTGCGACAGTAAAAAATTAATTTGTGAAAAATTTACTATAGAAAAGGCAATCCCTGGCGCAATTAAAATTTGCGACAGTAAAAAATTATTTTTTGAAAAATTTACTGTAGAAAAGGCAATCCCTGGCGCAATTAAAATTTGCGACAGTAGAAAATTATTTTTTGAAAAATTTACTGTAGAAAAGGCAATACTTGGCGCAATTAAAATGTGCGACAGTAAAAAATGATTTTTTGAATAATTTACTATAGAAAAGGCAATCCCTGGCGGATTTAAAATTTGCGACAGTAAAAAATTAATTTTTGAAAAATTTACTATAGAAAAGGCAATCCCTGGCGTAATTAAAATTTGCGACAGTAAAAAATTATTTTTTGAAAAATTTATTGTAGAAATGGCAATCCCTGGCGTAATTAAAATTTGCGACAGTAAAAAATTATTTTTTGAAAAATTTACTGTAGAAAAGGCAATCCCTGGCGCAATTAAAATTTGCGACAGTAAAAAATTATTTTTTGAAAAATTTACTGTAGAAAAGGCAATCCCTGGCGTATTTAAAATTTGCGACAGTAAAAAATTATTTTTTGAATAATTTACTATAGAAAAGGGAATCCCTGGCGGATTTAAAATTTGCGACAGTAAAAAATTAATTTGTGAAAAATTTACTATAGAAAAGGCAATCCCTGGCGCAATTAAAATTTGCGACAGTAAAAAACTATTTTTTGCAAAATTTACTATAGAACAGGCAATCCCTGGCGTATTTAAAATTTGCGACAATAAAAAATTAATTTGTGTAAAATTTACTATAGAAAAGGCAATCCCTGGCGCAATTAATATTTGCGACAGTATAAAATTAAATTTTGAAAAATTTACTATAGAAAAGGCAGTCCCTTGCGCAATTAAAATTTGCGACAGTAAAAAATTATTTTTTGAAAAATTTACTATAGAAAAGGCAATCCCTGGCGCAATTAAAATTTGCGGCAGTCAAAAATTATTTTTTGAAAAATTTACTGTAGAATAGGCAATCCCTGGCGCAATTAAAATTTGCGACAGTATAAAATTAATTTTTGAAAAATTTACTATAGAAAAGGCAATCCATGGCGCAATTAAAATTTGCGACAGTAAAAAATTATTTTTTGAAAAATTTACTGTAGAGAAGGCAATTCCTGGCGCAAATAAAATCTGCGATAGTATAAAATTAATTTTTGAAAAATTTACTATAGAAAAGGCAATCCCTGGCGCAATTAAAATCTGCGACAGTAGAAAATTATTTTTTGAAAAATTTACTATAGAAAAAGCAATCCCTGGCGTAATTAAAATTTGCGACAGTAAAAAATTATTTTTTGAAAAATTTACTGTAGAAAAGGCAATCTCTGGCGCAATTAAAATTTGCGACAGTAAAAAATTATTTTTTGCAAAATTTACTATAGAAGAGGCAAACACTGGCGTATTTAAACTTTGCGACAGTAAAAAATTAATTTTTGAAAAATTTACTATAGAAAAGGCACTCCCTGGCGTAATTAAAATTTGCGACAGTAAAAAATTATTTTTTGAAAAATTTACTGTAGAAAAGGCAATCCCTGGCGTAATTAAAATTTGTGAAAGTAAAAAATTATTTTTTGAAAAATTTACTGTAGAAAAGGCAATCCCTGGCGCAATTAAAATTTGCGACAGTAAAAAATTATTTTTTGAATACTTTACTATAGAAAAGGCAATCCCTGGAGGATTTAAAATTTGTGACAGTAAAAAATTAATTTGTGAAAAATTTACTATAGAAAAGCCAATCCCTGGCGCAATTAAAATTTCCGACAGTAAAAAATTATTTTTTGCAAAATTTACTATAGAATAGGCAATTCCTGGCGTATTTAAAATTTGCGACAGTAAAAAATTAATTTGTGAAAAATTTACTATAGAAAAGGCAATCCATGGCGCAATTAAAATTTGCGACATTAAAAAATTATTTTTTGAAAAATTTACTATAGAAAAGGCAATCCCTGGCGTAATTAAAATTTGCGACAGTAAAAAATTAGTTTTTGAAAAATTTACTTTAGAAAAGGCAATCCCTGGCGCAATTAAAATATGCTACAGTAGAAAATTATTTTTTGAAAAATTTACTATAGAAAAGGCAATCCCTGGCGCAATTAAAATTTGCGACAGTAAAAAATTATTTTTTGAATAATTTACTATAGAAAAGGGAATCCCTGGCGGATTTAAAATTTGCGACAGTAAAAAATTAATTTGTGAAAAATTTACTATAGAAAAGGCAATCCCTGGCGCAATTAAAATTTGCGACAGTAAAAAACTATTTTTGCAAAATTTACTATAGAAAAGGCAATCCCTGGCGTATTTAAAATTTGCGACAATAAAAAATTAATTTGTGTAAAATTTACTATAGAAAAGGCAATCCCTGGCGCAATTAATATTTGCGACAGTATAAAATTAAATTTTGAAAAATTTACTATAGAAAAGGCAGTCCCTTGCGCAATTAAAATTTGCGACAGTAAAAAATTAATTTTTGAAAAATTTACTATAGAAAAGGCAATCCCTGTCGTAATTAAAATTTGCGAAATTAAAAAATTAATTTTTGAAAAATGTACTATAGAAAAGGCAATCCCTGGCGCAATTAAAATTTGCGACAGTAAAAAATTATTTTTTGAAAAATTTACTGTAGAAAATGCAATCCCTGGCGCAATTAAAATTTGCGACAGTAAAAAAATTTATTTTTTGAAAAATTTACTGTAGAAATGGCAATCCCTGTCGCTATTAAAATTTGCGAAAGTATAAAATTAATTTTTGAAAAATTTACTATAGAAGTGGCAATCCCTGGCGTATTTAAAATTTGCGACAGTAAAAAATTAATTTGTGAAAAATTTACTATAGAAAAGGCAATCCCTGGCGTATTTAAAATTTGCGACAGTAAAAAATTAATTTGTGAAAAATTTACTATAGAAAAGGCAATCCCTGGCGCAATTAAAATTTGCGACAGTAAAAAATTATTTTTTGAAAAATTTACTGTAGAAAAGGCAATCCATGGCGCAATTAAAATTTGCGACAGTAGAAAATTATTTTTTGAAAAATTTACTGTAGAAAAGGCAATCCTTGGCGCAATTAAAATGTGCGACAGTAAAAAATGATTTTTTGAATAATTTACTATAGAAAAGGCAATCCCTGGCGGATTTAAAATTTGCGACAGTAAAAAATTAATTTTTGAAAAATTTACTATAGAAAAGGCAATCCCTGGCGTAATTAAAATTTGCGACAGTAAAAAATTATTTTTTGAAAAATTTACTGTAGAAATGGCAATCCCTGGCGTAATTAAAATTTGCGACAGTAAAAAATTATTTTTTGAAAAATTTACTGTAGAAAAGGCAATCCCTGGCGCAATTAAAATTTGCGACAGTAAAAAATTATTTTTTGAAAAATTTACTGTAGAAAAGGCAATCCCTGGCGTATTTAAAATTTGCGACAGTAAAAAATTATTTTTTGAATAATTTACTATAGAAAAGGCAATCCTTGGCGTATTTTATATTTACGACAGTAAAAAATTATTTTTTGAAAAATTTACTGTAGAAAAGGCAATCCCTGGCGCAATTAAAATTTGCGACAGTAAAAAATTAGTTTTTGAAAAATTTACTATAGAAAAGGCAATCCTTGTCGTAATTAAAATTTGCGACAGTAAAAAATTATTTTTTGAAAAATTTACTGTAGAAAAGGCAATCCCTGGCGTATTTAAAATTTGCGACAGTAAAAAATTATTTTTTGAATAATTTACTATAGAAAAGGCAATCCTTGGCGTATTTTATATTTGCGAGAGTAAAAAATTAATTTGTGAAAAATTTACTATAGAAAAGGCAATCCCTGGCGCAATTAAAATTTACGACAGTAAAAAATTATTTTTTGAAAAATTTACTGTAGAAAAGGCAATCCCTGGCGCAATTAAAATTTGCGACAGTATAAAATTAATTTTTGAAAAATTTACTATAGAAAAGGCAATCCCTGGAGCAATTAAAATTTGCGACAGTAAAAATTTACTGTAGAAAAGGCAATCCCTGGCGCAATTAAAATCGGCGACAGTATAAAATAATTTTTTGAAAAATTTACTGTAGAAAAGGCAATCCCTAGCGCATTTAAAATTTGCGACAGTAAAAAATTATTTTTTGCAAAATTTACTATAGAAAAGGCAATCCCTGGCGTATTTAAACTTTGCGACAGTAAAAAATTAATTTTTGAAAAATTTACTATAGAAAAGGCACTCCCTGGCGTAATTAAAATTTGCGACAGTAAAAAATTATTTTTTGAAAAATTTACTGTAGAAAAGGCAATCAATGGCGTAATTAAAATTTGCGAAAGTAAAAAATTATTTTTTGAAAAATTTACTGTAGAAAAGGCAATCCCTGGCGGAATTAAAATTTGCAACAGTAAAAAATTATTTTTTGAATAATTTACTATAGAAAAAGCAATCCCTGGCGTATTTAAACTTTGCGACAGTAAAAAATTAATTTTTGAAAAATTTAGTATAGAAAAGGCACTCCCTGGCGTAATTAAAATTTGCGACAGTAAAAAATTATTTTTTGAAAAATTTACTGTAGAAAAGGCAATCCCTGGCGTAATTAAAATTTGCGAAAGTAAAAAATTATTTTTTGAAAAATTTACTGTAGAAAAGGCAATCCCTGGCGCAATTAAAATTTGCGACAGTAAAAAATTATTTTTTGAAAAATTTACTATAGAAAAGGCAATCCTTGGCGCAATTAAAATATGCGACAGTAGAAAATTATTTTTTGAAAAATTTACTATAGAAAGGGCAATCCCTGGCGCAATTAAATTTTGCGACAGTAAAAAATTATTTTTTGAATAATTTACTATAGAAAAGGCAATCCCTGGCGGATTTAAAATTTGCGACAGTAAAAAATTAATTTGTGAAAAATTTACTATAGAAAAGGCAATCCCTGGCGCAATTAAAATTTGCGACAGTAAAAATTATTTTTTGCAAAATTTACTATAGAAAAGCAATCCCTGGCGTATTTAAAATTTGCGACAGTAAAAAATTAATTTGTGAAAAATTTACTATAGAAAAGGCAATCCCTGGCGCAATTAATATTTGCGACAGTATAAAATTAAATTTTGAAAAAATTGCTATAGAAAAGGCAATCCCTGGCGCAATTAAAATTTGCGACAGTAGAAAATTAATTTTTGAAAAATTTGCTATATAAAAGGCAATCCCTGGCGTAATTAAAATTTGCGACAGTAAAAAATTAATTTTTGAAAAATGTACTATAGAAAAGGCAATCCCTGGCGCAATTAAAATTTGCGAGAGTAAAAAATTATTTCTTGAAAAATTTACTGTAGAAAAGGCAATCCCTGGCACAATTGAAATTTGCGACAGTAAAAAATTATTTTTTGAAAAATTTACTGTAGAAATGGCAATCCCTGGCGCAATTAAACGTTGCGACAGTATAAAATTAATTTTTGAAAAATTTACTATAGAAGAGGCAATCCCTGGCGTATTTAAAATTTGCGACAGTAAAAAATTAATTTGTGAAAAAATTACTATAGAAAAGGCAATCCCTGGCGTAATTAAAATTTGCGACAGTAAAAAATTAGTTTTTGAAAAATTTACTATAGAAAAGGCAATCCCTGGCGCAATTAAAATATGCGACAGTAGAAAATTATTTTTTGAAAAATTTACTATAGAAAAGGCAATCCCTGGCGCAATTAAATTTTGCGACAGTAAAAAATTATTTTTTGAATAATTTACTATAGAAAAGGCAATCCCTGGCAGATTTAAAATTTGCGACAGTAAAAAATTAATTTGTGAAAAATTTACTATAGAAAAGGCAATCCCTGGCGCAATTAAAATTTGCGACAGTAAAAATTATTTTTTGCAAAATTTACTATAGAAAAGCAATCCCTGGCGTATTTAAAATTTGCGACAGTAAAAAATTAATTTGTGAAAAATTTACTATAGAAAAGGCAATCCCTGGCGCAATTAATATTTGCGACAGTATAAAATTAAATTTTGAAAAAATTGCTATAGAAAAGGCAATCCCTGGCGCAATTAAAATTTGCGACAGTAGAAAATTAATTTTTGAAAAATTTGCTATATAAAAGGCAATCCCTGGCGTAATTAAAATTTGCGACAGTAAGAAATTAATTTTTGAAAAATGTACTATAGAAAAGGCAATCCCTGGCGCAATTAAAATTTGCGAGAGTAAAAAATTATTACTTGAAAAATTTACTGTAGAAAAGGCAATCCCTGGCACAATTGAAATTTGCGACAGTAAAAAATTATTTTTTGAAAAATTTACTGTAGAAATGGCAATCCCTGGCGCAATTAAAAGTTGCGACAGTATAAAATTAATTTTTGAAAAATTTACTATAGAAGAGGCAATCCCTGGCGTATTTAAAATTTGCGACAGTAAAAAATTAATTTGTGAAAAATTTACTATAGAAAAGGCAATCCCTGGCGTATTTAAAATTTGCGACAGTAAAAAATTAATTTGTGAAAAATTTACTATAGAAAGGGCAATCCCTGGCGTATTTAAAATTTGCGACAGTAAAAAATTATTTTTTGCAAAATTTACTATAGAAAAGGCAATCCCTGGCGCAATTAAAATTTGCGACAGTAAAAAATTAATTTGTGAAAAATTTACTGTAGAAAAGGCAATCCCTGGCGCAATTAAAATTTGCGACAGTAGAAAATAATTTTTTGAAAAATTTACTGTAGAAAAGGCAATCCCTGGCGCAATTAAAATTTGCGACAGTAGAAAATTATTTTTTGAAAAATTTACTGTAGAAAAGGCAATCCTTGGCGCAATTAAAATGTGCGACAGTAAAAAATGATTTTTTGAATAATTTACTATAGAAAAGGCAATCCCTGGCGTTTTTAAAATTTGCGACAGTAAAAAATTAATTTGTGAAAAATTTACTATAGAAAAGGCAATACTTGGCGCAATTAAAATTTGCGGCAGTAAAAAATTATTTTTTGAAAAATTTACTGTAGAAATGGCAATCCCTGGCGTATTTAAAATTTGCGACAGTATAAAATTAATTTTTAAAAATTTACTATAGAAAACGCAATCCCTGGCGCAATTAAAATTTGCGACAGTAGAAAATTATTTTTTGAAAAATTTTCTATAGAAAAGGAAATCCCTGGCGCAATTAAAATTTGCGACAGTAAAAAATTAATTTGTGAAAAATTTACTATAGAAAAGGCAATCCTTGGCGCAATTAAAATTTGCGACAGTAAAAAATTATTTTTTGAAAAATTTACTGTAGAAAAGGCAATCCCTGGCGCAATTAAAATTTGCGACAGTAGAAAATTATTTTTTGAAAAATTTACTGTAGAAAAGGCAATCCTTGGCGCAATTAAAATGTGCGACAGTAAAAAATGATTTTTTGAATAATTTACTATAGAAAAGGCAATCCCTGGCGGATTTAAATTTGCGACAGTAAAAAATTAATTTTTGAAAAATTTACTATAGAAAAGGCAATCCCTGGCGTAATTAAAATTTGCGACAGTAAAAAATTATTTTTTGAAAAATTTACTGTAGAAATGGCAATCTCTGGCGTAATTAAAATTTGCGACAGTAAAAAATTATTTTTTGAAAAATTTACTGTAGAAAAGGCAATCCATGGCGCAATTAAAATTTGCGACAGTTGAAAATTATTTTTTGAAAAATTTACTATAGAAAAGGCAATCCCTGGCGCAATGAAAATTTGTGACAGTAAAAAATTATTTTTTGAATAATTTACTATAGAAAAGGCAATCCCTGGCGGATTTAAAATTTGCGACAGTAAAAAATTAATCTGTGAAAAATTTACTATAGAAAAGGCAATCCCTGGCGTAATTAAAATTTGCGACAGTAAAAAATTAGTTTTTGAAAAATTTACTAAAGAAAAGGCAATCCCTGTCGTAATTAAAATTTGCGACAGTAAAAAATTATTTTTTGAAAAATTTACTGTAGAAAAGGCAATCCCTGGCGTATTTAAAATTTGCGACAGTAAAAAATTATTTTTTGAATAATTTACTATAGAAAAGGCAATCCTTGGCGTATTTTATATTTGCGAGAGTAAAAAATTAATTTGTGAAAAATTTACTATAGAAAAGGCAATCCCTGGCGCAATTAAAATTTACGACAGTAAAAAATTATTTTTTGAAAAATTTACTGTAGAAAAGGCAATCCCTGGCGCAATTAAAATTTGCGACAGTTAAAAATTATTTTATGAAAAATTTACTGTAGAAATGGCAATCCCTGGCGCAATTAAAATTTGCGACAGTAAGAAATTATTTTTTGAAAAATTTACTATAGAGAAGGCAATCCCTGGCGCAATTAAAATTTGCGACAGTATAAAATTAATTTTTGAAAAATTTACTATAGAAAAGGCAATCTCCGGCGTAATTAAAATTTGCGACAGTATAAAATTAATTTTTGAAAAATTTACTATAGAAAAGGCAATCCCTGGCGCAATTAAAATCTGCGACAGTAGAAAATTATTTTTTGAAAAATTTACTATAGAAAAGGCAATCCCTGGCGTATTTAAAATTTGCGACAGTAATAAATTATTTTTTGAAAAATTTACTGTAGAAAAGGCAATCCCTGGCGCAATTAAAATTTGCGACAGTAAAAAATTATTTTTTGAAAAATTTACTATAGAAAAAGCAATCCCTGGGGCAATTAAAATTTGCGACAGTAAAAAATTATTTTTTGAAAAATTTATTGTAGAAAAGGCAAACCCTGGCGCAATTAAAATTTGCGACAGTATAAAATTAATTTTTGAAAAATTTACTATAGAAAAGGCAATCCCTGGAGCAATTAAAATTTGCGACAGTAAAAATTTACTGTAGAAAAGGCAATCCCTGGCGCAATTAAAATCGGCGACAGTATAAAATTATTTTTTGAAAAATTTACTGTAGAAAAGGCAATCCCTAGCGCATTTAAAATTTGCGACAGTAAAAAATTATTTTTTGCAAAATTTACTATAGAAAAGGCAATCCCTGGCGTATTTAAACTTTGCGACAGTAAAAAATTAATTTTTGAAAAATTTACTATAGAAAAGGCACTCCCTGGCGTAATTAAAATTTGCGACAGTAAAAAATTATTTTTTGAAAAATTTACTGTAGAAAAGGCAATCAATGGCGTAATTAAAATTTGCGAAATTAAAAAATTATTTTTTGAAAAATTTACTGTAGAAAAGGCAATCCCTGGCGCAATTAAAATTTGCGACAGTAAAAAATTATTTTTTGAATAATTTACTATAGAAAAAGCAATCCCTGGCGTATTTAAACTATGCGACAGTAAAAAATTAATTTTTGAAAAATTTAGTATAGAAAAGGCACTCCCTGGCGTAATTAAAATTTGCGACAGTAAAAAATTATTTTTTGAAAAATTTACTGTAGAAAAGGCAATCCTTGGCGTAATTAAAATTTGCGAAAGTAAAAAATTATTTTTTGAAAAATTTACTGTAGAAAAGGCAATCCCTGGCGCAATTAAAATTTGCGACAGTAAAAAATTATTTTTTGAAAAATTTACTATAGAAAAGGCAATCCCTGGCGCAATTAAAATATGCGACAGTAGAAAATTATTTTTTGAAAAATTTACTATAGAAAAGGCAATCCCTGGCGCAATTAAATTTTGCGACAGTAAAAAATTATTTTTTGAATAATTTACTATAGAAAAGGCAAGCCCTGGCGGATTTAAAATTTGCGACAGTAAAAAATTAATTTGTGAAAAATTTACTATAGAAAAGGCAATCCCTGGCGCAATTAAAATTTGCGACAGTAAAAATTATTTTTTGCAAAATTTACTATAGAAAATCAATCCCTGGCGTATTTAAAATTTGCGACAGTAAAAAATTAATTTGTGAAAAATTTACTATAGAAAAGGCAATCCCTGGCGCAATTAATATTTGCGACAGTATAAAATTAAATTTTGAAAAAATTGCTATAGAAAAGGCAATCCCTGGCGCAATTAAAATTTGCGACAGTAGAAAATTAATTTTTGAAAAATTTGCTATATAAAAGGCAATCCCTGGCGTAATTAAAATTTGCGACAGTAAAAAATTAATTTTTGAAAAATGTACTATAGAAAAGGCAATCCCTGGCGCAATTAAAATTTGCGAGTGTAAAAAATTATTTCTTGAAAAATTTACTGTAGAAAAGGCAATCCCTGGCACAATTGAAATTTGCGACAGTAAAAAATTATTTTTTGAAAAATTTACTGTAGAAATGGCAATCCCTGGCGCAATTAAAAGTTGCGACAGTATAAAATTAATTTTTGAAAAATTTACTATAGAAGAGGCAATCCCTGGCGTATTTAAAATTTGCGACAGTAAAAAATTAATTTGTGAAAAATTTACTATAGAAAAGGCAATCCCTGGCGTATTTAAAATTTGCGACAGTAAAAAATTAATTTGTGAAAAATTTACTATAGAAAAGGCAATCCCTGGCGTATTTAAAATTTGCGACAGTAAAAAATTATTTTTTGCAAAATTTACTATAGAAAAGGCAATCCCTGGCGCAATTAAAATTTGCGACAGTAAAAAATTAATTTGTGAAAAATTTACTATAGAAAAGGCAGCCCCTGGCGGAATTAAAATTTGCGACAGTAAAAAATTATTTTTTGAAAAATTTACTGTAGAAAAGGCAATCCCTGTCGCAATTAAAATTTGCGACAGTAAAAAATTATTTTTTGAAAAATTTACTGTAGAAAAGGCAATCCTTGGCGTAATTAAAATTTGCGACAGTAAAAAATTAGTTTTTGAAAAATTTACTATAGAAAAGGCAATCCCTGGCCCAATTAAAATTTTGCGACAGTAAAAAATTAATTTGTGAAAAATTTACTGCAGAAAAGGCAATCCCTGGCGCAATTAAAATTTGCGACAGTAAAAAATTATTTTTTGAAAAAATTACTATAGAAGAGGCAATCCCTGGCGTAATTAAAATTTGCGACAGTAAAAAATTAGTTTTTGAAAAATTTACTATAGAAAAGGCAATCCCTGGCGCAATTAAAATATGCGACAGTAGAAAATTATTTTTTGAAAAATTTACTATAGAAAAGGCAATCCCTGGCGCAATTAAATTTTGCGACAGTAAAAAATTATTTTTTGAATAATTTACTATAGAAAAGGCAATCCCTGGCGTAATTAAAATTTGCGACAGTAAAAAATTAGTTTTTGAAAAATTTACTATAGAAAAGGCAATCCCTGGCGCAATTAAAATATGCGACAGTAGAAAATTAATTTTTGAAAAATTTGCTATATAAAAGGCAATCCCTGGCGTAATTAAAATTTGCGACAGTAAAAAATTAATTTTTGAAAAATGTACTATAGAAAAGGCAATCCCTGGCGCAATTAAAATTTGCGAGAGTAAAAAATTATTTCTTGAAAAATTTACTGTAGAAAAGGCAATCCCTGGCACAATTGAAATTTGCGACAGTAAAAAATTATTTTTTGAAAAATTTACTGTAGAAATGGCAATCCCTGGCGCAATTAAAAGTTGCGACAGTATAAAATTAATTTTTGAAAAATTTACTATAGAAGAGGCAATCCCTGGCGTATTTAAAATTTGCGACAGTAAAAAATTAATTTGTGAAAAATTTACTATAGAAAAGGCAATCCCTGGAGGATTTAAAATTTGCGACAGTAAAAAATTAATTTGTGAAAAATTTACTATAGAAAAGGCAATCCCTGGCGCAATTAAAATTTGCGACATTAAAAAATTATTTTTTGAAAAATTTACTATAGAAAAGGCAATCCCTGGCGTAATTAAAATTTGCGACAGTAAAAAATTAGTTTTTGAAAAATTTACTATAGAAAAGGCAATCCCTGGCGCAATTAAAATATGCGACAGTAGAAAATTATTTTTTGAAAAATTTACTATAGAAAAGGCAATCCCTGGCGTATTTAAAATTTGCGACAGTAAAAAATTAATTTGTGAAAAATTTACTATAGAAAAGGCAATCCCTGGCGTATTTAAAATTTGCGACAGTAAAAAATTATTTTTTGCAAAATTTACTATAGAAAAGGCAATCCCTGGCGCAATTAAAATTTGCGACAGTAAAAAATTAATTTGTGAAAAATTTACTATAGAAAAGGCAGTCCCTGGCGGAATTAAAATTTGCGACAGTAAAAAATTATTTTTTGAAAAATTTACTGTAGAAAAGGCAATCCCTGTCGCAATTAAAATTTGCGACAGTAAAAAATTATTTTTTGAAAAATTTACTGTAGAAAAGGCAATCCTTGGCGTAGTTAAAATTTGCGACAGTAAAAAATTAGTTTTTGAAAAATTTACTATAGAAAAGGCAATCCCTGGCCCAATTAAAATTTTGCGACAGTAAAAAATTAATTTGTGAAAAATTTACTGCAGAAAAGGCAATCCCTGGCGCAATTAAAATTTGCGACAGTAAAAAATTATTTTTTGAAAAAATTACTATAGAAAAGGCAATCCCTGGCGTATTTAAAATTTGCGACAGTAAAAAATTAATTTTTGAAAAATTTACTATAGAAAAGGCAATCCCTGGCGCAATTAAAATTTGCGACAGTAAAAATTTACTATAGAAAAGGCAATCCCTGGCGTATTTAAACTTTGCGACAGTAAAAAATTAATTTTTGAAAAATTTACTATAGAAAAGGCACTCCCTGGCGTAATTAAAATTTGCGACAGTAAAAAATTATTTTTTGAAAAATTTACTGTAGAAAAGGCAATCCCTGGCGTAATTAAAATTTGCGAAAGTAAAAAATTATTTTTTGAAAAATTTACTGCAGAAAAGGCAATCCCTGGCGCAATTAAAATTTGCGACAGTAAAAAATTATTTTTTGAATAATTTACTATAGAAATGGCAATCCCTGGAGGATTTAAAATTTGCGACAGTAAAAAATTAATTTGTGAAAAATTTACTATAGAAAAGCCAATCCCTGGCGCAATTAAAATTTGCGACAGTAAAAAATTATTTTTTGCAAAATTTACTATAGAATAGGCAATCCTTGGCGTATTTAAAATTTGCGACAGTAAAAAATTAGTTTGTGAAAAATTTACTATAGAAAAGGCAATCCCTGGCGCAATTAAAATTTGCGACATTAAAAAATTATTTTTTGAAAAATTTACTATAGAAAAGGCAATCCCTGGCGTAATTAAAATTTGCGACAGTAAAAAATTAGTTTTTGAAAAATTTACTATAGAAAAGGCAATCCCTGGCGCAATTAAAATATGCGACAGTAGAAAATTATTTTTTGAAAAATTTACTATAGAAAAGGCAATCCCTGGCGCAATTAAAATTTGCGACAGTAAAAAATTATTTTTTGAATAATTTACTATAGAAAAGGCAATCCCTGGCGGATTTAAAATTTGCGACAGTAAAAAATTAATTTGTGAAAAATTTACTATAGAAAAGGCAATCCCTGGCGCAAATAAAATTTGCGACAGTAAAAATTATTTTTTGCAAAATTTACTATAGAAAAGCAATACCTGGCGTATTTAAAATTTGCGACAGTAAAAAATTAATTTGTGAAAAATTTACTATAGAAAAGGCAATCCCTGGCGCAATTAATATTTGCGACAGTATAAAATTAAATTTTGAAAAATTTGCTATAGAAAAGGCAATCCCTGGCGCAGTTAAAATTTGCGACAGTAAAAAATTAATTTTTGAAAAATTGCTATAGAAAAGGCAAGCCCTGGCGTAATTAAAATTTGCGACAGTAAAAAATTAATTTTTGAAAAATGTACTATAGAAAAGGCAATCCCTGGCGCAATTAAAATTTGCGACAGTAAAAAATTATTTTTTAAAAATTTACTGTAGAAAAGGCAATCCCTGGCGCAATTAAAATTTGCGACAGTAAAAAATTATTTGTTGAAAAATTTACTGTAGAAATGGCAATCCCTGGCGCAATTAAAATTTGCGACAGTATAAAATTAATTTTTGAAAAATTTACTATAGAAGAGGCAATCCCTGGCGTATTTAAAATTTGCGACAGTAAAAAAATAATTTGTGAAAAATTTACTATAGAAAAGGCAATCCCTGGCGTATTTAAAATTTGCGACAGTAAAAAATTAATTTGTGAAAAATTTACTATAGAAAAGGCAATCCCTGGCGTATTTAAAATTTGCGACAGTAAAAAATTATTTTTTGCAAAATTTACTATAGAAAAGGCAATCCCTGGCGCAATTAAAATTTGCGACAGTAAAAAATTAATTTGTGAAAAATTTACTATAGAAAAGGCAGTCCCTGGCGGAATTAAAATTTGCGACAGTAAAAAATTATTTTTTGAAAAATTTACTGTAGAAAAGGCAATACCTGTCGCAATTAAAATTTGCGACAGTAAAAAATTTTTTTTTGAAAAATTTACTGTAGAAAAGGCAATCCTTGGCGTAAATAAAATTTGCGACAGTAAAAAATTAGTTTTTGAAAAATTTACTATAGAAAAGGCAATCCCTGGCGCAATTAAAATTTGCGACAGTAAAAAATTAATTTGTGAAAAATTTACTGCAGAAAAGGCAATCCCTGGCGCAATTAAAATTTGCGACAGTAAAAAATTATTTTTTGAAAAATTTACTATAGAAAAGGCAATCCCTGGCGTATTTAAAATTTGCGACAGTAAAAAATTAATTTTTGAAAAATTTACTATAGAAAAGGCAATCCCTGGCGCAATTAAAATTTGCGACAGTAAAAATTTACTGTAGAAAAGGCAATCCCTGGCGCAATTAAAATCTGCGACAGTATAAAATTATTTTTTGAAAAATTTACTGTAGAAAAGGCAATCCCTAGCGCAATTAAAATTTGCGACAGTAAAAAATTATTTTTTGCAAAATTTACTATAGAAAAGGCAATCCCTGGCGTATTTAAACTTTGCGACAGTAAAAAATTAATTTTTGAAAAATTTACTATAGAAAAGGCACTCCCTGGCGTAATTAAAATTTGCGACAGTAAAAAATTATTTTTTGAAAAATTTACTGTAGAAAAGGCAATCCCTGGCGTAATTAAAATTTGCGAAAGTAAAAAATTATTTTTTGAAAAATTTACTGTAGAAAAGGCAATCCCTGGCGCAATTAAAATTTGCGACAGTAAAAAATTATTTTTTGAATAATTTACTATAGAAAAGGCAATCCCTGGAGGATTTAAAATTTGCGACAGTAAAAAATTAATTTGTGAAAAATTTACTATAGAAAAGCCAATCCCTGGCGCAATTAAAATTTGCGACATTAAAAAATTATTTTTTGAAAAATTTACTATAGAAAAGGCAATCCCTGGCGTAATTAAAATTTGCGACAGTAAAAAATTAGTTTTTGAAAAATTTACTATAGAAAAGGCAATCCCTCGCGCAATTAAAATATGCGACAGTAGAAAATTATTTTTTGAAAAATTTACTATAGAAAAGGCAATCCCTGGCGCAATTAAAATTTGCGACAGTAAAAAATTATTTTTTGAATAATTTACTATAGAAAAGGCAATCCCTGGCGGATTTAAAATTTGCGACAGTAAAAAATTAATTTGTGAAAAATTTACTATAGAAAAGGCAATCCCTGGCGCAATTAAAATTTGCGACAGTAAAAAATTATTTTTTGCAAAATTTACTATAGAAAAGCAATCCCTGGCGTATATAAAATTTGCGGCAGTAAAAAATTAATTTGTGAAAAATTTACTATAGAAAAGGCAATCCCTGGCGCAATTAATATTTGCGACAGTATAAAATTAAATTTTGAAAAATTTGCTATAGAAAAGGCAATCCCTGGCGCAATTAAAATTTGCGACAGTAAAAAATTAATTTTTGAAAAATTTGCTATAGAAAAGGCAATCCCTGGCGTAATTAAAATTTGCGACAGTAAAAAATTAATTTTTGAAAAATGTACTATAGAAAAGGCAATCCCTGGCGCAATTAAAATTTGCGACAGTAAAAAATTATTTTTCGAAAAATTTACTGTAGAAAAGGCAATCGATGGCGTATTTAAAATTTGCTACAGTAAAAAATTATTTTTTGAATAATTTACTATAGAAAAGGCAATCCCTGGCGTATTTAAAATTTGCTACATTAAAAAATTAATTTGTGAAAAATTTACTATAGAAAAGGCAATCCCTGGCGTATTCAAAATTTGCGACAGTATAAAATTATTTTTTGAAAAATTTACTGTAAAAAAGGCAATCCCTGGCTTATTTAAAATTTGCGACAGTAAAAAATTATTTTTTGAAAAATTTACTATAGAAAAGGCAATCCCTGGCGTATTTAAAATTTGCGACAGTAAAAAATTAATTTGTGAAAAATTTACTATAGAAAAGGCAATCCCTGGCGTAATCAAAATTTGCGACAGTAAAAAATTATTTTTTGAAAAATTTACTATAGAAAAGGCAATCCTTGGCGTAATTAAAATTTGCGACAGTAAAAAATTAGTTTTTGAAAAATTTACTATAGAAAAGGCAATCCCTGGCGTATTTAAAATTTGCGACAGTAAAAAATTAATTTGTGAAAAATTTACTATAGAAAAGGCAATCCCTGGCGTAATTAAAATTTGCGACAGTAAAAAATTATTTTTTCAATAATTTACTATAGAGAAGGCAATCCCTGGCGCATTTAAAATTTGCGACAGTATAAAATTATTTTTTGAAAAATTTACTGTAGAAAAGGCGAACCCTGGAGTATTTAAAATTTGCGTCAGTAAAAATTATTTTTTGAAAAATTTACTGTAGAAAAGTTAATCCCTGGCGCAATTAAAATTTGCGACAGTAAAGAAATATTTTTTGAAAAATTTACTATAGAAAAGGCAATCCCTGGCGTATTTAAAATTTGCGACAGTAAAAAATTATTTTTTGAAAAATTTACTATAGAAAAGGTAATCCCTGGCGCAATTACAATTTGCGATAGTAAAAAATTATTTTTTTGCAAAATTTACTATAGAAAAGGCAATCCCTGCCGTAATTAAAATTTGCGACAGTATAAAATTATTTTTTGCAAAATTTATTGTAGAAAAGGCAATCCCTGGCGTAATTAAAATGTAGGACAGTAAAAAATTATTTTTTGAAAAATTTACTACAGAAAAGGCAATCCCTGGCGCAATTAAATTTGCGACAGTATAAAATTAAATTTTGAAAAATTTACTATAGAATAGGCAATCCCTGGCGTATTTAAAATTTGCGACAGTAAAAAATTATTTTTTGAATAATTTACTATAGAAAAGGCAATCCCTGGCGTATTTAAAATTTGCGACAGTAAAAAATTAATTCTGTGAAAAATTTACTATAGAAAAGGCAAACCCTGGCGTATTTAAAATTTGCGACAGTAAAAAATTATTTTTTGAAAAATTTACTATAGAAAAGGCAATCCGTGGCGCAATTAAAATTTGCGACAGTAAAAAATTATTTTTTGAAAAATTTACTAGAGAAAAGGCAATCCCTGGCGTATTTAAAATTTGCGACAGTATAAAATTAATTTGTGAAAAATTTACTATAGATAAGGCAATCCCTGGCGTATTTAAAATTTGCGACAGTAAAAAATTAATTTGTGAAAAATTTACTATAGAAAAGGCAATCCCTGGCGTATTTAAAATTTGCGACAGTAAAAAATTAATTTGTGAAAAATTTACTATAGAAAAGGCAAACCCTGGCGTATTTAAAATTTGCGACAGTAAAAAATTATTTTTTGAATAATTTACTATAGAAAACGCAATCCCTGGCGTAATTAAAATTTGCAACAGTAAAAAATTATTTTTTGAAAAATTGACTGTAGAAAAGGCAATCCTTGGCATATTTAAAATTTGCGATAGCAAAAAATTATTTTTTGAAAAATTTAGTACAGAAAAGATAATCCCTGGCGTATTTAAAATTTGCGACAGTAAAAAAATATTTTTTTCAAAATTTACTATAGAAAAGGCAATTACTGGCGTAATTAAAATTTGCGACAGTAAAAAATTAATTTGTGAAAAATTTACTATAGAAAAGCCAATCCCTGGCGTAATTAAAATTTGCGACAGTAAAAAATTATTTTTTGAAAAATTTACTATAGAAAAGGCAATCCCTGGAGTAATTAAAATTTGCGACAGTAAAAAAATTATTTTTTTGCAAAATTTGCTATAGAAAAGGCAATCCCTGGCGTAATTAAAATTTCCGACAGTATAAAATAATTTTTTTGCAAAATTTACTGTAGAAAAGGCAATCCCTGGCGTAATTAAAATGTAGGACAGTAAAAAATTATTTTTGAAAAATTTACTACAGAAAAGGCAATCCCTGGCGTATTTAAAATTTGCGACAGTAAAAAATTATTTTTTGAATAATTTACTATAGAAAAGGCAATCCCTGGCGTATTAAAATTTGCGACAGTAAAAAATTAATTTGTGAAAAATTTACTATATAAAAGGCAAACCCTGGCGTATTTAAAATTTGCGACAGTAAAAAATTATTTTTTGAAAAATTTACTATAGAAACAGGCAATCCGTGGCGCAATTAAAATTTGCGACAGTAAAAAATTATTTTTGAAAATTTACTAGAGAAAAGGCAATCCCTGGCGTATTTAAAATTTGCGACAGTATAAAATTAATTTGTGAAAAATTTACTATAGAAAAGGCAATCCTGGCGTATTTAAAATTTGCGACAGTAAAAAATTAATTTGTGAAAAATTTACTATAAAAAAGGCAATCCCTGGCGTATTAAAATTTGCGACAGTAAAAAATTAATTTGTGAAAAATTTACTATAGAAAAGGCAAACCCTGGCGTATTTAAAATTTGCGACAGTAAAAAATTATTTTTTGAATAATTTACTATAGAAAACGCAATCCCTGGCGTAATTAAAATTTGCAACAGTAAAAAATTATTTTTTGAAAAATTGACTGTAGAAAAGGCAATCCCTGGCATATTTAAAATTTGCGATAGCAAAAAATTATTTTTTGAAAAATTTAGTACAGAAAAGATAATCCCTGGCGTATTTAAAATTTGCGACAGTAAAAAAATATTTTTTCAAAATTTACTATAGAAAAGGCAATTACTGGCGTAATTAAAATTTGCGACAGTAAAAAATTAATTTGTGAAAAATTTACTATAGAAAAGCCAATCCCTGGCGTAATTAAAATTTGCGACAGTAAAAAATTATTTTTTGAAAAATTTACTATAGAAAAGGCAATCCCTGGAGTAATTAAAATTTGCGACAGTAAAAAATTATTTTTTTGCAAAATTTGCTATAGAAAAGGCAATCCCTGGCGTAATTAAAATTTCCGACAGTATAAAATAATTTTTTTGCAAAATTTACTGTAGAAAAGGCAATCCCTGGCGTAATTAAAATGTGCGACAGTAAAAAATTATTTTTTGAAAATTTTACTATAGAAAAGCCAATCCCTGCCGCAATTAAAAAATTTTGAAAAATTTACTATAGAAAAGGCAATCCCTGGCGTATTTAAAATTTGCGACAGTATAAAATTATTTTTTGAATAATTTACTGTAAAAAAGGCAATCCCTGGCGTATTTAAAATTTGCGACAGTAAAAAATTATTTTTTGAAAAATTTACTATAGAAAAGGCAATCCCCTGTCGCAATTAGAATTTGCGACAGTAAAAAATTATTTTTTTGCAAAATTTACTATAGAAAAGGCAATCCCTGGCGTAATTAAAATTTCCGACAGTATAAAATAATTTTTTTGCAAAATTTACTGTATAAAAGGCAATCCCTGGCGTAATTAAAATGTGCGACAGTAAAAAATTATTTTTTGAAAAATTTACTATAGAAATGCCAATCCCTGCCGCAATTAAAATTTGCGACAGTATAAAATTAAATTTTGAAAAATTTACTATAGAAAAGGCAATCCCTGGCGTAATTAAAATTTGCGACAGTATAAAATTAGTTTTTGAAAATTTTACTGTAGAAAAGGCAATCCCTGGCGCAATTAAAATTTGCGACAGTAAAAAATTATTTTTTGAATAATTTACTATATAAAAGGCAATCCTTGTCGTATTTAAAATTTGCGACAGTAAAAAATCATTTTTTTGTAAAATTTACTGTAGAAAAGGCAATCCCTGCCGTAATTAAAATTTGCGACAGTAAAAAATTATATTTTGAAAAATTTACTATAGAAAAGGCAATCCCTGGCGAATTTAAAATTTGCGACAGTAAAAAATTAATTTTTGAAAAATTTACTATAGAAAAGGCAATTCCTGGCGCAATTAAAATTTGCGACAGTATAAAATTAAATTTTGAAAAATTTACTATAGAAAAGGCAATCCCTGGCGCAATTAAAATTTGCGACAGTATAAAATTAAATTTTGAAAAATTTGCTATAGAAAAGGCAATCCCTGGCGTAATTAAAATTTCCGACAGTATAAAATAATTTTTTTGCAAAATTTACCGTAGAAAAGGCAATCCCTGGCGTAATTAAAATATGCGACAGTAAAAAATTATTTTTTGAAAAATTTACTATAGAAATGCCAATCCCTGCCGCAATTAAAATTTGCGACAGTATAAAATTAAATTTTGAAAAATTTACTATAGAAAAGGCAATCCTTGGCGTAATTAAAATTTGCGACAGTATAAAATTAGTTTTTGAAAATTTTACTGTAGAAAAGGCAATCCCTGGCGCAATTAAAATTTGCGACAGTAAAAAATTATTTTTTGAAAAATTTACTATAGAAAAGGCAATCCCTGGCGAATTTAAAATTTGCGACAGTAAAAAATTAATTTTTGAAAAATTTACTATAGAAAAGGCAATTCCTGGCGCAATTAAATTTGCGACAGTATAAAATTAAATTTTGAAAAATTTACTTTAGAAAAGGTAATCCCTGGCGCAATTACAATTTGCGACAGTAAAAAATTATTTTTTTGCAAAATTTACTATAGAAAAGGCAATCCCTGGCGTATTTAAAATTTGCGACAGTATAAAATTAATTTGTGAAAAATTTACTATAGAAAAGGCAATCCCTGGCGTATTTAAAATTTGCGACAGTAAAAAATTAATTTGTGAAAAATTTACTATAGAAAAGGCAATCCCTGGCGTATTTAAAATTTGCGACAGTAAAAAATTAATTTGTGATAAATTTACTATAGAAAAGGCAAACCCTGGCGTATTTAAAATTTGCGACAGTAAAAAATTATTTTTTGAATAATTTACTATAGAAAACGCAATCCCTGGCGTAATTAAAATTTGCAGCAGTAAAAAATTATTTTTTGAAAAATTGACTGTAGAAAAGGCAATCCTGGCGTAATTAAAATGTGCGACAGTAAAAAATTATTTTTTGAAAAAATTTACTATAGAAATGCCAATCCCTGCCGCAATTAAAATTTGCGACAGTAAAAAATTAATTTTTGAAAAATTTACTATAGAAAAGGCAATTCCTGGCGCAATTAAAATTTGCGACAGTATAAAATTAAATTTTGAAAAATTTACTATAGAAAAGGCAATCCCTGGCGCAATTAAAATTTGCGACAGTAAAAAATTATTTTTTGAATAATTTACTATATAAAAGGCAATCCTTGTCGTATTTAAAATTTGCGACAGTAAAAAATCATTTTTTTGTAAAATTTACTGTAGAAAAGGCAATCCCTGGCGTAATTAAAATTTGCGACAGTAAAAAATTATATTTTGAAAAATTTACTATAGAAAAGGCAATCCCTGGCGAATTTAAAATTTGCGACAGTAAAAAATTAATTTTTGAAAAATTTACTATAGAAAAGGCAATTCCTGGCGCAATTAAAATTTGCGACAGTATAAAATTAAATTTTGAAAAATTTACTATAGAAAAGGCAATCCCTGGCGCAATTAAAATTTGCGACAGTATAAAATTAAATTTTGAAAAATTTGCTATAGAAAAGGCAATCCCTGGCGTAATTAAAATTTCCGACAGTATAAAATAATTTTTTTGCAAAATTTACCGTAGAAAAGGCAATCCCTGGCGTAATTAAAATGTGCGACAGTAAAAAATTATTTTTTGAAAAATTTACTATAGAAATGCCAATCCCTGCCGCAATTAAAATTTGCGACAGTATAAAATTAAATTTTGAAAAATTTACTATAGAAAAGGCAATCCTTGGCGTAATTAAAATTTGCGACAGTATAAAATTAGTTTTTGAAAATTTTACTGTAGAAAAGGCAATCCCTGGCGCAATTAAAATTTGCGACAGTAAAAAATTATTTTTTGAAAAATTTACTATAGAAAAGGCAATTACTGGCGTAATTAAAATTTGCGACAGTAAAAAATTAATTTGTGAAAAATTTACTATAGAAAAGCCAATCCCTGGCGTAATTAAAATTTGCGACAGTAAAAAATTATTTTTTGAAAAATTTACTATAGAAAAGGCAATCCCTGGAGTAATTAAAATTTGCGACAGTAAAAAATTATTTTTTTGCAAAATTTGCTATAGAAAAGGCAATCCCTGGCGTAATTAAAATTTCCGACAGTATAAAATAATTTTTTTGCAAAATTTACTGTAGAAAAGGCAATCCCTGGCGTAATTAAAATGTAGGACAGTAAAAAATTATTTTTTGAAAAATTTACTACAGAAAAGGCAATCCCTGGCGTATTTAAAATTTGCGACAGTAAAAAATTATTTTTTGAATAATTTACTATAGAAAAGGCAATCCCTGGCGTATTTAAAATTTGCGACAGTAAAAAATTAATTTGTGAAAAATTTACTATATAAAAGGCAAACCCTGGCGTATTTAAAATTTGCGACAGTAAAAAATTATTTTTTGAAAAATTTACTATAGAAAAGGCAATCCGTGGCGCAATTAAAATTTGCGACAGTAAAAAATTATTTTTTGAAAAATTTACTAGAGAAAAGGCAATCCCTGGCGTATTTAAAATTTGCGACAGTATAAAATTAATTTGTGAAAAATTTACTATAGAAAAGGCAATCCCTGGCGTATTTAAAATTTGCGACAGTAAAAAATTAATTTGTGAAAAATTTACTATAAAAAAGGCAATCCCTGGCGTATTTAAAATTTGCGACAGTAAAAAATTAATTTGTGAAAAATTTACTATAGAAAAGGCAAACCCTGGCGTATTTAAAATTTGCGACAGTAAAAAATTATTTTTTGAATAATTTACTATAGAAAACGCAATCCCTGGCGTAATTAAAATTTGCAACAGTAAAAAATTATTTTTTGAAAAATTGACTGTAGAAAAGGCAATCCCTGGCATATTTAAAATTTGCGATAGCAAAAAATTATTTTTTGAAAAATTTAGTACAGAAAAGATAATCCCTGGCGTATTTAAAATTTGCGACAGTAAAAAAACATTTTTTTCAAAATTTACTATAGAAAAGGCAATTACTGGCGTAATTAAAATTTGCGACAGTAAAAAATTAATTTGTGAAAAATTTACTATAGAAAAGCCAATCCCTGGCGTAATTAAAATTTGCGACAGTAAAAAATTATTTTTTGAAAATTTACTATAGAAAAGGCAATCCCTGGAGTAATTAAAATTTGCGACAGTAAAAAATTATTTTTTTTGCAAAATTTGCTATAGAAAAGGCAATCCCTGGCGTAATTAAAATTTCCGACAGTATAAAATAATTTTTTTGCAAAATTTACTGTAGAAAAGGCAATCCCTGGCGTAATTAAAATGTGCGACAGTAAAAAATTATTTTTTGAAAATTTTACTATAGAAAAGCCAATCCCTGCCGCAATAAAATTTGCGACAGTATAAAATTAAATTTTGAAAAATTTACTATAGAAAAGGCAATCCCTGGCGTATTTAAAATTTGCGACAGTATAAAATTATTTTTTGAATAATTTACTGTAAAAAAGGCAATCCCTGGCGTATTTAAAATTTGCGACAGTAAAAAATTATTTTTTGAAAAATTTACTATAGAAAAGGCAATCCCTGTCGCAATTAGAATTTGCGACAGTAAAAAAATTATTTTTTTTGCAAAATTTACTATAGAAAAGGCAATCCCTGGCGTAATTAAAATTTCCGACAGTATAAAATAATTTTTTTGCAAAATTTACTGTATAAAAGGCAATCCCTGGCGTAATTAAAATGTGCGACAGTAAAAAATTATTTTTTGAAAAATTTACTATAGAAATGCCAATCCCTGCCGCAATTAAAATTTGCGACAGTATAAAATTAAATTTTGAAAAATTTACTATAGAAAAGGCAATCCCTGGCGTAATTAAAATTTGCGACAGTATAAAATTAGTTTTTGAAAATTTTACTGTAGAAAAGGCAATCCCTGGCGCAATTAAAATTTGCGACAGTAAAAAATTATTTTTTGAATAATTTACTATATAAAAGGCAATCCTTGTCGTATTTAAAATTTGCGACAGTAAAAAATCATTTTTTTGTAAAATTTACTGTAGAAAAGGCAATCCCTGCCGTAATTAAAATTTGCGACAGTAAAAAATTATATTTTGAAAAATTTACTATAGAAAAGGCAATCCCTGGCGAATTTAAAATTTGCGACAGTAAAAAATTAATTTTTGAAAAATTTACTATAGAAAAGGCAATTCCTGGCGCAATTAAAATTTGCGACAGTATAAAATTAAATTTTGAAAAATTTACTATAGAAAAGGCAATCCCTGGCGCAATTAAAATTTGCGACAGTATAAAATTAAATTTTGAAAAATTTGCTATAGAAAAGGCAATCCCTGGCGTAATTAAAATTTCCGACAGTATAAAATAATTTTTTTGCAAAATTTACCGTAGAAAAGGCAATCCCTGGCGTAATTAAAATATGCGACAGTAAAAAATTATTTTTTGAAAAATTTACTATAGAAATGCCAATCCCTGCCGCAATTAAAATTTGCGACAGTATAAAATTAAATTTTGAAAAATTTACTATAGAAAAGGCAATCCTTGGCGTAATTAAAATTTGCGACAGTATAAAATTAGTTTTTGAAAATTTTACTGTAGAAAAGGCAATCCCTGGCGCAATTAAAATTTGCGACAGTAAAAAATTATTTTTTGAAAAATTTACTATAGAAAAGGCAATCCCTGGCGAATTTAAAATTTGCGACAGTAAAAAATTAATTTTTGAAAAATTTACTATAGAAAAGGCAATTCCTGGCGCAATTAAAATTTGCGACAGTATAAAATTAAATTTTGAAAAATTTACTTTAGAAAAGGTAATCCCTGGCGCAATTACAATTTGCGACAGTAAAAAATTATTTTTTGCAAAATTTACTATAGAAAAGGCAATCCCTGGCGTATTTAAAATTTGCGACAGTATAAAATTAATTTGTGAAAAATTTACTATAGAAAAGGCAATCCCTGGCGTATTTAAAATTTGCGACAGTAAAAAATTAATTTGTGAAAAATTTACTATAGAAAAGGCAATCCCTGGCGTATTTAAAATTTGCGACAGTAAAAAATTAATTTGTGATAAATTTACTATAGAAAAGGCAAACCCTGGCGTATTTAAAATTTGCGACAGTAAAAAATTATTTTTTGAATAATTTACTATAGAAAACGCAATCCCTGGCGTAATTAAAATTTGCAGCAGAAAAAAATAATTTTTTGAAAAATTGACTGTAGAAAAGGCAATCCTGGCGTAATTAAAATGTGCGACAGTAAAAAATTATTTTTTGAAAAATTTACTATAGAAATGCCAATCCCTGCCGCAATTAAAATTTGCGACAGTAAAAAATTAATTTTTGAAAAATTTACTATAGAAAAGGCAATTCCTGGCGCAATTAAAATTTGCGACAGTATAAAATTAAATTTTGAAAAATTTACTATAGAAAAGGCAATCCCTGGCGCAATTAAAATTTGCGACAGTAAAAAATTATTTTTTTGAATAATTTACTATATAAAAGGCAATCCTTGTCGTATTTAAAATTTGCGACAGTAAAAAATCATTTTTTTTGTAAAATTTACTGTAGAAAAGGCAATCCCTGGCGTAATTAAAATTTGCGACAGTAAAAAATTATATTTTGAAAAATTTACTATAGAAAAGGCAATCCCTGGCGAATTTAAAATTTGCGACAGTAAAAAATTAATTTTTGAAAAATTTACTATAGAAAAGGCAATTCCTGGCGCAATTAAAATTTGCGACAGTATAAAATTAAATTTTGAAAAATTTACTATAGAAAAGGCAATCCCTGGCGCAATTAAAATTTGCGACAGTATAAAATTAAATTTTGAAAAATTTGCTATAGAAAAGGCAATCCCTGGCGTAATTAAAATTTCCGACAGTATAAAATAATTTTTTTGCAAAATTTACCGTAGAAAAGGCAATCCCTGGCGTAATTAAAATGTGCGACAGTAAAAAATTATTTTTTGAAAAATTTACTATAGAAATGCCAATCCCTGCCGCAATTAAAATTTGCGACAGTATAAAATTAAATTTTGAAAAATTTACTATAGAAAAGGCAATCCTTGGCGTAATTAAAATTTGCGACAGTATAAAATTAGTTTTTGAAAATTTTACTGTAGAAAAGGCAATCCCTGGCGCAATTAAAATTTGCGACAGTAAAAAATTATTTTTTGAAAAATTTACTATAGAAAAGGCAATCCCTGGCGAATTTAAAATTTGCGACAGTAAAAAATTAATTTTTGAAAAATTTACTATAGAAAAGGCAATTCCTGGCGCAATTAAAATTTGCGACAGTATAAAATTAAATTTTGAAAAATTTACTTTAGAAAAGGTAATCCCTGGCGCAATTACAATTTGCGACAGTAAAAAATTATTTTTTTGCAAAATTTACTATAGAAAAGGCAATCCCTGCCGTAATTAAAATTTGCGACAGTATAAAATTATTTTTTTGCAAAATTTTTTGTAGAAAAGGCAATCCCTGGCGTAATTAAAATGTAGGACAGTAAAAAATTATTTTTTGAAAAATTTACTACAGAAAAGGCAATCCCTGGCGCAATTAAAATTTGCGACAGTATAAAATTAAATTTTGAAAAATTTACTATAGAATAGGCAATCCCTGGCGTATTTAAAATTTGCGACAGTAAAAAATTATTTTTTGAATAATTTACTATAGAAAGGGCAATCCCTGGCGTATTTAAAATTTGCGACAGTAAAAAATTAATTTGTGAAAAATTTACTATAGAAAAGGAAAACCCTGGCGTATTTAAAATTTGCGACAGTAAAAAATTATTTTTTGAAAAATTTACTATAGAAAAGGCAATCCGTGGCGCAATTAAAATTTGCGACAGTAAAAAATTATTTTTTGAAAAATTTACTAGAGAAAAGGCAATCCCTGGCGTATTTAAAATTTGCGACAGTATAAAATTAATTTGTGAAAAATTTACTATAGAAAAGGCAATCCCTGGCGTATTTAAAATTTGCGACAGTAAAAAATTAATTTGTGAAAAATTTACTATAGAAAAGGCAATCCCTGGCGTATTTAAAATTTGCGACAGTAAAAAATTAATTTGTGATAAATTTACTATAGAAAAGGCAAACCCTGGCGTATTTAAAATTTGCGACAGTAAAAAATTATTTTTTGAATAATTTACTATAGAAAACGCAATCCCTGGCGTAATTAAAATTTGCAACAGTAAAAAATTATTTTTGAAAAATTGACTGTAGAAAAGGCAATCCCTGGCGTAATTAAAATGTGCGACAGTAAAAAATTATTTTTTGAAAAATTTACTATAGAAATGCCAATCCCTGCCGCAATTAAAATTTGCGACAGTATAAAATTAAATTTTGAAAAATTTACTATAGAAAAGGCAATCCCTGGCGTAATTAAAATTTGCGACAGTATAAAATTAGTTTTTGAAAATTTTACTGTAGAAAAGGCAATCCCTGGCGCAATTAAAATTTGCGACAGTAAAAAATTATTTTTTGAATAATTTACTATATAAAAGGCAATCCCTGTCGTATTTAAAATTTGCGACAGTAAAAAATCATTTTTTTTGTAAAATTTACTGTAGAAAAGACAATCCCTGGCGTAATTAAAATTTGCGACAGTAAAAAATTATATTTTGAAAAATTTACTATAGAAAAGGCAATCCCTGGCGAATTTAAAATTTGCGACAGTAAAAAATTATTTTTTGAAAAATTTACTATAGAAAAGGCAATTCCTGGCGCAATTAAAATTTGCGACAGTATAAAATTAAATTTTGAAAAATTTACTATAGAAAAGGCAATCCCTGGCGCAATTAAAATTTGCGACAGTAAAAAATTATTTTTTGAAAAATTTACTATAGAAATGCCAATACCTGCCGCAATTAAACTTTGCGACAGTATAAAATTAAATTTTGAAAAATTTACTATAGAAAAGGCAATCCTTGGCGTAATTAAAATTTGCGACAGTATAAAATTAGTTTTTGAAAATTTTACTGTAGAAAAGGCAATCCCTGGCGCAATTAAAATTTGCGACATCAAAAAATTATTTTTTGAAAAATTTACTATAGAAAAGGCAATCCCTGGCGAATTTAAAATTTGCGACAGTAAAAAATTAATTTTTGAAAAATTTACTATAGAAAAGGCAATTCCTGGCGCAATTAAAATTTCCGACAGTATAAAATTAAATTTTGAAAAATTTACTTTAGAAAAGGTAATCCCTGGCGCAATTACAATTTGCGACAGTAAAAAATTATTTTTTTGCAAAATTTACTATAGAAAAGGCAATCCCTGCCGTAATTAAAATTTGCGACAGTATAAAATTATTTTTTTGCAAAATTTATTGTAGAAAAGGCAATCCCTGGCGTAATTAAAATGTAGGACAGTAAAAAATTATTTTTTGAAAAATTTACTACAGAAAAGGCAATCCCTGGCGCAATTAAAATTTGCGACAGTATAAAATTAAATTTTGAAAAATTTACTATAGAATAGGCAATCCCTGGCGTATTTAAAATTTGCGACAGTAAAAAATTATTTTTTGAATAATTTACTATAGAAAAGGCAATCCCTGGCGTATTTAAAATTTGCGACAGTAAAAAATTAATTTGTGAAAAATTTACTATAGAAAAGGCAAACCCTGGCGTATTTAAAATTTGCGACAGTAAAAAATTATTTTTTGAAAAATTTACTATAGAAAAGGCAATCCGTGGCGCAATTAAAATTTGCGACAGTAAAAAATTATTTTTTTGCAAAATTTATTGTAGAAAAGGCAAAAAATTAATTTGTGAAAAATTTACTATAGAAAAGGCAATCCCTGGCGTATTTAAAATTTGCGACAGTAAAAAATTAATTTTTGAAAAATTTACTATAGAAATGGCAATTCCTGGCGCAATTAAAATTTGCGACAGTATAAAATTAAATTTTGAAAAATTTACTATAGAAAAGGCAATCCCTGGCGCAATTAAAATTTGCGACAGCATAAAATTAAATTTTGAAAAATTTGCTATAGAAAAGGCAATCCCTGGCGTAATTAAAATTTCCGACAGTATAAAATAATTTTTTTGCAAAATTTACCGTAGAAAAGGCAATTCCTGGCGTAATTAAAATGTGCGACAGTAAAAAATTATTTTTTGAAAAATTTACTATAGAAATGCCAATCCCTGCCGCAATTAAATTTTGCGACAGTATAAAATTAAATTTTGAAAAATTTACTATAGAAAAGGCAATCCTTGGCGTAATTAAAATTTGCGACAGTATAAAATTAGTTTTTGAAAATTTTACTGTAGAAAAGGCAATCCCTGGCGCAATTAAAATTTGCGACATCAAAAAATTATTTTTTGAAAAATTTACTATAGAAAAGGCAATCCCTGGCGAATTTAAAATTTGCGACAGTAAAAAATTAATTTTTGAAAAATTTACTATAGAAAAGGCAATTCCTGGCGCAATTAAAATTTGCGACAGTATAAAATTAAATTTTGAAAAATTTACTTTAGAAAAGGTAATCCCTGGCGCAATTACAATTTGCGACAGTAAAAAATTATTTTTTTGCAAAATTTACTATAGAAAAGGCAATCCCTGCCGTAATTAAAATTTGCGACAGTATAAATTATTTTTTTTGCAAAATTTATTGTAGAAAAGGCAATCCCTGGCGTAATTAAAATGTAGGACAGTAAAAAATTATTTTTTGAAAAATTTACTACAGAAAAGGCAATCCCTGGCGCAATTAAAATTTGCGACAGTATAAAATTAAATTTTGAAAAATTTACTATAGAATAGGCAATCCCTGGCGTATTTAAAATTTGCGACAGTAAAAAATTATTTTTTGAATAATTTACTATAGAAAAGGCAATCCCTGGCGTATTTAAAATTTGCGACAGTAAAAAATTAATTTGTGAAAAATTTACTATAGAAAAGGCAAACCCTGGCGTATTTAAAATTTGCGACAGTAAAAAATTATTTTTTGAAAAATTTACTATAGAAAAGGCAATCCGTGGCGCAATTAAAATTTGCGACAGTAAAAAATTATTTTTTGAAAAATTTACTAGAGAAAAGGCAATCCCTGGCGCAATTAAAATTTGCGACATCAAAAAATTATTTTTTGAAAAATTTACTATAGAAAAGGCAATCCCTGGCGAATTTAAAATTTGCGACAGTAAAAAATTAATTTTTGAAAAATTTACTATAGAAAAGGCAATTCCTGGCGCAATTAAAATTTGCGACAGTATAAAATTAAATTTTGAAAAATTTACTTTAGAAAAGGTAATCCCTGGCGCAATTACAATTTGCGACAGTAAAAAATTATTTTTTTGCAAAATTTACTATAGAAAAGGCAATCCCTGCCGTAATTAAAATTTGCGACAGTATAAAATTATTTTTTTGCAAAATTTATTGTAGAAAAGGCAATCCCTGGCGTAATTAAAATGTAGGACAGTAAAAAATTATTTTTTGAAAAATTTACTACAGAAAAGGCAATCCCTGGCGCAATTAAGATTTGCGACAGTATAAAATTAATTTGTGAAAAATTTACTATAGAAAAGGCAATCCCTGGCGTATTTAAAATTTGCGACAGTAAAAAATTATTTTTTGAATAATTTACTATAGAAAACGCAATCCCTGGCGTAATTAAAATTTGCAACAGTAAAAAATTATTTTTTGAAAAATTGACTGTAGAAGAGGCAATCCCTGGCATATTTAAAATTTGCGATAGCAAAAAATTATTTTTTGAAAAATTTACTACAGAAAAGATAATCCCTGGCGTATTTAAAATTTGCGACAGTAAAAAAATATTTTTTTCAAAATTTACTATAGAAAAGGCAATTACTGGCGTAATTAAAATTTGCGACAGTAAAAAATTAATTTGTGAAAAATTTACTATAGAAAAGCCAATCCCTGGCGTAATTAAAATTTGCGACAGTAAAAAATTATTTTTTGAAAAATTTACTATAGAAAAGGCAATCCCTGGAGTAATTAAAATTTGCGACAGTAAAAAATTATTTTTTTGCAAAATTTGCTATAGAAAAGGCAATCCCTGGCGTAATTAAAATTTCCGACAGTATAAAACAATTTTTTTGCAAAATTTACTGTAGAAAAGGCAATCCATGGCGTAATTAAAATGTGCGACAGTAAAAAATTATTTTTTGAAAAATTTACTATAGAAAAGCCAATCCCTGCCGCAATTAAAATTTGCGACAGTATAAAATTAAATTTTGAAAAATTTACTATAGAAAAGGCAATCCCTGGCGTATTTAAAATTTGCGACAGTATAAAATTATTTTTTGAATAATTTACTGTAAAAAAGGCAATCCCTGGCGTATTTAAAATTTGCGACAGTAAAAAATTATTTTTTGAAAAATTTACTATAGAAAAGGCAATCCCTGTCGCAATTAGAATTTGCGACAGTAAAAAATTATTTTTTTGCAAAATTTACTATAGAAAAGGCAATCCCTGGCGTAATTAAAATTTCCGACAGTATAAAATAATTTTTTTGCAAAATTTACTGTAGAAAAGGCAATCCCTGGCGTAATTAAAATGTGCGACAGTAAAAAATTATTTTTTGAAAAATTTACTATAGAAATGCCAATCCCTGCCGCAATTAAAATTTGCGACAGTATAAAATTAAATTTTGAAAAATTTACTATAGAAAAGGCAATCCCTGGCGTAATTAAAATTTGCGACAGTATAAAATTAGTTTTTGAAAATTTTACTGTAGAAAAGGCAATCCCTGGCGCAATTAAAATTTGCGACAGTAAAAAATTATTTTTTGAATAATTTACTATATAAAAGGCAATCCCTGTCGTATTTAAAATTTGCGACAGTAAAAAATCATTTTTTTGTAAAATTTACTGTAGAAAAGGCAATCCCTGGCGTAATTAAAATTTGCGACAGTAAAAAATTATATTTTGAAAAATTTACTATAGAAAGGGCAATCCCTGGCGAATTTAAAATTTGCGACAGTAAAAAATTAATTTTTGAAAAATTTACTATAGAAAAGGCAATTCCTGGCGCAATTAAAATTTTCGACAGTATAAAATTAAATTTTGAAAAATTTACTATAGAAAAGGCAATCCCTGGCGCAATTAAAATTTGCGACAGTATAAAATTAAATTTTGAAAAATTTGCTATAGAAAAGGCAATCCCTGGCGTAATTAAAATTTCCGACAGTATAAAATAATTTTTTTTCAAAATTTACCGTAGAAAAGGCAATCCCTGGCGTAATTAAAATGTGCGACAGTAAAAAATTATTTTTTGAAAAATTTACTATAGAAATGCCAATCCCTGCCGCAATTAAAATTTGCGACAGTAAAAAATTATTTTTTGAAAAATTTACTATAGAAAAGGCAATCCCTGGCGAATTTAAAATTTGCGACAGTAAAAAATTAATTTTTGAAAAATTTACTATAGAAAAGGCAATTCCTGGCGCAATTAAAATTTGCGACAGTATAAAATTAAATTTTGAAAAATTTACTTTAGAAAAGGTAATCCCTGGCGCAATTACAATTTGCGACAGTAAAAAATTATTTTTTTGCAAAATTTACTATAGAAAAGGCAATCCCTGGCGCAGTTAAAATTTGCGACGGTAAAAAATTATTTTTTGAATAATTTACTATAGAAAAGGCAATCCCTGGCGCAATTAAAATTTGCGACAGTAAAAAATTATTTTTTGAATAATTTACTATAGAAAAGGCAATCCCTGGCGTAATTAAAATTTGCGACAGTAAAAAATTATTTTTTGAAAAATTTACTGTAGGAAAGGCAATCCCTGGCATATTTAAAATTTGCGACAGCAAAAACTTATTTTTAGAAAAATTTACTACAGAAAAGGTAATCCCTGGCGTATTTAAAATTTGCGACAGTAAAAAATTATTTTTTGCAAACTTTACTATAGAAAAGGCAGTCCCTGGCGAAATTAAAATTTGCGACAGTAAAAAATTAGTTTTTGAAAAATTTAATATAGAAAAGGCAATCCCTGGCGTAGTTAAAATTTGCGACAAAAAAAAACTATTTTTTGAAAAATTTACTATAGAAAAGGCAATTCTTGGCGTAATTAAAATTTGCGACAGTAAAAAATTATTTTTTGAATAATTTACTATAGAAAAGGCAATCCCTGGCGTATTTAAAATTTGCGACAGTATAAAATAATTTTTTGAAAAATTTACTGTAAAAAGGGCAATCCCTGGCGTATTTAAAACTTGCGACAGTAAAAAATTATTTTTTGAAAAATTTACTATAGAAAAGGCAATCCCTGGCGAATTTAAAATTTGCGACAGTAAAAAATTAATTTTTGAAAAATTTACTATAGAAAAGGCAATTGCTGGCGCAATTAAAATTTGCGACAGTATAAAATTAAATTTTGAAAAATTTACTTTAGAAAAGGTAATCCCTGGCGCAATTACAATTTGCGACAGTAAAAAATTATTTTTTTGCAAAATTTACTATAGAAAAGGCAATCCCTGCCGTAATTAAAATTTGCGACAGTATAAAATTATTTCTTTGCAAAATTTTTTGTAGAAAAGGCAATCCCTGGCGTAATTAAAATGTAGGACAGTAAAAAATTATTTTTTGAAAAATTTACTACAGAAAAGGCAATCCCTGGCGCAATTAAAATTTGCGACAGTATAAAATTAAATTTTGAAAAATTTACTATAGAATAGGCAATCCCTGGCGTATTTAAAATTTGCGACAGTATAAAATTAATTTGTGAAAAATTTACTATAGAAAAGGCAATCCCTGGCGCAATTAAAATTTGCGACAGTAAAAAAATATTTTTTGAAAAATTTACTATAGAAATGCCAATCCCTGCCGCAATTAAAATTTGCGACAGTATAAAATTAAATTTTGAAAAATTTACTATAGAAAAGGCAATCCTTGGCGTAATTAAAATTTGCGACAGTATAAAATTAGTTTTTGAAAATTTTACTGTAGAAAAGGCAATCCCTGGCGCAATTAAAATTTGCGACAGTAAAAAATTATTTTTTGAAAAATTTACTAGAGAAAAGGCAATCCCTGGCGTATTTAAAATTTGCGACAGTATAAAATTAATTTGTGAAAAATTTACTATAGAAAAGGCAATCCCTGGCGTATTTAAAATTTGCGACAGTAAAAAATTAATTTGTGAAAAATTTACTATAGAAAAGGCAATCCCTGGCGTATTTAAAATTTGCGACAGTAAAAAATTAATTTGTGATAAATTTACTATAGAAAAGGCAAACCCTGGCGTATTTAAAATTTGCGACAGTAAAAAATTATTTTTTGAATAATTTACTATAGAAAACGCAATCCCTGGCGTAATTAAAATTTGCAACAGTAAAAAATTATTTTTTGAAAAATTGACTGTAGAAAAGGCAATCCCTGGCGTAATTAAAATGTGCGACAGTAAAAAATTATTTTTTGAAAAATTTACTATAGAAATGCCAATCCCTGCCGCAATTAAAATTTGCGACAGTATAAAATTAAATTTTGAAAAATTTACTATAGAAAAGGCAATCCCTGGCGTAATTAAAATTTTCGACAGTATAAAATTAGTTTTTGAAAATTTTACTGTAGAAAAGGCAATCCCTGGCGCAATTAAAATTTGCGACAGTAAAAAATTATTTTTTGAATAATTTACTATATAAAAGGCAATCCCTGTCGTATTTAAAATTTGCGACAGTAAAAAATCATTTTTTTGTAAAATTTACTGTAGAAAAGACAATACCTGGCGTAATTAAAATTTGCGACAGTAAAAAATTATATTTTGAAAAATTTACTATAGAAAAGGCAATCCCTGGCGAATTTAAAATTTGCGACAGTAAAAAATTAATTTTTGAAAAATTTACTATAGAAAAGGCAATTCCTGGCGCAATTAAAATTGCGACAGTATAAAATTAAATTTTGAAAAATTTACTATAGAAAAGGCAATCCCTGGCGCAATTAAAATTTGCGACAGTAAAAAAATATTTTTTGAAAAATTTACTATAGAAATGCCAATCCCTGCCGCAATTAAAATTTGCGACAGTATAAAATTAAATTTTGAAAAATTTACTATAGAAAAGGCAATCCTTGGCGTAATTAAAATTTGCGACAGTATAAAATTAGTTTTTGAAAATTTTACTGTAGAAAAGGCAATCCCTGGCGCAATTAAAATTTGCGACATCAAAAAATTATTTTTTGAAAAATTTACTATAGAAAAGGCAATCCCTGGCGAATTTAAAATTTGCGACAGTAAAAAATTAATTTTTGAAAAATTTACTATAGAAAAGGCAATTCCTGGCGCAATTAAAATTTGCGACAGTATAAAATTAAATTTTGAAAAATTTACTTTAGAAAAGGTAATCCCTGGCGCAATTACAATTTGCGACAGTAAAAAATTATTTTTTTGCAAAATTTACTATAGAAAAGGCAATCCCTGCCGTAATTAAAATTTGCGACAGTATAAAATTATTTTTTTGCAAAATTTATTGTAGAAAAGGCAATCCCTGGCGTAATTAAAATGTAGGACAGTAAAAAATTATTTTTTGAAAAATTTACTACAGAAAAGGCAATCCCTGGCGCAATTAAAATTTGCGACAGTATAAAATTAAATTTTGAAAAATTTACTATAGAATAGGCAATCCCTGGCGTATTTAAAATTTGCGACAGTAAAAAATTATTTTTTGAATAATTTACTATAGAAAAGGCAATCCCTGGCGTATTTAAAATTTGCGACAGTAAAAAATTAATTTGTGAAAAATTTACTACAGAAAAGGCAAACCCTGGCGTATTTAAAATTTGCGACAGTAAAAAATTATTTTTTGAAAAATTTACTATAGAAAAGGCAATCCGTGGCGCAATTAAAATTTGCGACAGTAAAAAATTATTTTTTTGCAAAATTTATTGTAGAAAAGGCAAAAAATTAATTTGTGAAAAATTTACTATAGAAAAGGCAATCCCTGGCGTATTTAAAATTTGCGACAGTAAAAAATTAATTTTTGAAAAATTTACTATAGAAAAGGCAATTCCTGGCGCAATTAAAATTTGCGACAGTATAAAATTAAATTTTGAAAAATTTACTATAGAAAAGGCAATCCCTGGCGCAATTAAAATTTGCGACAGTATAAAATTAAATTTTGAAAAATTTGCTATAGAAAAGGCAATCCCTGGCGTAATTAAAATTTCCGACAGTATAAAATAATTTTTTTGCAAAATTTACCGTAGAAAAGGCAATTCCTGGCGTAATTAAAATGTGCGACAGTAAAAAATTATTTTTTGAAAAATTTACTATAGAAATGCCAATCCCTGCCGCAATTAAAATTTGCGACAGTATAAAATTAAATTTTGAAAAATTTACTATAGAAAAGGCAATCCTTGGCGTAATTAAAATTTGCGACAGTATAAAATTAGTTTTTGAAAATTTTACTGTAGAAAAGGCAATCCCTGGCGCAATTAAAATTTGCGACATCAAAAAATTATTTTTTGAAAAATTTACTATAGAAAAGGCAATCCCTGGCGAATTTAAAATTTGCGACAGTAAAAAATTAATTTTTGAAAAATTTACTATAGAAAAGGCAATTCCTGGCGCAATTAAAATTTGCGACAGTATAAAATTAAATTTTGAAAAATTTACTTTAGAAAAGGTAATCCCTGGCGCAATTACAATTTGCGACAGTAAAAAATTATTTTTTTGCAAAATTTACTATAGAAAAGGCAATCCCTGCCGTAATTAAAATTTGCGACAGTATAAAATTATTTTTTTGCAAAATTTATTGTAGAAAAGGCAATCCCTGGCGTAATTAAAATGTAGGACAGTAAAAAATTATTTTTTGAAAAATTTACTACAGAAAAGGCAATCCCTGGCGCAATTAAAATTTGCGACAGTATAAAATTAAATTTTGAAAAATTTACTATAGAATAGGCAATCCCTGGCGTATTTAAAATTTGCGACAGTAAAAAATTATTTTTTGAATAATTTACTATAGAAAAGGCAATCCCTGGCGTATTTAAAATTTGCGACAGTAAAAAATTAATTTGTGAAAAATTTACTATAGAAAAGGCAAACCCTGGCGTATTTAAAATTTGCGACAGTAAAAAATTATTTTTTGAAAAATTTACTATAGAAAAGGCAATCCGTGGCGCAATTAAAATTTGCGACAGTAAAAAATTATTTTTTGAAAAATTTACTAGAGAAAAGGCAATCCCTGGCGTATTTAAGATTTGCGACAGTATAAAATTAATTTGTGAAAAATTTACTATAGAAAAGGCAATCCCTGGCGTATTTAAAATTTGCGACAGTAAAAAATTAATTTGTGAAAAATTTACTATAGAAAAGGCAATCCCTGGCGTATTTAAAATTTGCGACAGTAAAAAATTAATTTGTGAAAAATTTACTATAGAAAAGGCAAACCCTGGCGTATTTAAAATTTGCGACAGTAAAAAATTATTTTTTGAATAATTTACTATAGAAAACGCAATCCCTGGCGTAATTAAAATTTGCAACAGTAAAAAATTATTTTTTGAAAAATTGACTGTAGAAAAGGCAATCCCTGGCATATTTAAAATTTGCGATAGCAAAAAATTATTTTTTGAAAAATTTACTACAGAAAAGATAATCCCTGGCGTAATTAAAATTTGCGACAGTAAAAAAATATTTTTTTCAAAATTTACTATAGAAAAGGCAATTACTGGCGTAATTAAAATTTGCGACAGTAAAAAATTAATTTGTGAAAAATTTACTATAGAAAAGCCAATCCCTGGCGTAATTAAAATTTGCGACAGTAAAAAATTATTTTTTGAAAAATTTACTATAGAAAAGGCAATCCCTGGAGTAATTAAAATTTGCGACAGTAAAAAATTATTTTTTTGCAAAATTTGCTATAGAAAAGGCAATCCCTGGCGTAATTAAAATTTCCGACAGTATAAAATAATTTTTTTGCAAAATTTACTGTAGAAAAGGCAATCCATGGCGTAATTAAAATGTGCGACTGTAAAAAATTATTTTTTGAAAAATTTACTATAGAAAAGCCAATCCCTGCCGCAATTAAAATTTGCGACAGTATAAAATTAAATTTTGAAAAATTTACTATAGAAAAGGCAATCCCTGGCGTATTTAAAATTTGCGACAGTATAAAATTATTTTTTGAATAATTTACTGTAAAAAAGGCAATCCTTGGCGTATTTAAAATTTGCGACAGTAAAAAATTATTTTTTGAAAAATTTACTATAGAAAAGGCAATCCCTGTCGCAATTAGAATTTGCGACAGTAAAAAATTATTTTTTTGCAAAATTTACTATAGAAAAGGCAATCCCTGGCGTAATTAAAATTTCCGACAGTATAAAATAATTTTTTTGCAAAATTTACTGTAGAAAAGGCAATCCCTGGCGTAATTAAAATGTGCGACAGTAAAAAATTATTTTTTGAAAAATTTACTATAGAAATGCCAATCCCTGCCGCAATTAAAATTTGCGACAGTATAAAATTAAATTTTGAAAAATTTACTATAGAAAAGGCAATCCCTGGCGTAATTAAAATTTGCGACAGTATAAAATTAGTTTTTGAAAATTTTACTGTAGAAAAGGCAATCCCTGGCGCAATTAAAATTTGCGACAGTAAAAAATTATTTTTTGAATAATTTACTATATAAAAGGCAATCCCTGTCGTATTTAAAATTTGCGACAGTAAAAAATCATTTTTTTGTAAAATTTACTGTAGAAAAGGCAATCCCTGGCGTAATTAAAATTTGCGACAGTAAAAAATTATATTTTGAAAAATTTACTATAGAAAGGGCAATCCCTGGGGAATTTAAAATTTGCGACAGTAAAAAATTAATTTTTGAAAAATTTACTATAGAAAAGGCAATTCCTGGCGCAATTAAAATTTTCGACAGTATAAAATTAAATTTTGAAAAATTTACTATAGAAAAGGCAATCCCTGGCGCAATTAAAATTTGCGACAGTATAAAATTAAATTTTGAAAAATTTGCTATAGAAAAGGCAATCCCTGGCGTAATTAAAATTTCCGACAGTATAAAATAATTTTTTTGCAAAATTTACCGTAGAAAAGGCAATCCCTGGCGTAATTAAAATGTGCGACAGTAAAAAATTATTTTTTGCAAACTTTACTATAGAAAAGGCAGTCCCTGGCGTAATTAAAATTTGCGACAGTAAAAAATTAGTTTTTGAAAAATTTAATATAGAAAAGGCAATCCCTGGCGTAATTAAAATTTGCGACAAAAAAAAACTATTTTTTGAAAAATTTACTATAGAAAAGGCAATTCTTGGCGTAATTAAAATTTGCGACAGTAAAAAATTATTTTTTGAATAATTTACTATAGAAAAGGCAATCCCTGGCGTATTTAAAATTTGCGACAGTATGAAATAATTTTTTGAAAAATTTACTGTAAAAAGGGCAATCCCTGGCGTATTTAAAACTTGCGACAGTAAAAAATTATTTTTTGAAAAATTTACTATAGAAAAGGCAATCCCTGGCGTATTTAAAATTTACGACAGTGAAAATTAATTTGTGAAAAATTTACTATAGAAAAGGCAATCCCTGGCGTAATTAAAATTTGCGACAACAAAAAATTATTTTTTGAAAAATTTACTATAGAAAAGGCAATCCCTGGCGTAATTAAAATTTGCGACAGTAAAAAATTAGTTTTTGAAAAATTTACTATAGAAAAGGCAATCCCTGGCGTATTTAAAATTTGCGACAGTATAAAATTATTTTTTGAACAATTTACTGCAGAAAAGGCAATCCCTGGCGTATTTAAAATTTGCGACAGTAAAAAATTATTTTTTGACAAATTTACTGTAGAAAAGGCAATCCCTGGCGCAATTAAAATTTGCGACAGTAAAAAATTATTTTTTGAAAAATTTACTATAGAAAAGGCAATCCCTGGCGTATTTAAAATTTGCGACAGTAAAAAATTATTTTTGAAAAATTTACTATAGAAAAGGTAATCCCTGGCGCAATTACAATTTGGGACAGTAAAAAAATTTTTTTTTGCAAAATTTACTATAGAAAAGGCAATCCCTGGCGTAATTAAAATTTGCGACAGTATGAAATTTTTTTTTTGCAAAATTTACTGTAGAAAACGCAATCTCTGGCGTAATTAAAATTTGCGAAAGTAAAAAATTATTTTTTGAAAAATTTACTATAGCAAAGGCAATCCCTGGCGCAATTAAAATTTGCGACAGTATGAAATTAAATTTTGAAAAATTTACTATAGAAAAGGCAATCCCTGGCGTATTTAAAATTTGCGACAATAAAAAATTATTTTTTGAATAATTTACTATAGAAAAGGCAATCCCTGGCGTATTTATAATTTGCGACAGTAAAAAATTAATTTGTGAAAAAATTACTATAGAAAAGGCAATCCCTGGCGTATTTAAAATTTGCGACAGTAAAAAATTAATTTTTGAAAAATTTACTATAGAAAAGGCAATTCCTGGCGCAATTAAAATTTTCGACAGTATAAAATTAAATTTTGAAAAATTTACTATAGAAAAGGCAATCCCATGCGCAATTAAAATTTGCGACAGTATAAAATTAAATTTTGAAAAATTTGCTATAGAAAAGGCAATCCCTGGCGTAATTAAAATTTCCGACAGTATAAAATAATTTTTTTGCAAAATTTACCGTAGAAAAGGCAATCCCTGGCGTAATTAAAATGTGCGACAGTAAAAAATTATTTTTTGAAAAATTTACTATAGAAATGCCAATCCCTGCCGCAATTAAAATTTGCGACAGTATAAAATTAAATTTTGAAAAATTTACTATAGAAAAGGCAATCCTTGGCGTAATTAAAATTTGCGACAGTATAAAATTAGTTTTTGAAAATTTTACTGTAGAAAAGGCAATCCCTGGCGCAATTAAAATTTGCGACAGTAAAAAATTATTTTTTGAAAAATTTACTATAGAAAAGGCAATCCCTGGCGAATTTAAAATTTGCGACAGTAAAAAATTAATTTTTGAAAAATTTACTATAGAAAAGGCAATCCCTGGCGTATTTTAAATTTGCGACAGTATAAAATTATTTTTTGAACAATTTACTGCAGAAAAGGCAATCCCTGGCATATTTAAAATTTGCGACAGTAAAAAATTATTTTTTGAAAAGTTTACTGTAGAAAAGGCAATCCCTGGCGCAATTAAAATTTGCGACAGTAAAAAATTAATTTTTGAAAAATTTACTATAGAAAAGGCAATTCCTGGCGCAATTAAAATTTGCGACAGTAAAAAATTATTTTTTGAATAATTTACTATAGAAAAGGCAATCCCTGGCGTAATTAAAATTTGCGACAGTAAAAAATTATTTTTTGAAAAATTTACTGTAGAAAAGGCAATCCTTGGCATATTTAAAATTTGCGACAGCAAAAAATTATTTTTTGAAAAATTTACTGTAGAAGAGGCAATCCCTGGCATATTTAAAATTTGCGACAGCAAAAAATTATTTTTAGAAAAATTTACTACAGAAAAGGTAATCCCTGGCGCAATTAAAATTTGCGACAGTAAAAAATTATTTTTTGAAAAATTTACTATAGAAAAGGCAATCCCTGTAGTATTTAAAATTTGCGACAGTAAAAAATTATTTTTTGAAAAATTTACTGTAGAAAAGGCAATCCCTTTCGTAATTAAAATTTGCGACAGTAAAAAATTATTTTTGGAAAAATTTACTGTAGAAAAGGCAATCCCTGGCGCAATTAAAATTTGCGACAGTAGAAAATTATTTTTTGAAAAATTTACTATAGAAAAGGAAATCCCTGGCGGATTTAAAATTTGCGACATTATAAAATTAAATTTTGAAAAATTTACTGTAGAAAAGGCAATCCCTGGCGCAATTAAAATTTGCGACAATAAAAAATTATTTTTTGAAAAATTTACTATAGAAAAGGCCATCCCTGGCGCAGTTAAAATTTGCGACAGTAAAAAATTATTTTTTGAACAATTTACTATAGAAAAGGCAATCTCTGGCGTAATTAAAATTTGCGACAGTAAAAAATTATTTTTTGAAAAATTTACTGTAGAAAAGGCAATCCCTGGCGCAATTAAAATTTGCGAGAGTAGAAAATTATTTTTTGAATAATTTACTATAGAAAAGGCAATCCCTGGCGGATTTAAAATTTGCGACAGTAAAAAATTATTTTTTGAATAATTTACTATAGAAAAGGCAATCCCTGGCGTATTTAAAATTTGCGACAGTATAAAATTAAATTTTGAAAAATTTACTACAGAAAAGGCAATCCGTGGCGTAATTAAAATTTGGGACAGTAGAAAATTAATTTGTGAAAAATTTACTGTAGAAAAGGCAATCCCTGGCGCAATTAAAATTTGCGACAGTAAAAAATTAAATTTTGAAAAATTTACTATAGAAAAGACAATCCCTGGCGGATTTAAAATTTGCGACAGTAAAAAATTAATTTGTGAAAAATTTACTATATAAAAGGCAATCCCTGGCGCAATTAAAACTTGCGACAGTAAAAAATTTTTTTTTGTAAAATTTACTATAGAAAAGGCAATCCCTGGCGTAATTAAATTTTGCGACAGTAAAAAATTAATTTTTGAAAAATTTACTATAGAAAAGGCAATCCCTGGCGGATTTAAAATTTGCGACAGTAAAAAATTAATTTTTGAAAAATTTTCTATAGAAAAGGCAATCCCTGGCGTATTTAAAATAAGCGACAGTAAAAAATTAATTTTTGAAAAATTTACTATAGAAAAGGCAATCCCTGGCGGATTTAAAATTTGCGACAGTAGAAAATTATTTTTTGAAAAATTTACTATAGAAAAGGCAATCCCTGGCGTATTTAAAATTTGCGACAGTAAAAAATTATTTTTTGAAAAATTTACTATAGAAAAGGCAATCCCTGGCGGAATTAAAATTTGCGACAGTAAAAAATTATTTTTTGAATAATTTACTATAGAAAAGGCAATCCCTGGCGTAATTAAAATTTGCGACAGTAAAAAATTATTTTTTGAAAAATTTACTGTAGAAAAGGCAATCCCTTGCGCAATTAAAATTTGCGACAGTAAAAAATTATTTTTTGAAAAATTTACTGTAGAAAAGGCAATCCCTGGCGTAGTTAAAATTTGCGACAGTAAAAAATTATTTTTTGAAAATTTTACTATAGAAAAGGCAATCCCTGGCGTAATTAAAATTTGCGAGAGTAAAAAATTATTTTTTGAATAATTTACTATAGAAAAGGCAATCCCTGGCGTATTTAAAATTTGCGACAGTAAAAAATTAATTTGTGAAAAATTTACTGTAGAAAAGGCAATCCCTGGCGTATTTAAAATTTGCGACAGTAAAAAATTAATTTGTGAAAAATTTACTATAGAAAAGGCAATCCCTGGCGTATTTAAAATTTGCGACAGTAAAAAATTAATTTGTGAAATATTTACTATAGAAAAGGCAATCCCTGGCGTAATTAAAATTTGCGACAGTAAAAAATAATTTTTTGAAAAATTTACTATAGAAAAGGCAATCACTGGCGGATTTAAAATTTGCGAGAGCACAAAATTAATTTGTGAAAAATTTACTATAGAAAAGGCTATCCCTGGCGCAATTAAAATTTGCGACGGTAAAAAATTAATTTTTGAAAAATTTACTATAGAAAAGGCAATCCCTGGCGCAATTAAAATTTGCGACAGTAAAAAATTATTTTTTGAAAAATTTACTGTAGAAAAGGCAATACCTGGCGTAATTAAAATTTGCGACAGTAAAAAATTATTTTTTGAAAAATTTACTGTAGAAAAGGCAATCCCTGGCGCAGTTAAAATTTGCGAGAGTAAAAAATTATTTTTGAAAAATTTACTATAGAAAAGGCAATCCCTGGCGTGATTAAAATTTGCGACAATAAAAAATTAGTTTTTGAAAAATTTACTATAGAAAAGGCAATCCCTGGCCCAATTAAAATTTGCGACAGTAGAAAATTATTTTTTGAAAAATTTACTGTAGAAAAGGCAATCCCTGGCGCAATTAAAATTTACGACAGTAAAAAATTATTTTTTTTGCAAAATTTACTATAGAAAAGGCAATCCCTGGCGCAATTAAAGTTTGCGACAGTAAAAAAATTTTTTTTTTTTGCAAAATTTACTATATAAAAGGCAATCCTTGGCGCAATTAAAATTTGCGACAGTAGAAAATTTTTTTTTGAAAAATTTACTGTAGAAAGGGCAATCCCTGGCGCAATTAAAATTTGCGACAGTAGAAAATTTTTTTTTGAAAAATTTACTGTAAAAAAGGCAATCCCTGGCGCAATTAAAATTTGCGACAGTAAAATATTATTTTTTGAATAATTTACTATAGAAAAGGCAATCCCTGGCGTAATTAAAATTTGCGACAGTAAAAAATTATTTTTTGAAAAATTTACTGTAGAAAAGGCAATCCCTGGCGCAATTAAAATTTGCGACAGTAGAAAATTATTTTTTGAAAAATTTACTATAGAAAAGGCAATCCCTGGCGGATTTAAAATTTGCGACATTATAAAATTAAATTTTGAAAAATTTACTATAGAAAAGGCAATCCCTGGCGCAATTAAAATTTGCGACAGTAAAAAATAATTTTTTGAAAAATTTACTATAGAAAAGGCAATCCCTGGGGGTAATTAAAATATGCGAGAGTAAAAAATTATTTTTTGAATAATTTACTATAGAAAAGGCAATCCCTGGCGTATTTAAAATTTGCGACAGTAAAAAATTATTTTGTGAATAATTTACTGTAGAAAAGGCAATCCCTGGCGTATTTAAAATTTGAGACAGTAAAAAATTAATTTGTGAAAAATTTACTATAGAAAAGGCAATCCCTGGCGTATTCAAAATTTGCGACAGTAAAAAATTAATTTGTGAAAAATTTACTATAGAAATGGCAATCCCTGGCGTAATTAAAATTTGCGACAGTAAAAAATTATTTTTTGAAAAATTTACTATAGAAAAGGCAATCCCTGGCGGATTTAAAATTTGCGACAGTAAAAAATTAATTTTAGAAAAATTTACTATAGAAAAGGCAATCCATGGCGTAATTAAAATTTGCGACAGTAAAAAATTAGTTTTTGAATAATTTACTATAGAAAAGGCAATCCCTGGCGGATTTAAAATTTGCGACAGTAAAAAATTAATTTTTGAAAAATTTACTATAGAAAAGGCAGTCCCTGGCGCAATTAAAATTTGCGACAGTAGAAAATTATTTTTTGAAAAATTTACTGTAAAAAAGGCAATCCCTGGCGCAATTAAAATTTGCGACAGTAAAAAATTATTTTTTGAATAATTTACTATAGAAATGGCAATCCCTGGCGGATTTAAAATTTGCGACAGTAAAAAATTATTTTTTGAATAATTTACTATAAAAAAGGCAATCCCTGGCGCAATTAAAATTTGCGACAGTAGAAAATTATTTTTTGAAAAAGTTACTGTAGAAAAGGCAATCCCTGGCGTAATTAAAATTTGCGACAGTAAAAAATTAGTTTTTGAAAAATTTACTGTAGAAAAGGCAATCCCTGGCGCAATTAAAATTTGCGACAGTAGAAAATTATTTTTTGAAAAATTTACTATAGAAAAGGCAATCCCTGGCGGATTTAAAATTTGCGACATTATAAAATTAAATTTTGAAAAATTTACTATAGAAAAGGCAATCCCTGGCGCAATTAAAATTTGCGACAGTAAAAAATTATTTTTTGAAAAATTTACTATAGAAAAGGCAATCCCTGGCGTAATTAAAATATGCGAGAGTAAAAAATTATTTTTTGAATAATTTACTATAGAAAAGGCAATCCCTGGCGTATTTAAAATTTGCGACAGTAAAAAATTATTTTGTGAATAATTTACCGTAGAAAAGGCAATCCCTGGCGTATTTAAAATTTGCGACAGTAAAAAATTAATTTGTGAAAAATTTACTATAGAAAAGGCAATCCCTGGGGTATTTAAAATTTGCGACAGTAAAAAATTAATTTGTGAAAAATTTACTATAGAAATGGCAATCCCTGGCGTAATTAAAATTTGCGACAGTAAAAAATTATTTTTTGAAAAATTTACTATAGAAAAGGCAATCAATGGCGGATTTAAAATTTGCGACAGTAAAAAATTAATTTTAGAAAAATTTACTATAGAAAAGGCAATCCATGGCGTAATTAAAATTTGCGACAGTAAAAAATTAGTTTTTGAATAATTTACTATAGAAAAGGCATTCCCTGGCGGATTTAAAATTTGCGACAGTAAAAAATTAATTTTTGAAAAATTTACTATAGAAAAGGCAATCCCTGGCGTATTTGAAATTTGCGACAGCACAAAATTAATTGGTGAAAAATTTACTATAGAAAAGGCTATCCCTGGCGCAATTAAAATTTGCGACGGTAAAAAATTAATTTTTGAAAAATTTACTATAGAAAAGGCAATCCCTGGCGCAATTAAAATTTGCGACAGTAAAAAATTATTTTTTTGCAAAATTTACTATAGAAAAGGCAATCCCTGGCGCAATTAAAATTTGCGACAGTAGAAAATTATTTTTTGAAAAATTTACTGTAGAAATGGCAATCCCTGGCGTAATTAAAATTTGCGACAGTAAAAAATTATTTTTTGAAAAATTTACTGTAGAAAAGGCAATACCTGGCGTAATTAAAATTTGCGACAGTAAAAAATTATTTTTTGAAAAATTTACTGTAGAAAAGGCAATCCCTGGCGCAGTCAAAATTTGCGACAGTAAAAAATTATTTTTTGAAAAATTTACTATTGAAAAGGCAATACCTGGCGTAATTAAAATTTGCGACAATAAAAAATTAGTTTTTGAAAAATTTACTATAGAAAAGGCAATCGCTGGCGCAATTAAAATTTGCGACAGTAGAAAATTATTTTTTGAAAAATTTACTGTAGAAAAGGCAATCCCTGGCGCAATTAAAATTTGCGACAGTAAAAAATTATTTTTTTTGCAAAATTTACTATAGAAAAGGTAATCCCTGGCGCAATTAAAGTTTGCGACAGTAAAAAATTATTTTTTGCAAAATTTACTATAGAAAAGGCAATCCCTGGCGCAATTGAAATTTGCGACAGTAAAAAATTATTTTTTGAAAAATTTACTGTAGAAAAGGCAATCCTGGCGCATTTAAAATTTGCGACAGTAAAAAATTATTTTTTTGCAAAATTTACTATAGAAAAGGCAATCCCTGGCGCAATTAAAATTTGCGACAGTAAAAAATTATTTTTTGAATAATTTACTATAGAAAAGGCAATCCCTGGCGCAATTAAAATTTGCGACAGTAACAAATTATTTTTTTGCAAAATTTACTATAAAAAAGGCAATCCCTGGCGCAATTAAAATTTGCGACAGTAGAAAATTATTTTTTGAAAAATTTACTGTAGAAAAGGCAATCCCTGGCGTAATTAAAATTTGCGACAGTAAAAAATTAGTTTTTGAAAAATTTACTGTAGAAAAGGCAATACCTGGCGCAATTAAAATTTGCGACAGTAGAAAATTATTTTTTGAAAAATTTACTATAGAAAAGGCAATCCCTGGCGGATTTAAAATTTGCGACATTATAAAATTAAATTTTGAAAAATTTACTATAGAAAAGGCAATCCCTGGCGCAATTAAAATTTGCGACTGTAAAAAATTATTTTTTGAAAAATTTACTATAGAAAAGGCAATCCCTGGCGCAGTTAAAATTGGTGACAGTAAAAAATTATTTTTTGAACAATTTACTATAGAAAAGGCAATCCCTGGCGTAATTAAAATTTGCGACAGTAAAAAATTATTTTTTGAAAAATTTACTGTAGAAAAGGCAATCCCTGGCGCAATTAAAATTTGCGAGAGTAGAAAATTATTGTTTGAATAATTTACTATAGAAAAGGCAATCCCTGGCGGATTTAAAATTTGCGACAGTAAAAAATATTTTTTTGAATAATTTACTATAGAAAAGGCAATCCCTGGCGTATTTAAAATTTGCGACAGGATAAAATTAAATTTTGAAAAATTTACTACAGAAAAGGCCAACCGTGGCGTAATTAAAATTTGGGACATTAGAAAATTAATTTGTGAAAAATTTACTGTAGGAAAGGCAATCCCTGGCGCAATTAAAATTTGCGACAGTAAAAAATTAAATTTTGAAAAATTTACTATAGAAAAGGCTATCCCTGGCGGATTTAAAATTTGCGACAGTAAAAAATTATTTTTTGAATAATTTACTATAGAAAAGGCAATCCCTGGCGCAATTAAAATTTGCGACAGTAAAAAATTATTTTTTTGCAAAATTTACTATAGAAAAGGCAATCCCTGGCGTAATTAAAATTTGCGACAGTAAAAAATTATTTTTTGAAAAATTTACTGTAGAAAGGGCAATCCCTGGCGCAATTAAAATTTGCGACAGTAGAAAATTATTTTTTGAAAAATTTACTGTAAAAAAGGCAATCCCTGGCGCAATTAAAATTTACGACAGTAAAAAATTATTTTTTGAATAATTTACTATAGAAAGGGCAACCCCTGGCGGATTTAAAATTTGCGACAGTAAAAAATTATTTTTTGAATAATTTACTATAAAAAAGGCAATCCCTGGCGCAATTAAAATTTGCGACAGTAGAAAATTATTTTTTGAAAAATTTACTGTAGAAAAGGCAATCCCTGGCGTAATTAAAATTTGCGACAGTAAAAAATTAGTTTTTGAAAAATTTACTGTAGAAAAGGCAATCCCTGGCGCAATTAAAATTTGCGACAGTAGAAAATTATTTTTTGAAAAATTTACTATAGAAAAGGCAATCCCTGGCGGATTTAAAATTTGCGACATTATAAAATTAAATTTTGAAAAATTTACTATAGAAAAGGCAATCCCTGGCGCAATTAAAATTTGCGACAGTAAAAAATTATTTTTTGAAAAATTTACTATAGAAAAGGCAATCCCTGGCGCAGTTAAAATTGGCGACAGTAAAAAATTATTTTTTGAACAATTTACTATAGAAAAGGCAATCCCTGGCGTAATTAAAATTTGCGACAGTAAAAAATTATTTTTTGACAATTTTACTGTAGAAAAGGCAATCCCTGGCGCAATTAAAATTTGCGAGAGTAGAAAATTATTTTTTGAAAAATTTACTGTAGAAATGACAATCCCTGGCGCAATTAAAATTTGCGACAGTAAAAAATTATTTTTTTTTGCAAAATTTACTATAGAAAAGGCAATCCCTGGCGCAATTAAAGTTTGCGACAGTAAAAAATTATTTTTTGAAAAATTTACTGTAGAAAAGGCAATCCCTGGCGCATTTAAAATTTGCGACAGTAAAAAATTATTTTTTTTGCAAAATTTACTATAGAAAAAGCAATCCCTGGCGCAATTAAAATTTGCGACTGTAAAAAATTATTTTTTGAATAATTTACTATAGAAAAGGCAATCCCTGGCGCAATTAAAATTTGCGACAGTAAAAAATTATTTTTTTGCAAAATTTACTATAGAAAAGGCAATCCCTGGCGTAATTAAAATTTGCGACAGTAAAAAATTATTTTTTGAAAAATTTACTGTAGAAAAGGCAATCCCTGGCGCAATTAAAATTTGCGACAGTAGAAAATTATTTTTTGAAAAATTTACTGTAAAAAAGGCAATCCCTGGCGCAATTAAAATTTGCGACAGTAAAAAATTATTTTTTGAATAATTTACTATATAAATGGCAATCCCAGGCGGATTTAAAATTTGCGACAGTAAAAAATTATTTTTTGAATAATTTACTATAAAAAAGGCAATCCTTGGCGCAATTAAAATTTGCGACAGTAGAAAATTATTTTTTGAAAAATTTACTGTAGAAAAGGCAATCCCTGGCGTAATTAAAATTTGCGACAGTAAAAAATTAGTTTTTGAAAAATTTACTGTAGAAAAGGCAATCCCTGGCGCAATTAAAATTTGCGACAGTAGAATATTATTTTTTGAAAAATTTACTATAGAAAAGGCAATCCCTGGCGGATTTAAAATTTGCGACATTATAAAATTAAATTTTGAAAAATTTACTATAGAAAAGGCAATCCCTGGCGCAATTAAAATTTGCGACAGTAAAAAATTATGTTTTGAAAAATTTACTATAGAAAAGGCAATCCCTGGCGTAATTAAAATTTGCGAGAGTAAAAAATTATTTTTTGAATAATTTACTATAGAAAAGGCAATCCCTGGCGTATTTAAAATTTGCGACAGTAAAAAATTATTTTTTGAATAATTTACTGTAGAAAAGGCAATCCCTGGCGTATTTAAAATTTGCTACAGTAAAAAATTAATTTGTGAAAAATTTACTATAGAAAAGGCAATCCCTGGCGTATTTAAAATTTGCGACAGTAAAAAATTAATTTGTGAAAAATTTACTATAGAAAAGGCAATCCCTGGCGTAATTAAAATTTGCGACAGTAAAACATTATTTTTTGAAAAATTTACTATAGAAAGGCAATCCCTGGCGGATTTAAAATTTGCGACAGTAAAAAATTAATTTTTGAAAAATTTACTATAGAAAAGGCAATCCATGGCGTAATTAAAATTTTCGACAGTAAAAAATTAGTTTTTGAATAATTTACCATAGAAAAGGCAATCCCTGGCGGATTTAAAATTTGCGACAGTAAAAAATTAATTTTTGAAAAATTTACTATAGAAAAGGCAATCCTTGGCGTATTTAAAATTTGCCACAGTAAAAAATTAATTCTTGAAAAATTTACTATAGAAAAGGCAATCCCTGGCGTATTTAAAATTTGCGACAGCACAAAATTAATTTGTGAAAAATTTACTATAGAAAAGGCTATCCCTGGCGCAATTAAAATTTGCGACGGTAAAAAATTAATTTTTGAAAAATTTACTATAGAAAAGGCAATCCCTGGCGCAATTAAAATTTGCGACAGTAAAAAATTATTTTTTTGCAAAATTTACTATAGAAAAGGCAATCCCTGGCGCAATTAAAATTTGCGACAGTAGAAAATTATTTTTTGAAAAATTTACTGTAGAAATGGCAATCCCTGGCGTAATTAAAATTTGCGACAGTAAAAAATAATTTTTTGAAAAATTTACTGTAGAAAAGGCAATACCTGGCGTAATTAAAATTTGCGCCAGTAAAAAATTATTTTTTGAAAAATTTACTGTAGAAAAGGCAATCCCTGGCGCAATTAAAATTTGCGACAGTAAAAAATTATTTTTTTTCCAAAATTTACTATAGAAAAGGCAATCCCTGGCGCAATTAAAGTTTGCGACAGTAAAAAATTATTTTTTGCAAAATTTACTATAGAAAAGGCAATCCCTGGCGGAATTAAAATTTGCGACAGTAAAAAATTATTTTTTGAAAAATTTACTGTAGAAAAGGCAATCCCTGGCGCATTTAAAATTTGCGACAGTAAAAAATTATTTTTTTGCAAAATTTACTATAGAAAAGGCAATCCTTGGCGCAATTAAAATTTGCGACAGTAAAAAATTATTTTTTGAATAATTTACTATAGAAAAGGCAATCCCTGGCCCAATTAAAATTTGCGACAGTAAAAAATTATTTTTTTGCAAAATTTACTATAGAAAAGGCAATCCCTGGCGTAATTAAAATTTGCGACAGTAAAAAATTATTTTTTGAAAAATTTACTGTAGAAAAGGCAATCCCTGGCGCAATTAAAATTTGCGACAGTAGAAAATCATTTTTTGAAAAATTTACTGTAAAAAAGGCAATCCCTGGCGCAATTAAAATTTGCGACATTAAAAAATTATTTTTTGAATAATTTACTATAAAAATGGCAATCCCTGGCGGATTTAAAATTTGAGACAGTAAAAAATTATTTTTTGAATAATTTACTATAAAAAAGGCAATCCCTGGCGCAATTAAAATTTGCGACAGTAGAAAATTATTTTTTGAAAAATTTACTGTAGAAAAGGCAATCCCTGGCGTAATTAAAATTTGCGACAGTAAAAAATTAGTTTTTGAAAAATTTACTGCAGAAAAGGCAATCCCTGGCGCAATTAAAATTTGCGACAGTAAAAAATTATTTTTTGAATAATTTACTGTAGAAAAGGCAATCCCTGGCGTATTTAAAATTTGCTACAGTAAAAAATTAATTTGTGAAAAATTTACTATAGAAAAGGCAATCCCTGGCGTATTTAAAATTTGCGACAGTAAAAAATTAATTTGTGAAAAATTTACTATAGAAAAGGCAATCCCTGGCGTAATTAAAATTTGCGACAGTAAAACATTATTTTTTGAAAAATTTACTATAGAAAGGCAATCCCTGGCGGATTTAAAATTTGCGACAGTAAAAAATTAATTTTTGAAAAATTTACTATAGAAAAGGCAATCCATGGCGTAATTAAAATTTGCGACAGTATAAAATTAGTTTTTGAATAATTTACTATAGAAAAGGCAATCCCTGGCGGATTTAAAATTTGCGACAGTAAAAAATTAATTTTTGCAAAATTTACTATAGAAAAGGCAATCCTTGGCGTATTTAAAATTTGCCACAGTAAAAAATTAATTCTTGAAAAATTTACTATAGAAAAGGCAATCCCTGGCGTATTTAAAATTTGCGACAGCACAAAATTAATTTGTGAAAAATTTACTATAGAAAAGGCTATCCCTGGCGCAATTAAAATTTGCGACGGTAAAAAATTAATTTTTGAAAAATTTACTATAGAAAAGGCAATCCCTGGCGCAATTAAAATTTGCGACAGTAAAAAATTATTTTTTTGCAAAATTTACAATAGAAAGGCAATCCCTGGCGCAATTAAAATTTGCGACAGTAGAAAATTATTTTTTGAAAAATTTACTGTAGAAATGGCAATCCCTGGCGTAATTAAAATTTGCGACAGTAAAAAATAATTTTTTGAAAAATTTACTGTAGAAAAGGCAATACCTGGCGTAATTAAAATTTGCGCCAGTAAAAAATTATTTTTTGAAAAATTTACTGTAGAAAAGGCAATCCCTGGCGCAATTAAAATTTGCGACAGTAAAAAATTATTTTTTTTGCAAAATTTACTATAGAAAAGGCAATCCCTGGCGCAATTAAAGTTTGCGACAGTAAAAAATTATTTTTTGCAAAATTTACTATAGAAAAGGCAATCCCTGGCGGAATTAAAATTTGCGACAGTAAAAAATTATTTTTTGAAAAATTTACTGTAGAAAAGGCAATCCCTGGCGCATTTAAAATTTGCGACAGTAAAAAATTATTTTTTTGCAAAATTTACTATAGAAAAGGCAATCCCTGGCGCAATTAAAATTTGCGACAGTAAAAAATTATTTTTTTGCAAAATTTACAATAGAAAAGGCAATCCCTGGCGTAATTAAAATTTGCGACAGTAAAAAATTATTTTTTGAAAAATTTACTGTAGAAAAGGCAATCCCTGGCGCATTTAAAATTTGCGACAGTAAAAAATTATTTTTTTGCAAAATTTACTATAGAAAAGGCAATCCTTGGCGCAATTAAAATTTGCGACAGTAAAAAATTATTTTTTGAATAATTTACTATAGAAAAGGCAATCCCTGGCGCAATTAAAATTTGCGACAGTAAAAAATTATTTTTTTGCAAAATTTACTATAGAAAAGGCAATCCCTGGCGTAATTAAAATTTGCGACAGTAAAAAATTATTTTTTGAAAAATTTACTGTAGAAAAGGCAATCCCTGGCGCAATTAAAATTTGCGACAGTAGAAAATCATTTTTTGAAAAATTTACTGTAAAAAAGGCAATCCCTGGCGCAATTAAAATTTGCGACATTAAAAAATTATTTTTTGAATAATTTACTATAAAAATGGCAATCCCTGGCGGATTTAAAATTTGAGACAGTAAAAAATTATTTTTTGAAAAATTTACTATAAAAAAGGCAATCCCTGGCGCAATTAAAATTTGCGACAGTAGAAAATTATTTTTTGAAAAATTTACTGTAGAAAAGGCAATCCCTGGCGTAATTAAAATTTGCGACAGTAAAAAATTAGTTTTTGAAAAATTTACTGCAGAAAAGGCAATCCCTGGCGCAATTAAAATTTGCGACAGTAAAAAATTATTTTTTGAATAATTTACTGTAGAAGAGGCAATCCCTGGCGTATTTAAAATTTGCTACAGTAAAAAATTAATTTGTGAAAAATTTACTATAGAAAAGGCAATCCCTGGCGTATATAAAATTTGCGACAGTAAAAAATTAATTTGTGAAAAATTTACTATAGAAAAGGCAATCCCTGGCGTAATTAAAATTTGCGACAGTAAAACATTATTTTTTGAAAAATTTACTATAGAAAGGCAATCCCTGGCGGATTTAAAATTTGCGACAGTAAAAAATTAATTTTTGAAAAATTTACTATAGAAAAGGCAATCCATGGCGTAATTAAAATTTGCGACAGTATAAAATTAGTTTTTGAATAATTTACTATAGAAAAGGCAATCCCTGGCGGATTTAAAATTTGCGACAGTAAAAAATTAATTTTTGCAAAATTTACTATAGAAAAGGCAATCCTTGGCGTATTTAAAATTTGCCACAGTAAAAAATTAATTCTTGAAAAATTTACTATAGAAAAGGCAATCCCTGGCGTATTTAAAATTTGCGACAGCACAAAATTAATTTGTGAAAAATTTACTATAGAAAAGGCTATCCCTGGCGCAATTAAAATTTGCGACGGTAAAAAATTAATTTTTGAAAAATTTACTATAGAAAAGGCAATCCCTGGCGCAATTAAAATTTGCGACAGTAAAAAATTATTTTTTTGCAAAATTTACTATAGAAAAGGCAATCCCTGGCGCAATTAAAATTTGCGACAGTAGAAAATTATTTTTTGAAAAATTTACTGTAGAAATGGCAATCCCTGGCGTAATTAAAATTTGCGACAGTAAAAAATAATTTTTTGAAAAATTTACTGTAGAAAAGGCAATACCTGGCGTAATTAAAATTTGCGCCAGTAAAAAATTATTTTTTGAAAAATTTACTGTAGAAAAGGCAATCCCTGGCGCAATTAAAATTTGCGACAGTAAAAAATTATTTTTTTTGCAAAATTTACTATAGAAAAGGCAATCCCTGGCGCAATTAAAGTTTGCGACAGTAAAAAATTATTTTTTGCAAAATTTACTATAGAAAAGGCAATCCCTGGCGGAATTAAAATTTGCGACAGTAAAAAATTATTTTTTGAAAAATTTACTGTAGAAAAGGCAATCCCTGGCGCATTTAAAATTTGCGACAGTAAAAAATTATTTTTTTGCAAAATTTACTATAGAAAAGGCAATCCCTGGCGCAATTAAAATTTGCGACAGTAAAAAATTATTTTTTTGCAAAATTTACTATAGAAAAGGCAATCCCTGGCGCAATTAAAATTTGCGACAGTAGAAAATTATTTTTTGAAAAATTTACTGTAGAAATGGCAATCCCTGGCGTAATTAAAATTTGCGACAGTAAAAAATAATTTTTTGAAAAATTTACTGTAGAAAAGGCAATACCTGGCGTAATTAAAATTTGCGCCAATAAAAAATTATTTTTTGAAAAATTTACTGTAGAAAAGGCAATCCCTGGCGCAATTAAAATTTGCGACAGTAAAAAATTATTTTTTTTGCAAAATTTACTATAGAAAAGCAATCCCTGGCGCAATTAAAGTTTGCGACAGTAAAAAATTATTTTTTGCAAAATTTACTATAGAAAAGGCAATCCCTGGCGGAATTAAAATTTGCGACAGTAAAAAATTATTTTTTGAAAAATTTACTGTAGAAAAGGCAATCCCTGGCGCATTTAAAATTTGCGACAGTAAAAAATTATTTTTTTGCAAATTTTACTATAGAAAAGGCAATCCTTGGCGCAATTAAAATTTGCGACAGTAAAAAATTATTTTTTGAATAATTTACTATAGAAAAGGCAATCCCTGGCGCAATTAAAATTTGCGACAGTAAAAAATTATTTTTTTGCAAAATTTACTATAGAAAAGGCAATCCCTGGCGTAATTAAAATTTGCGACAGTAAAAAATTATTTTTTTGCAAAATTTACTGTAGAAAAGGCAATCCCTGGCGCAATTAAAATTTGCGACAGTAGAAAATTATTTTTTGAAAAATTTACTGTAGAAATGGCAATCCCTGGCGTAATTAAAATTTGCGACAGTAAAAAATAATTTTTTGAAAAATTTACTGTAGAAAAGGCAATACCTGGCGTAATTAAAATTTGCGCCAGTAAAAAATTATTTTTTGAAAAATTTACTGTAGAAAAGGCAATCCCTGGCGCAATTAAAATTTGCGACAGTAAAAAATTATTTTTTTTGCAAAATTTACTATAGAGAAGGCAATCCCTGGCGCAATTAAAGTTTGCGACAGTAAAAACTTATTTTTTGCAAAATTTACTGTAGAAAAGGCAATCCTTGGCGCATTTAAAATTTGCGACAGTAAAAAATTATTTTTTTGCAAAATTTACTATAGAAAAGGCAATCCCTGGCGCAATTAAAATTTGCGACAGTAAAAAATTATTTTTTTGCAAAATTTACTATAGAAAAGGCAATCCCTGGCGCAATTAAAATTTGCGACAGTAAAAAATTATTTTTTTGCAAAATTTACTATAGAAAAGGCAATCCCTGGCGCAATTAAAATTTGCGACAGTAGAAAATTATTTTTTGAAAAATTTACTGTAGAAATGGCAATCCCTGGCGTAATTAAAATTTGCGACAGTAAAAAATAATTTTTTGAAAAATTTACTGTAGAAAAGGCAATACCTGGCGTAATTAAAATTTGCGCCAGTAAAAAATTATTTTTTGAAAAATTTACTGTAGAAAAGGCAATCCCTGGCGCAATTAAAATTTGCGACAGTAAAAAATTATTTTTTTTGCAAAATTTACTATAGAAAAGGCAATCCCTGGCGCAATTAAAGTTTGCGACAGTAAAAAATTATTTTTTGCAAAATTTACTATAGAAAAGGCAATCCCTGGCGGAATTAAAATTTGCGACAGTAAAAAATTATTTTTTGAAAAATTTACTGTAGAAATGGCAATCCCTGGCGCATTTAAAATTTGCGACAGTAAAAAATTATTTTTTTGCAAAATTTACTATAGAAAAGGCAATCCTTGGCGCAATTAAAATTTGCGACAGTAAAAAATTATTTTTTGAATAATTTACTATAGAAAAGGCAATCCCTGGCGCAATTACAATTTGCGACAGTAAAAAATTATTTTTTTGCAAAATTTACTATAGAAAAGGCAATCCCTGGCGTAATTAAAATTTGCGACAGTAAAACATTATTTTTTGAAAAATTTACTATAGAAAGGCAATCCCTGGCGGATTTAAAATTTGCGACAGTAAAAAATTAATTTTTGAAAAATTTACTATAGAAAAGGCAATCCATGGCGTTATTAAAATTTGCGACAGTAAAAAATTAGTTTTTGAATAATTTACTATAGAAAAGGCAATCCCTGGCGGATTTAAAATTTGCGACAGTAAAAAATTAATTTTTGAAAAATTTATTATAGAAAAGGCAATCCTTGGCGTATTTAAAATTTGCCACAGTAAAAAATTAATTCTTGAAAAATTTACTATAGAAAAGGCAATCCCTGGCGTATTTAAAATTTTCGACAGCACAAAATTAATTTGTGAAAAATTTACTATAGAAAAGGCTATCCCTGGCGCAATTAAAATTTGCGACGGTAAAAAATTAATTTTTGAAAAATTTACTATAGAAAAGGCAATCCCTGGCGCAATTAAAATTTGCGACAGTAAAAAATTATTTTTTTGCAAAATTTACTATAGAAAAGACAATCCCTGGCGCAATTAAAATTTGCGACAGCAGAAAATTATTTTTTGAAAAATTTACTGTAGAAATGGCAATCCCTGGCGTAATTAAAATTTGCGACAGTAAAAAATATTTTTTTGAAAAATTTACTGTAGAAAAGGCAATACCTGGCGTAATTAAAATTTGCGCCAGTAAAAAATTATTTTTTGAAAAATTTACTGTAGAAAAGGCAATCCCTGGCGCAATTAAAATTTGCGACAGTAAAAAATTATTTTTTTTGCAAAATTTACTATAGAAAAGGCAATCCCTGGCGCAATTAAAGTTTGCGACAGTAAAAAATTATTTTTTGCAAAATTTACTATAGAAAAGGCAATCCCTGGCGGAATTAAAATTTGCGACAGTAAAAAATTATTTTTTGAAAAATTTACTGTAGAAAAGGCAATCCCTGTCGCATTTAAAATTTGCGACAGTAAAAAATTATTTTTTTGCAAAATTTACTATAGAAAAGGCAATCCTTGGCGCAATTAAAATTTGCGACAGTAAAAAATTATTTTTTGAATAATTTACTATAGAAAAGGCAATCCCTGGCGCAATTAAAATTTGCGACAGTAAAAAATTATTTTTTTGCAAAATTTACTATAGAAAAGGCAATCCCTGGCGTAATTAAAATTTGCGACAGTAAAAAATTATTTTTTGAAAAATTTACTGTAGAAAAGGCAATCCCTGGCGCAATTAAAATTTGCGACAGTAGAAAATCATTTTTTGAAAAATTTACTGTAAAAAAGGCAATCCCTGGCGCAATTAAAATTTGCGACATTAAAAAATTATTTTTTGAATAATTTACTATAAAAATGGCAATCCCTGGCGGATTTAAAATTTGAGACAGTAAAAAATTATTTTTGGAATAATTTACTATAAAAAAGGCAATCCCTGGCGCAATTAAAATTTGCGACAGTAGAAAATTATTTTTTGAAAAATTTACTGTAGAAAAGGCAATCCCTGGCGTAATTAAAATTTGCGACAGTAAAAAATTAGTTTTTGAAAAATTTACTGCAGAAAAGGCAATCCCTGGCGCAATTAAAATTTGCGACAGTAGAAAATTATTTTTTGAAAAATTTACTATAGAAAAGGCAATCCCTGGCGGATTTAAAATTTGCGACATTATAAAATTAAATTTTGTAAAATTTACTATAGAAAAGGCAATCCCTGGCGCAATTAAAATTCGCGACAGTAAAAAATTATTTTTTGAAAAATTTACTATAGAAAAGGCAATCCCTGGCGCAGTTAAAATTGGCGACAGTAAAAAATTATTTTTTGAACAATTTACTATAGAAAAGGCAATCCCTGGCGCAATTAAAATTTGCGACAGTAAAAAATTATTTTTTGAAAAATTTACTGTGGAAAAGGCAATCCCTGGCGCAATTAAAATTTGCGAGAGTAGAAAATTATTTTTTGAATAATTTACTATGGAAAAGGCAATCCCTGGCGGATTTAAAATTTGCGACAGTAAAAAAATATTTTTTGAATAATTTACTATAGAAAAGGCAATCCCTGGCGTATTTAAAATTTGCGACAGTATAAAATTAAATTTTGAAAAATTTACTACAGAAAAGGCAATCCGTGGCGTAATTAAAATTTGGGACATTTGAAAATTAATTTGTGAAAAATTTACTGTAGGAAAGGCAATCCCTGGCGCAATTAAAATTTGCGACAGTAAAAAATTAAATTTTGAAAAATTTACTATAGAAAAGGCAATCCCTGGCAGATTTAAAATTTGCGACAGTAAAAAATTATTTTTTCAATAATTTACTATAGAAAAGGCAATCCCTGGCGCAATTAAAATTTGCGACAGTAAAAAATTAATTTTTTGAATAATTTACTATAAAAAAGGCAATCCCTGGCGCAATTAAAATTTGCGACAGTAGAAAATTATTTTTTGAAAAATTTACTGTAGAAAAGGCAATCCCTGGCGCAATTAAAATTTGCGACAGTAGAAAATTATTTTTTGAAAAATTTACTATAGAAAAGGCAATCCCTGGCGGATTTAAAATTTGAGACATTATAAAATTAAATTTTGAAAAATTTACTATAGAAAAGGCAATCCCTGGCGTATTTAAATTTTGCGACAGTAAAAAATTAATTTGTGAAAAATTTACTATAGAAAAGGCAATCCCTGGCGTAATTAAAATTTGCGACAGTAAAAAATTATTTTTTGAAAAATTTACTATAGAAAAGGCAATCCCTGGCGGATTTAAAATTTGCGACAGTAAAAAATTAATTTTTGAAAAATTTACTATAGAAAAGGCAATCCATGGCGTAATTAAAATTTGCGACAGTAAAAAATTAGTTTTTGAATAATTTACTATAGAAAAGGCAATCCCTGGCGGATTTAAAATTTGCGACAGCAAAAAATTAATTTTTGAAAAATTTACAAAAAAAGGCAATCCCTGGCGTATTTAAAATTTGCGACAGCACAAAATTAATTTGTGAAAAATTTACTGTAGAAAAGGCAATCCCTGGCGCAATTAAAATTTGCGACAGTAGAAAATTATTTTTTGAAAAATTTACTATAGAAAAGGCAATCCCTGGCGGATTTAAAATTTGCGACATTATAAAATTAAATTTTTAAAAATTTACTATAGAAAAGGCAATCCCTGGCGCAATTAAAGTTTGCGACAGTAAAAAATTATTTTTTGCAAAATTTACTATAGAAAAGGCAATCCCTGGCGCAATTAAAATTTGCGACAGTAAAAAATTAATTTTTGAAAAATTTACTATAGAAAAGGCAATCCATGGCGTAATTAAAATTTGCGACAGTAAAAAATTAGTTTTTGAATAATTTACTATAGAAAAGGCAATCCCTGGCGGATTTAAAATTTGCGACAACAAAAAATTAATTTTTGAAAAATTTACTATAGAAAAGGCAATCCCTGGCGTATTTAAAATTTGCGACAGCACAAAATTAATTTGTGAAAAATTTACTGTAGAAAAGGCAATCCCTGGCGCAATTAAAATTTGCGACAGTAGAAAACTATTTTTTGAAAAATTTACTATAGAAAAGGCAATCCCTGGCGGATTTAAAATTTGCGACATTATAAAATTAAATTTTTAAAAATTTACTATAGAAAAGGCAATCCCTGGCGCAATTAAAGTTTGCGACAGTAAAAAATTATTTTTTGCAAAATTTACTATAGAAAAGGCAATCCCTGGCGCAATTAAAATTTGCGACAGTAAAAAATTATTTTTTGAAAAATTTACTGTAGAAAAGGCAATCCCTGGCGCATTTAAAATTTGCGATAGTAAAAAATTATTTTTTTGCAAAATTTACTATAGAAAGGGCAATCCCTGGCGCAATTAAAATTTGCGACAGTAAAAAATTATTTTTTGAATAATTTACTATAGAAAAGGCAATCCCTGGCGAAATTAAAATTTGCGATAGCAAAAAAATTATTTTTTTGCAAAATTTACTATAGAAAAGGCAATCCCTGGCGTAATTAAAATTTGCGACAGTAAAAAATTATTTTTTGAAAAATTTACTGTAGAAAAGGCAATACCTGGCGCAATTAAAATTTGCGACAGTAGAAAATTATTTTTTGAAAAATTTACTATAGAAAAGGCAATCCCTGGCGGATTTAAAATTTGCGACATTATAAAATTAAATTTTGAAAAATTTACTATAGAAAAGGCAATCCCTGGCGCAATTAAAATTTGCGACAGTAAAAAATTATTTTTTGAAAAATTTACTGTAGAAAAGGCAATCCCTGCCGCAGTTAAAATTGGCGACAGTAAAAAATTATTTTTTGAACAATTTACTATAGAAAAGGCAATCCCTGGCGTAATTAAAATTTGCGAGAGTAAAAAATTATTTTTTGAATAATTTACTATAGAAAAGGCAATCCCTGGCATATTTAAAATTTGCGACAGTAAAAAATTATTTTTTGAAAAATTTACTATAAAAAAGGCAATCCTTGGCGCAATTAAAATTTGCGACAGTAGAAAATTATTTTTTGAAAAATTTACTGTAAAAAAGGCAATCCCTGGCGCAATTAAAATTTGCGACAGTAAAAAATTATTTTTTGAATAATTTACTATAGAAATGGCAATCCCTGGCGGATTTAAAATTTGCGACAGTAAAAAATTATTTTTTGAATAATTTACTATGAAAAAGGCAATCCTTGGCGCAATTAAAATTTGCGACAGTAGAAAATTATTTTTTGAAAAATTTACTGTAGAAAAGGCAATCCCTGGCGTAATTAAAATTTGCGACAGTAAAAAATTAGTTTTTGAAAAATTTACTGTAGAAAAGGCAATCCTGGCGCAATTAAAATTTGCGACAGTAGAATATTATTTTTTGAAAAATTTACTATAGAAAAGGCAATCCCTGGCGGATTTAAAATTTGCGACATTATAAAATTAAATTTTGAAAAATTTACTATAGAAAAGGCAATCCCTGGCGCAATTAAAATTTGCGACAGTAAAAAATTATGTTTTGAAAAATTTACTATAGAAAAGGCAATCCCTGGCGTAATTAAAATTTGCGAGAGTAAAAAATTATTTTTTGAATAATTTACTATAGAAAAGGCAATCCCTGCGTATTTAAAATTTGCGACAGTAAAAAATTATTTTTTGAATAATTTACTGTAGAAAAGGCAATCCCTGGCGTATTTAAAATTTGCTACAGTAAAAAATTAATTTGTGAAAAATTTACTATAGAAAAGGCAATCCCTGGCGTATTTAAAATTTGCGACAGTAAAAAATTAATTTGTGAAAAATTTACTATAGAAAAGGCAATCCCTGGCGTAATTAAAATTTGCGACAGTAAAACATTATTTTTTGAAAAATTTACTATAGAAAGGCAATCCCTGGCGGATTTAAAATTTGCGACAGTAAAAAATTAATTTTTGAAAAATTTACTATAGAAAAGGCAATCCATGGCGTAATTAAAATTTGCGACAGTAAAAAATTAGTTTTTGAATAATTTACTATAGAAAAGGCAATCCCTGGCGGATTTAAAATTTGCGACAGTAAAAAATTAATTTTTGAAAAATTTACTATAGAAAAGGCAATCCTTGGCGTATTTAAAATTTGCGACAGTAAAAAATTAATTCTTGAAAAATTTACTATAGAAAAGGCAATCCCTGGCGTATTTAAAATTTGCGACAGCACAAAATTAATTTGTGAAAAATTTACTATAGAAAAGGCTATCCCTGGCGCAATTAAAATTTGCGACGGTAAAAAATTAATTTTTGAAAAATTTACTATAGAAAAGGCAATCCCTGGCGCAATTAAAATTGCGACAGTAAAAAATTATTTTTTTGCAAAATTTACTATAGAAAAGGCAATCCCTGGCGCAATTAAAATTTGCGACAGTAGAAAATTATTTTTTGAAAAATTGTGATATACATTTAATACCATAAATACAAACAACACTAAAAAGCTGTAAACACAAATTTCACAACAAATGTAAAACGCTAAAATTAATCAGCACAAATTTATTACAACACCATTCATAATCGAAAATAATTGATGATAATAATGACATACATTTATTTGCAACAAGCAAGCGATTGCACCACTGACCCAAACGATTCATCGTCAAGGGTTTCACGCGTAAATGCATGTATCATAATTTTATGCACATTGCTTACTCGCCCAGCGTCAGCATTTAGAATAGTAAGAATAGGGTACCATAGGTTACTAATTATGTATATATAGGCTAAGAACGATCAATAAATAAAATTCATTCAGTTCTCTTGATTTATCGAGAAAGTTACAAACCGTCGTGTATTATTCCACATAGGAGTACTAAGCGGTACAGCTGCTCCTACTATTCATACCCCCATTTTATCTCGGAGTCTGAGCTGTTAATAGCCGCTCCAGTGGAGTCAAAGTCACACGACTGCTCCCAGGTTTTTCTTTAAAAATTATAAAAGATACTACATGGCGACCGTGACATCGTAGAAACTGCGAAATTTGTAACTTTGCGAATCTGCAGACCATAATATCATCATCAAAAGTGCAGCTGGGAATTTTCATAAATAATAGAAACTTTTACGGTGACATAGTAACAACCACCAAAAAACTGCGAAGACGACTACATCCACTACCAGTACCAATCAGAAGAAATTTTAGTATGAACGAGATAGATGCCATCTTCAATCACATTTTCAAGACTATTGAAGAAACTAAGAAGATACCAGAGAGGAATATAGAAGGCATAACACTGTATCCAGTAAATAAGAAGCCGACGCCGTACATCCCCAAATCAAGGCTGGACAACGAAAATCCTCCACCATACGAAGCGGGTCCAAAAAGAATCACCATCGAGGAGTATAGAAGCAGAAACACAAGCAGTGTAAAAACTCAGGAGACAAAACCACGAAAAAGAGGAGGCAAGAGACAAAAAATTGCACAGGAACTTCAAAATTACAAGGTACTTGTCGAGTTAGCAGCAACTGAGGAGGAACGGGAAAAATACAACAAACTAATAATATTGACAAAAAAAACAACTGAACGTCATCAAAAGGAAGAGATAAGGGTTTAATGATCTAATTTAAAATTTATTTTTTTTTAAAATATAAAGTAGAAGTAGCGTAGTATAAAGGTATAATAATAATTAAATAATTAATATGTAAAAAAAAAAAAAAAAAATTTTTTCTTTTGCTGTTTGCTTGAAGTTGTTGGAAATAAGCGAAACACTTTCAGTAATGGGTAAAACGCAATCCAAAACTTCAGATAACAACGGGGAAATTGTTAATAATCTAATTATAGAGGATACAGTTTCGGTCGAGAATAATCAGATAATAATAATTTTATGCATATTGGTTGCAATTAAAATCATTGAATTTGTATACATACTGTACAAAGATCATAGGAGGGGTTTAAGGAAAAGATACCTCAGTACCCCAGCAAAATTAAACATATCAACCGTCTGATAAATGGAAGCACTTATAAAGATTAAGGACGAACTAGAAAATATTCTGGACAATTTTAAGAAAAGTAAAAACCGTCCATATTCTGAGAAAACTCTGCAAGAGAAAGAAAAGTTAACAAATCAACTCTGTGCCAAGGCAAAAGAAAACGCACTTAAACAAGCGGACGTCGAAACAATATTGAAGATAAAAGTTATCTACGAAGAAATTGAAAGTATAGCAAACAAAATCTTAGAAAACATAAATACACAAAAACAAACAAAGATGGGTTTTGACATAAAAACAGCTACATCGCTCATACAACCCTACGATGGAAAGCTGGATGAAACTGATTCTTTTATCGAGTCTATGGAACTACTAGACGAGTTAACAGCAAACGAACATAAAACCATCATGATCAAATTCATCAAGACACGTATAACTGGAAAAGCCAAGTACGTAATATCGGAGGGCACAAATACAGTATCAACGATCAAAGCCAAATTAAAAGAAAAATTTTCGGCAAAATTATCGTCAGATGCTATTCTGGCACAACTGCGATCATGCCAGCAAGGTAACAGAAAACTTGCAGACTTTTCCAATCAGATAGAAAATCTATCAGGCCAGCTGACTAGAGCCTTTATAACAGAGAAAGTAGCAGCTGGAGAAGCAGCTGAAAAATTGGCCGAAAAATTTTCAATACAGTCATTTATGAACAATGTTGCCAATACAGAAACAGCGATTATACTAAAAGCTAGTAGCCTAGGAACACTTTCAGAATTAGCAGCGAAGGCAATAGCAGTAGATAAGCCGCAGCCAAGCAGTGTCCTGCATTATAATACCAACCCATCAAGAAAGTTTCATTATAATAATACGCAAGGGTTCAACAATCAAAATAATTTTAACAGGAACAGGGAGCGCTGGCCCAAACAACAGTACAATAGAAATATGGCAGCCAATAATAGACAAAACCACCCACGAAATCAATATAACCACCGCGATAAAAGATATTTCGGTGATGCTGCACCAAATAACAGTAGTCGCTACCAGAATAATCTGCGAGCAAATAATAATAATACCTATAATCAAAGAAGAAATGTAAACTACTTCGAATCGGGGGAATATCAAGCCCCCCAACCAGAGGAAGAAACAACACGGTTGGGGGCTGCGACGAATTCAAGCCAAGAATACATTGCCTAAACCTATCCTTAACAAACTTTATTAAAGCGTATGTCGACATGTGCGGGTCAGTATGTACTCTGATTGTAGACACAGGGGCAGAAATATCCATATTCAAGAGGGGAAAAATTAATAAAGACCAACTTTACTATCCTAAAAACACTTGTATTATCCAAGGGGTTACGGATACTAAGAGGCAGTCGATTGGGGCAACATACACAAAATTACATTTTAACGACCAGTTTGCGGTCGAACATTTATTCCAGATAGTAGAAGATGATTTCTCCCTCGGGGCTGATGCAATTTTAGGACTAGATTTCCTAACAAAATTCAAGACCACTATCGATTATGATACGTGGACCCTTACATTAAACACACCTGAAAGTTCGGCAGAGATCCCAATACTGAATGGTCCATCCGAAAATTCTATTATCATACCACCCCGATGTGAAATAATAAGAAAGTTCAAGGTTAAAAAACAAGAAGGTGCCAATGATATGGTAATCATTGGACAAGAAATCCACCCAGGCATATTCATTGCAGGATCAGTAACTTCACAAAATTACCCACTAGTCAGGATACTAAACACTACAAACAAAACCACCACACTACAACATTCCGACATAATAACACAACACCTCTCAGACTTTAACGTCATTAATACAGACACAATAAAATCAAAAAGAACAGAACAAGTTATCTCCAAATTAAACTTAAACAGCATTCCAAACTACGCCAAACTTCAATTCGAAGAATTATGCCGAGAATATGAAGACATATTTGCGTTAGAAAGTGAACCTCTAACAACCAATAACTTCTACAAACAAAATATAGAACTAACTGATAATAGAGCAGTATACACAAAAAACTACCGAATACCAGAAGCACACAAAACCGAGATTAATAGGCAGGTAGACAAAATGCTAGTAGACGGAATAATAGAGAACTCTGTTTCTCACTTTAATTCTCCAATACTACTAGTACCCAAAAAATCCAACAACCAAAATAAAAAATGGCGTTTAGTAGTTGATTTTAGGAATCTTAATAAAAAAGTTCTGGCAGATAAATTTCCCTTACCGCGTATAGAAGAGATACTCGACCAAATGGGCCGAGCCAAATACTTCTCTACACTTGACCTTATGTCCGGATTCCACCAAATACCATTAGAGGAATCTTCTAGAAAGTTCACAGCTTTTTCAACTAACCAAGGTCACTACCAGTACACACGACTTCCTTTCGGACTTAATATAAGTCCAAATAGTTTCCAAAGGATGATGACCATCGCCATGACGGGTCTACCACCGGAAATAGCCTTTCTGTACATTGACGACATCATAGTCGTCGGATGTTCACAGTCACACCATATAAAAAACTTACAAACAGTATTTAACAGATTACGAGAGCGTAATCTCAAATTAAATCCTGAAAAATGCAAATTTTTCCAAACCGAAGTCACCTATCTTGGACATCGAATATCAGCACAAGGCATAAGCCCAGACAGTTCAAAATACGAGGTAGTTAAAAATTATCCTATCCCAAAAAACGCCGACGAAGTCAGACGATTCGTAGCATTCTGTAATTATTACCGCCGTTTCATCCCCAACTTTGCAGAAATAGCACTACCGTTAAACAAACTACTCCGGAAAAACACAAAATTCGAATGGGCAGAAATCCAACAAAAATCTTTCGATGCTCTCAAATCAAGTTTGATATCCCCAATAATACTGCAGCACCCTGATTTCAAAACCCAATTCACCATTTCCACAGACGCCTCGAATGCTGCATGTGGAGCAATCTTATCACAAAGTGTCGACGGAACAGAACACCCAATCGCATACGCTAGTAAAACATTTACTGCCGGAGAAAAAAATAAGTCAGTAATTGAAAAGGAACTCGCAGCAATACATTGGGCAATTATACATTTTAAGCCTTATGTTTATGGCAGAAAATTCACAATAAGAACAGACCATCGACCCTTAACATATCTTTTTGGCATGAAAAACCCATCATCTAAACTAACACGAATGAGGTTAGATTTAGAGGAATTCGATTTCGAAGTCAAATACATTAAAGGAAAAGGAAATAACGGACCCGACGCGTTATCAAGAATACAACTTGACATTAATGATTTGAAGGAAATAAATGTCCGACGCGTCCAAACCCGAGCAATGAAAAAACAAAAAGAACAAAACATAATGTCCGATGAAATGAAAAATACTCCTATAGTCCCGCAGCCTGATCAACTGCGCGTTTGGGAGATACCATCTCCAACAAAGATAGCCAAATTACCTGAACTAAAAGTAAAAATTGAGAACTGCAGTAATAAAGAAACACAAATAGAAATAAATATAGTGCACAAGTATGAAATAAAATATAAGCGGTATATAAATATAAAAAACAACCAACCAGTAGAGCCCGCACTAGAGCAGGTACTCGAAGTATTGGATAATGATATATATAAACAATTTCAGACCAAGACTCTGAAACTTTCTGCAGAAAGCGAGATATTTAAAATAATTAATTTAACCGCATTTAAAATCCTAGGAAACAAAGTATTAAAAAATATAAACGTTAAAATTTTCAAACCGCAACGGTACATATCAGAAACAACGAAAATAAACGAAATCCTACATAACTATCACTCCACACCTACAGGAGGACATCTGGGTCAATCAAGACTGTATAAAAAGCTGAAGGAAATGTACAAATGGAAGAAAATGAGGAAAACAATAGCGAAATATATAAACAGATGCGAGCTTTGTGCGAAAAATAAGCACCAAAAGCATAATAAAGAGCATATGGAAATAACTACAACACCAACAAAAGTTTTCGACATTGTATCCATTGACACAGTCGGCCCATTTACAAAAACCACCAACGATAACAGATACGCAGTAACAATGCAATGCGATCTAAGCAAGTATATAGTAATAATACCCACAAAGGACAAGGAAGCAAATTCCATAGCAAGAGCCATAGTGAATGGGTTCATACTAACATACGGACCTATGAGCAAAATTAAAACTGATCTAGGAACGGAATACAAAAACCAGGTCTTTGCGGAAGTATGTAATATACTGAAAATAAAACAACTGTTCGCGACCGCCGCACATCCCGAAACGATCGGAGCACTAGAAAGAAACCACAAGTGCCTAAATGAATATCTCAGATGTTTTGTTAATGACAATAGAGACGATTGGGATACATGGATTCCATATTACGCATTCTGCTACAACACCACACCAAACACCGTACATGGCTACACACCATTCGAACTCATATTTGCCAAAAATATAGACCTACCTTCAGAACTCACAATTGATAGACCAGATCCCGTGTATAATTATGACCTGTATAGTAAAGAGATGAAATACAGACTTCAACAAGCCATAGGTAAGGCAAAACAATACCTCCAGGCATCTAAAGTGCGAAGAAAGCAAGTCAAGGATGCTAATTGCAAACCAATATCAATCAAAGTAGGCGACAAAGTACTAATGACAGTACAAAATAGACGAAAACTAGATCCTCTATACAACGGACCTTATATAATTAAATCAATAGACAACGTAAATTGCATTATCGAAGATATAAATAAGAACAAAATCAAAATACATAAGAATAGGCTAAGAAAGATAGAAAATTAAAAATTATGTACTATTATTCTAACTATCTCTAGCATGTTAAATTAGATTACACACCGGTGTAGACAAATAAGAATTATTGTAATCAACTAGATAAGTAAACGTAAACAATAAAGATCCCAATTACTAATGCCATTGAGCAATTAAGAGCTATAATAATAAACTATATATAAGTAGGTATATGTAAATACGACTAGGAATTAAGACTCATTATAATCAGCTACATACAAAAACATACCATATGAACTATTAGTATACATAAGCGATAAAATGCTTCATTGCGGCGAGCAAACAATTAAGGTTTAACGTAAACAAACTATAAAAAAAAAAAAAAAAAAAAAAAAAAAAAAAAAAAAAAAAAAAAAAAAAAAAAAAAAAAAAAAAAAAAAAAAAAAAAAAAAAAAAAAAATTTATGTAAACACAAATTTTTTTTTCCCTAAGGGGGAAAGGTGTGATATACATTTAATACCATAAATACAAACAACACTAAAAAGCTGTAAACACAAATTTCACAACAAATGTAAAACGCTAAAATTAATCAGCACAAATTTATTACAACACCATTCATAATCGAAAATAATTGATGATAATAATGACATACATTTATTTGCAACAAGCAAGCGATTGCACCACTGACCCAAACGATTCATCGTCAAGGGGTTTCACGCGTAAATGCATGTCATCATAATTTTATGCACATTGCTTACTCGCCCAGCGTCAGCATTTAGAATAGTAAGAATAGGGTACCATAGGTTACTAATTATGTATATATAGGCTAAGAACGATCAATAAATAAAATTCATTCAGTTCTCTTGATTTATCGAGAAAGTTACAAACCGTAGTGTATTATTCCACATAGGAGTACTAAGCGGTACAGCTGCTCCTACTATTCATACCCCCATTTTATCTCGGAGTCTGAGCTGTTAATAGCCGCTCCAGTGGAGTCAAAGTCACACGACTGCTCCCAGGTTTTTCTTTAAAAATTATAAAAGATACTACATACTGTAGAAATGGCAATCCCTGGCGTAATTAAAATTTGCGACAGTAAAAAATAATTTTTTGAAAAATTTACTGTAGAAAAGGCAATACCTGGCGTAATTAAAATTTGCGCCAGTAAAAAATTATTTTTTGAAAAATTTACTGTAGAAAAGGCAATCCCTGGCGCAGTTAAAATTTGCGACAGTAAAAAATTATTTTTTGAAAAATTTACTATAGAAAAGGCAATCCCTGGCGTAATTAAAATTTGCGACAATAAAAAATTAGTTTTTGAAAAATTTACTGTAGAAAAGGCAATCCCTGGCGCAATTAAAATTTGCGACAGTAGAAAATCATTTTTTGAAAAATTTACTGTAAAAAAGGCAATCCCTGGCGCAATTAAAATTTGCGACATTAAAAAATTATTTTTTGAATAATTTACTATAGAAAAGGCAATCCCTGGCGCAATTAAAATTTGCGACAGTAAAAAATTATTTTTTTGCAAAATTTACTATAGAAAAGGCAATCCCTGGCGCAATTAAAATTTGCGACAGTAGAAAATTATTTTTTGAAAAATTTACTGTAGAAATGGCAATCCCTGGCGTAATTAAAATTTGCGACAGTAAAAAATAATTTTTTGAAAAATTTACTGTAGAAAAGGCAATACCTGGCGTAATTAAAATTTGCCCCAGTAAAAAATTATTTTTTGAAAAATTTACTGTAGAAAAGGCAATCCCTGGCGCAGTTAAAATTTGCGACAGTAAAAAATTATTTTTTGAAAAATTTACTATAGAAAAGGCAATCCCTGGCGTAATTAAAATTTGCGACAATAAAAAATTAGTTTTTGAAAAATTTACTATAGAAAAGGCAATCCCTGGCGCAATTAATATTTGCGACAGTAGAAAATTATTTTTTGAAAAATTTACTGTAGAAAAGGCAATCCCTGGCGCAATTAAAATTTGCGACGGTAAAAAATTATTTTTTGAATAATTTACTATAGAAAAGGCAATCCCTGGCGCAATTAAAATTTGCGACAGTAAAAAATTATTTTTTTGCAAAATTTACTATAGAAAAGGCAATCCCTGGCGTAATTAAAATTTGCGACAGTAAAAAATTATTTTTTGAAAAATTTACTGTAGAAAAGGCAATCCCTGGCGCAATTAAAATTTGCGACAGTAGAAAATCATTTTTTGAAAAATTTACTGTAAAAAAGGCAATCCCTGGCGCAATTAAAATTTGCGACATTAAAAAATTATTTTTTGAATAATTTACTATAGAAATGGCAATCCCTGGCGGATTTAAAATTTGAGACAGTAAAAAATTATTTTTTGAATAATTTACTATAAAAAAGGCAATCCCTGGCGCAATTAAAATTTGCGACAGTAGAAAATTATTTTTTGAAAAATTTACTGTAGAAAAGGCAATCCCTGGCGTAATTAAAATTTGCGACAGTAAAAAATTAGTTTTTGAAAAATTTACTGCAGAAAAGGCAATCCCTGGCGCAATTAAAATTTGCGACAGTAGAAAATTATTTTTTGAAAAATTTACTATAGAAAAGGCAATCCCTGGCGGATTTAAAATTTGCGACATTATAAAATTAAATTTTGTAAAATTTACTATAGAAAAGGCAATCCCTGGCGCAGTTAAAATTTGCGACAGTAAAAAATTATTTTTTGAAAAATTTACTATAGAAAAGGCAATCCCTGGCGCAGTTAAAATTGGCGACAGTAAAAAATTATTTTTTGAACAATTTACTATAGAAAACGCAATCCCTGGCGCAATTAAAATTTGCGACAGTAAAAAATTATTTTTTGAAAAATTTACTGTGGAAAAGGCAATCCCTGGCGCAATTAAAATTTGCGAGAGTAGAAAATTATTTTTTGAATAATTTACTATAGAAAAGGCAATCCCTGGCGGATTTAAAATTTGCGACAGTAAAAAAATATTTTTTGAATAATTTACTATAGAAAAGGCAATCCCTGGCGTATTTAAAATTTGCGACAGTATAAAATTAAATTTGGAAAAATTTACTACAGAAAAGGCAATCCGTGGCGTAATTAAAATTCGGGACATTTGAAAATTAATTTGTGAAAAATTTACTGTAGGAAAGGCAATCCCTGGCGCAATTAAAATTTGCGACAGTAAAAAATTAAATTTTGAAAAATTTCCTATAGAAAAGGCAATCCCTGGCAGATTTAAAATTTGCGACAGTAAAAAATTATTTTTTCAATAATTTACTATAGAAAAGGCAATCCCTGGCGCAATTAAAATTTGCGACAGTAAAAAATTAATTTTTTGAATAATTTACTATAAAAAAGGCAATCCCTGGCGCAATTAAAATTTGCGACAGTAGAAAATTATTTTTTGAAAAATTTACTGTAGAAAAGGCAATCCCTGGCGCAATTAAAATTTGCGACAGTAGAAAATTATTTTTTGAAAAATTTACTATAGAAAAGGCAATCCCTGGCGGATTTAAAATTTGAGACATTATAAAATTAAATTTTGAAAAATTTACTATAGAAAAGGCAATCCCTGGCGTATTTAAATTTTGCGACAGTAAAAAATTAATTTGTGAAAAATTTACTATAGAAAAGGCAATCCCTGGCGTAATTAAAATTTGCGACAGTAAAAAATTATTTTTGAAAAATTTACTATAGAAAAGGCAATCCCTGGCGGATTTAAAATTTGCGACAGTAAAAAATTAATTTTTGAAAAATTTACTATAGAAAAGGCAATCCATGGCGTAATTAAAATTTGCGACAGTAAAAAATTAGTTTTTGAATAATTTACTATAGAAAAGGCAATCCCTGGCGGATTTAAAATTTGCGACACAAAAATTAATTTTTGAAAAATTTACTATAGAAAAGGCAATCCCTGGCGTATTTAAAATTTGCGACAGCACAAAATTAATTTGTGAAAAATTTACTGTAGAAAAAGCAATCCCTGGCGCAATTAAAATTTGCGACAGTAGAAAATTATTTTTTGAAAAATTTACTATAGAAAAGGCAATCCCTGGCGGATTTAAAATTTGCGACATTATAAAATTAAATTTTTAAAAATTTACTATAGAAAAGCCAATCCCTGGCGCAATTAAAGTTTGCGACAGTAAAAAATTATTTTTTGCAAAATTTACTATAGAAAAGGCAATCCCTGGCGCAGTTAAAATTTGCGACAGTAAAAAATTATTTTTTGAAAAATTTACTGTAGAAAAGGCAATCCCTGGCGCATTTAAAATTTGCGATAGTAAAAAATTATTTTTTTGCAAAATTTACTATAGAAAAGGCAATCCCTGGCGCAATTAAAATTTGCGACAGTAAAAAATTATTTTTTGAATAATTTACTATAGAAAAGGCAATCCCTGGCGCAATTAAAATTTGCGATAGTAAAAAATTATTTTTTTGCAAAATTTACTATAGAAAAGGCAATCCCTGGCGTAATTAAAATTTGCGACAGTAAAAAATTATTTTTTGAAAAATTTACTGTAGAAAAGGCAATCCCTGGCGCAATTAAAATTTGCGACAGTAGAAAATTATTTTTTGAAAAATTTACTATAGAAAAGGCAATCCCTGGCGGATTTAAAATTTGCGACATTATAAAATTAAATTTTGAAAAATTTACTATAGAAAAGGCAATCCCTGGCGCAATTAAAATTTGCGACAGTAAAAAATTATTTTTTGAAAAATTTACTATAGAAAAGGCAATCCCTGGCGCAGTTAAAATTGGCGACAGTAAAAAATTATTTTTTGAACAATTTACTATAGAAAAGGCAATCCCTAGGGTAATTAAAATTTGCGACAGTAAAAAATTATTTTTTGAAAAATTTACTGTAGAAAAGGCAATCCCTGGCGCAATTAAAATTTGCGAGAGTAGAAAATTATTTTTTGAATAATTTACTATAAAAAAGGCAATCCCTGGCTGATATAAAATTTGCGACAGTAAAAAATTATTTTTTGAATAATTTACTATAGAAAAGGCAATCCCTGGCGTATTTAAAATTTGCGACAGTATAAAATTAAATTTTGAAAAATTTACTACAGAAAAGGCAATCCGTGGCGTAATTAAAATTTGGGACAGTAGAAAATTAATTTGTGAAAAATTTACTGTAGGAAAGGCAATCCCTGGCGCAATTAAAATTTGCGACAGTAAAAAATTAAATTTTGAAAAATTTACTATGGAAAAGGCAATCCCTGGCGGATTTGAAATTTGCGACAGTAAAAAATTAATTTGTGAAAAATTTACTATAGAAAAGGCAATCCCTGGCGCAATTAAAACTTGCGACAGTAAAAAATTTTTTTTTGTAAAATTTACTATAGAAAAGGCAATCCCTGGCGTAATTAAAATTTGCGACAGTAAAAAATTAATTTTTGAAAAATTTACTATAGAAAAGGCAATCCCTGGCGGATTTAAAATTTGCGACATTAAAAAATTAATTTTTGAAAAATTTACTATAGAAAAGGCAATCCCAGGCGTATTTAAAATAAGCGACAGTAAAAAATTAATTTTTGAAAAATTTACTATAGAAAAGGCAATCCCTGGCGGATTTAAAATTTGCAACAGTAGAAAATTATTTTTTGAAAAATTTACTATAGAAAAGGTAATCCCTGGCGTATTTAAAATTTGCGACAGTAAAAAATTATTTTTTGAAAAATTTACTATAGAAAAGGCAATCCCTGGCGGAATTAAAATTTGCGACAGTAAAAAATTATTTTTTGAAAAATTTACTATAGAAAAGGCAATCCCTGGCGCAATTAAAATTTGCGACAGTAAAAAATTATTTTTTTGCAAAATTTACTATAGAAAAGGCAATCCCTGGCGTAATTAAAATTTGCGACAGTAGAAAATTATTTTTTGAAAAATTTACTATAGAAAAGGTAATCCCTGGCGTATTTAAAATTTGCGACAGTAAAAAATTATTTTTTGAAAAATTTACTATAGAAAAGGCAATCCCTGGCGCAGTTAAAATTGGCGACAGTAAAAAATTATTTTTTGAACAATTTACTATAGAAAAGGCAATCCCTAGCGTAATTAAAATTTGCGAGAGTAAAAAATTATTTTTTGAATAATTTACTATAGAAAAGGCAATCCCTGGCGCAATTAAAATTTGCGACAGTAAAAAATTATTTTTTTGCAAAATTTACTATAGAAAAGGCAATCCCTGGCGTAATTAAAATTTGCGACAGTAAAAAATTATTTTTTGAAAAATTTACTGTAGAAAAGGCAATCCCTGGCGCAATTAAAATTTGCGACAGTAGAAAATCATTTTTTGAAAAATTTACTGTAAAAAAGGCAATCCCTGGCGCAATTAAAATTTGCGACATTAAAAAATTATTTTTTGAATAATTTACTATAGAAATGGCAATCCCTGGCGGATTTAAAATTTGAGACAGTAAAAAATTATTTTTTGAATAATTTACTATAAAAAAGGCAATCCCTGGCGCAATTAAAATTTGCGACAGTAGAAAATTATTTTTTGAAAAATTTACTGTAGAAAAGGCAATCCCTGGCGTAATTAAAATTTGCGACAGTAAAAAATTAGTTTTTGAAAAATTTACTGCAGAAAAGGCAATCCCTGGCGCAATTAAAATTTGCGACAGTAGAGAATTATTTTTTGAAAAATTTACTATAGAAAAGGCAATCCCTGGCGGATTTAAAATTTGCGACATTATAAAATTAAATTTTGTAAAATTTACTATAGAAAAGGCAATCCCTGGCGCAATTAAAATTTGCGACAGTAAAAAATTATTTTTTGAAAAATTTACTATAGAAAAGGCAATCCCTGGCGCAGTTAAAATTGGCGACAGTAAAAAATTATTTTTTGAACAATTTACTATAGAAAAGGCAATCCCTGGCGCAATTAAAATTTGCGACAGTAAAAATTATTTTTTGAAAAATTTACTGTGGAAAAGGCAATCCCTGGCGCAATTAAAATTTGCGAGAGTAGAAAATTATTTTTTGAATAATTTACTATAGAAAAGGCAATCCCTGGCGGATTTAAAATTTGTGACAGTAAAAAAATATTTTTTGAATAATTTACTATAGAAAAGGCAATCCCTGGCGTATTTAAAATTTGCGACAGTATAAAATTAAATTTTGAAAAATTTACTACAGAAAAGGCAATCCGTGGCGTAATTAAAATTTGGGACATTTGAAAATTAATTTGTGAAAAATTTACTGTAGGAAAGGCAATCCCTGGCGCAATTAAAATTTGCGACAGTAAAAAATTAAATTTTGAAAAATTTCCTATAGAAAAGGCAATCCCTGGCAGATTTAAAATTTGCGACAGTAAAAAATTATTTTTTCAATAATTTACTATAGAAAAGGCAATCCCTGGCGCAATTAAAATTTGCGACAGTAAAAAATTAATTTTTTGAATAATTTACTATAAAAAAGGCAATCCTTGGCGCAATTAAAATTTGCGACAGTAGAAAATTATTTTTTGAAAAATTTACTGTAGAAAAGGCAATCCCTGGCGCAATTAAAATTTGCGACAGTAGAAAATTATTTTTTGAAAAATTTACTATAGAAAAGGCAATCCCTGGCGGATTTAAAATTTGAGACATTATAAAATTAAATTTTGAAAAATTTACTATAGAAAAGGCAATCCCTGGCGTATTTAAATTTTGCGACAGTAAAAAATTAATTTGTGAAAAATTTACTATAGAAAAGGCAATCCCTGGCGTAATTAAAATTTGCGACAGTAAAAAATTATTTTTTGAAAAATTTACTATAGAAAAGGCAATCCCTGGCGGATTTAAAATTTGCGACAGTAAAAAATTAATTTTTGAAAAATTTACTATAGAAAAGGCAATCCATGGCGTAATTAAAATTTGCGTCAGTAAAAAATTAGTTTTTGAATAATTTACTATAGAAAAGGCAATCCCTGGCGGATTTAAAATTTCCGACAGCAAAAATTAATTTTTGAAAAATTTACTATAGAAAAGGCAATCCCTGGCGTATTTAAAATTTGCGACAGCACAAAATTAATTTGTGAAAAATTTACTGTAGAAAAGGCAATCCCTGGCGCAATTAAAATTTGCGACAGTAGAAAATTATTTTTTGAAAAATTTACTATAGAAAAGGCAATCCCTGGCGGAATTAAAATTTGCGACAGTAAAAAATTATTTTTTGAAAAATTTACTATAGAAAAGGCAATCCCTGGCGCAATTAAAATTTGCGACAGTAAAAAATTATTTTTTGAAAAATTTACTATAGAAATGGCAATCCCTGGCGCAGTTAAAATTGGCGACAGTAAAAAATTATTTTTTGAACAATTTACTATAGAAAAGGCAATCCCTAGCGTAATTAAAATTTGCGACAGTAAAAAATTATTTTTTGAAAAATTTACTGTAGAAAAGGCAATCCCTGGCGCAATTAAAATTTGCGAGAGTAGAAAATTATTTTTTGAATAATTTACTATAAAAAAGGCAATCCCTGGCGGATATAAAATTTGCGACAGTAAAAAATTATTTTTTGAATAATTTACTATAGAAAAGGCAATCCCTGGCGTAATTAAAATTTGCGACAGTATAAAATTAAATTTTGAAAAATTTACTACAGAAAAGGCAATCCGTGGCGTAATTAAAATTTGGGACAGTAGAAAATTAATCTGTGAAAAATTTACTGTAGGAAAGGCAATCCCTGGCGCAATTAAAATTTGCGACAGTAAAAAATTAAATTTTGAAAAATTTACTATGGAAAAGGCAATCCCTGGCGGATTTGAAATTTGCGACAGTAAAAAATTAATTTGTGAAAAATTTACTATAGAAAAGGCAATCCCTGGCGCAATTAAAACTTGCGACAGTAAAAAATTTTTTTTTGTAAAATTTACTATAGAAAAGGCAATCCCTGGCGTAATTAAAATTTGCGACAGTAAAAAATTAATTTTTGAAAAATTTACTATAGAAAAGGCAATCCCTGGCGGATTTAAAATTTGCGACAGTAAAAAATTAATTTTTGAAAAATTTACTATAGAAAAGGCAATCCCAGGCGTATTTAAAATAAGCGACAGTAAAAAATTAGTTTTTGAAAAATTTACTGCAGAAAAGGCAATCCCTGGCGGAATTAAAATTTGCGACAGTAAAAAATTATTTTTTGAAAAATTTACTATAGAAAAGGCAATCCCTGGCGCAATTAAAATTTGCGACAGTAAAAAATTATTTTTTTGCAAAATTTACTATAGAAAAGGCAATCCCTGGCGCAATTAAAATTTGCGACAGTAAAAAATTATTTTTTGAAAAATTTACTATAGAAAAGGCAATCCCTGGCGCAGTTAAAATTGGCGACAGTAAAAAATTATTTTTTGAACAATTTACTATAGAAAAGGCAATCCCTGGCGCAATTAAAATTTGCGACAGTAAAAATTATTTTTTGAAAAATTTACTGTGGAAAAGGCAATCCCTGGCGCAATTAAAATTTGCGAGAGTAGAAAATTATTTTTTGAATAATTTACTATAGAAAAGGCAATCCCTGGCGGATTTAAAATTTGCGACAGTAAAAAAATATTTTTTGAATAATTTACTATAGAAAAGGCAATCCCTGGCGTATTTAAAATTTGCGACAGTATAAAATTAAATTTTGAAAAATTTACTACAGAAAAGGCAATCCGTGGCGTAATTAAAATTTGGGACATTTGAAAATTAATTTGTGAAAAATTTACTGTAGGAAAGGCAATCCCTGGTGCAATTAAAATTTGCGACAGTAAAAAATTAAATTTTGAAAAATTTCCTATAGAAAAAGCAATCCCTGGCAGATTTAAAATTTGCGACAGTAAAAAATTATTTTTTCAATAATTTACTATAGAAAAGGCAATCCCTGGCGCAATTAAAATTTGCGACAGTAAAAAATTAATTTTTTGAATAATTTACTATAAAAAAGGCAATCCCTGGCGCAATTAAAATTTGCGACAGTAGAAAATTATTTTTTGAAAAATTTACTGTAGAAAAGGCAATCCCTGGCGCAATTAAAATTTGCGACAGTAGAAAATTATTTTTTGAAAAATTTACTATAGAAAAGGCAATCCCTGGCGGATTTAAAATTTGATACATTATAAAATTAAATTTTGAAAAATTTACTATAGAAAAGGCAATCCCTGGCGTATTTAAATTTTGCGACAGTAAAAAATTAATTTGTGAAAAATTTACTATAGAAAAGGCAATCCCTGGCGTAATTAAAATTTGCGACAGTAAAAAATTATTTTTTGAAAAATTTACTATAGAAAAGGCAATCCCTGGCGGATTTAAAATTTGCGACAGTAAAAAATTAATTTTTGAAAAATTTACTATAGAAAAGGCAATCCATGGCGTAATTAAAATTTGCGACAGTAAAAAATTAGTTTTTGAATAATTTACTATAGAAAAGGCAATCCCTGGCGGATTTAAAATTTGCGACAGCAAAAATTAATTTTTGAAAAATTTACTATAGAAAAGGCAATCCCTGGCGTATTTAAAATTTGCGACAGCACAAAATTAATTTGTGAAAAATTTACTGTAGAAAAGGCAATCCCTGGCGCAATTAAAATTTGCGACAGTAGAAAATTATTTTTTGAAAAATTTACTATAGAAAAGGCAATCCCTGGCGGATTTAAAATTTGCGACATTATAAAATTAAATTTTTAAAAATTTACTATAGAAAAGGCAATCCCTGGCGCAATTAAAGTTTGCGACAGTAAAAAATTATTTTTTGCAAAATTTACTATAGAAAAGGCAATCCCTGGCGCAATTAAAATTTGCGACAGTAAAAAATTATTTTTTGAAAAATTTACTGTAGAAAAGGCAATCCCTGGCGCATTTAAAATTTGCGATAGTAAAAAATTATTTTTTTGCAAAATTTACTATAGAAAAGGCAATCCCTGGCGCAATTAAAATTTGCGACAGTAAAAAATTATTTTTTGAATAATTTACTATAGAAAAGGCAATCCCTGGCGCAATTAAAATTTGCGATAGTAAAAAATTATTTTTTTGCAAAATTTACTATAGAAAAGGCAATCCCTGGCGTAATTAAAATTTGCGACAGTAAAAAATTATTTTTTGAAAAATTTACTGTAGAAAAGGCAATCCCTGGCGCAATTAAAATTTGCGACAGTAGAAAATTATTTTTTGAAAAATTTACTATAGAAAAGGCAATCCCTGGCGGATTTAAAATTTGCGACATTATAAAATTAAATTTTGAAAAATTTACTATAGAAAAGGCAATCCCTGGCGCAATTAAAATTTGCGACAGTAAAAAATTATTTTTTGAAAAATTTACTATAGAAAAGGCAATCCCTGGCGCAGTTAAAATTGGCGACAGTAAAAAATTATTTTTTGAACAATTTACTATAGAAAAGGCAATCCCTAGCGTAATTAAAATTTGCGACAGTAAAAAATTATTTTTTGAAAAATTTACTGTAGAAAAGGCAATCCCTGGCGCAATTAAAATTTGCGAGAGTAGAAAATTATTTTTTGAATAATTTACTATAAAAAAGGCAATCCCTGGCGGATATAAAATTTGCGACAGTAAAAAATTATTTTTTGAATAATTTACTATAGAAAAGGCAATCCCTGGCGTATTTAAAATTTGCGACAGTATAAAATTAAATTTTGAAAAATTTTCTACAGAAAAGGCAATCCGTGGCGTAATTAAAATTTGGGACAGTAGAAAATTAATTTGTGAAAAATTTACTGTAGGAAAGGCAATCCCTGGCGCAATTAAAATTTGCGACAGTAAAAAATTAAATTTTGAAAAATTTACTATGGAAAAGGCAATCCCTGGCGGATTTGAAATTTGCGACAGTAAAAAATTAATTTGTGAAAAATTTACTATAGAAAAGGCAATCCCTGGCGCAATTAAAACTTGCGACAGTAAAAAATTTTTTTTTGTAAAATTTACTATAGAAAAGGCAATCCCTGGCGTAATTAAAATTTGCGACAGTAAAAAATTAATTTTTGAAAAATTTACTATAGAAAAGGCAATCCCTGGCGGATTTAAAATTTGCGACAGTAAAAAATTAATTTTTGAAAAATTTACTATAGAAAAGGCAATCCCAGGCGTATTTAAAATAAGCGACAGTAAAAAATTAATTTTTGAAAAATTTACTATAGAAAAGGCAATCCCTGGCGGATTTAAAATTTGCGACAGTAGAAAATTATTTTTTGAAAAATTTACTATAGAAAAGGTAATCCCTGGCGTATTTAAAATTTGCGACAGTAAAAAATTATTTTTTGAAAAATTTACTATAGAAAAGGCAATCCCTGGCGGAATTAAAATTTGCGACAGTAAAAAATTATTTTTTGAATAATTTACTATAGAAAAGGCAATCCCTGGCGTAATTAAAATTTGCGACAGTAAAAAATTATTTTTTGAAAAATTTACTGTAGAAAAGTCAATCCCTGGCGCAATTAAAATTTGCGACAGTAAAAAATTATTTTTTGAAAAATTTACTGTAGAAAAGGCAATCCCTGCCGTAGTTAAAATTTGCGACAGTAAAAAATTATTTTTTGAAAAATTTACTATAGAAAAGGCAATCCCTGGCGTAATTAAAATTTGCGAGAGTAAGAAATTATTTTTTGAATAATTTACTATAGAAAAGGCAATCCCTGGCATATTTAAAATTTGCGACAGTAAAAAATTATTTTTTGAATAATTTACTATAGAAAAGGCAATCCCTGGCGTATTTAAAATTTGCGACAGTAAAAAATTAATTTGTGAAAAATTTACTATAGAAAAGGCAATCCCTGGCGTATTTAAAATTTGCGACAGTAAAAAATTAATTTTTGAAAAATTTACTATAGAAAAGGCAATCCCTGGCGTAATTAAAATTTGCGACAGTAAAAAATTATTTTTTGAAAAATTTACTATAGAAAAGGCAATCCATGGCGTAATTAAAATTTGCGACAGTAAAAAATTAGTTTTTGAATACTTTACTATAGAAAAGGCAATCCCTGGCGGATTTAAAATTTGCGACAGAAAAAATTAATTTTTGAAAAATTTACTATAGAAAAGGCAATCCCTGGCGTATTTAAAATTTGCGACAGCACAAAATTAATTTGTGAAAAATTTACTATAGAAAAGGCTATCCCTGGCGCAATTAAAATTTGCGACGGTAAAAAATTAATTTTTGAAAAATTTACTATAGAAAAGGCAATCCCTGGCGCAATTAAAATTTGCGACAGTAAAAAATTATTTTTTTGAAAAATTTACTGTAGAAAAGGCAATACCTGGCGTAATTAAAATTTGCGACAGTAAAAAATTATTTTTTGAAAAATTTACTGTAGAAAAGGCAATCCCTGGCGCAGTTAAAATTTGCGACAGTAAAAAATTATTTTTTGAAAAATTTACTATAGAAAAGGCAATCCCTGGCCTAATTAAAATTTGCGACAATAAAAAATTATTTTTTGAAAAATTTACTGTAGAAAAGGCAATCCCTGGCGCATTTAAAATTTGCGACAGTAAAAAATTATTTTTTTGCAAAATTTACTATAGAAAAGGCAATCCTTGGCGCAATTAAAATTTGCGACAGTAAAAAATTATTTTTTGAATAATTTACTATAGAAAAGGCAATCCCTGGCGCAATTAAAATTTGCGACAGTAAAAAATTATTTTTTTGCAAAATTTACTATAGAAAAGGCAATCCTTGGCGTAATTAAAATTTGCGACAGTAAAAAATTATTTTTTGAAAAATTTACTGTAGAAAAGGCAATCCCTGGCGCAATTAAAATTTGCGACAGTAGAAAATTATTTTTTGAAAAATTTACTGTAGAAAAGGCAATCCCTGGCGTAATTAAAATTTGCGACAGTAAAAAATTAGTTTTTGAAAAATTTACTGTAGAAAAGACAATCCCTGGCGCAATTAAAATTTGCGACAGTAGAAAATTATTTTTTGAAAAATTTACTATAGAAAAGGCAATCCCTGGCGGATTTAAAATTTGCGACATTATAAAATTAAATTTTGTAAAATTTACTATAGAAAAGGCAATCCCTGGCGTATTTAAATTTGCGACAGTAAAAAATTAATTTGTGAAAAATTTACTATAGAAAAGGCAATCCCTGGCGTAATTAAAATTTGCGACAGTAAAAAATTATTTTTTGAAAAATTTACTATAGAAAAGGCAATCCCTGGCGGATTTAAAATTTGCGACAGTAAAAAATTAATTTTTGAAAAATTTACTATAGAAAAGGCAATCCATGGCGTAATTAAAATTTGCGACAGTAAAAAATTAGTTTTTGAATAATTTACTATAGAAAAGGCAATCCCTGGCGGATTTAAAATTTGCGACAGCAAAAAATTAATTTTTGAAAAATTTACTATAGAAAAGGCAATCCCTGGCGTATTTAAAATTTGCGACAGCACAAAATTAATTTGTGAAAAATTTACTATAGAAAAGGCTATCCCTGGCGCAATTAAAATTTGCGACGGTAAAAAATTAATTTTTGAAAAATTTACTATACAAAAGGCAATCCCTGGCGCAATTAAAATTTGCGACAGTAAAAAATTATTTTTTTGAAAAATTTACTGTAGAAAAGGCAATACCTGGCGTAATTAAAATTTGCGACAGTAAAAAATTATTTTTTGAAAAATTTACTGTAGAAAAGGCAATCCCTGGCGCAGTTAAAATTTGCGACAGTAAAAAATTATTTTTTGAAAAATTTACTATAGAAAAGGCAATCCCTGGCCTAATTAAAATTTGCGACAATAAAAAATTAGTTTTTGAAAAATTTACTATAGAAAAGGCAATCCCTGGCGCAATTAAAGTTTGCGACAGTAAAAAATTATTTTTTGCAAAATTTACTATAGAAAAGGCAATCCCTGGCGCAATTAAAATTTGCGACAGTAAAAAATTATTTTTTGAAAAATTTACTGTAGAAAAGGCAATCCCTGGCGCATTTAAAATTTGCGATAGTAAAAAATTATTTTTTTGCAAAATTTACTATAGAAAAGGCAATCCCTGGCGCAATTAAAATTTGCGACAGTAAAAAATTATTTTTTGAATAATTTACTATAGAAAAGGCAATCCCTGGCGCAATTAAAATTTGCGACAGTAAAAAATTATTTTTTTGCAAAATTTACTATAGAAAAGGCAATCCCTGGCGTAATTAAAATTTGCGACAGTAAAAAATTATTTTTTGAAAAATTTACTGTAGAAAAGGCAATCCCTGGCGCAATTAAAATTTGCGACAGTAGAAAATTATTTTTTGAAAAATTTACTATAGAAAAGGCAATCCCTGGCGGATTTAAAATTTGCGACATTATAAAATTAAATTTTGAAAAATTTACTATAGAAAAGGCAATCCCTGGCGCAATTAAAATTTGCGACAGTAAAAAATTATTTTTTGAAAAATTTACTATAGAAAAGGCAATCCCTGGCGCAGTTAAAATTGGCGACAGTAAAAAATTATTTTTTGAACAATTTACTATAGAAAAGGCAATCCCTGGCGTAATTAAAATTTGCGACAGTAAAAAATTATTTTTTGAAAAATTTAGTGTAGAAAAGGCAGTCCCTGGCGCAATTAAAATTTGCGAGAGTAGAAAATTATTTTTTGAATAATTTACTATAAAAAAGGCAATCCCTGGCGGATATAAAATTTGCGACAGTAAAAAATTATTTTTTGAAAGATTTACTGTAGAAAAGGCAATCCCTGGCGTATTTAAAATTTGCGACAGTATAAAATTAAATTTTGAAAAATTTACTACAGAAAAGGAAATCCGTGGCGTAATTAAAATTTGGGACAGCAGAAAATTAATTTGTGAAAAATTTACTGTAGGAAAGGCAATCCCTGGCGTAATTAAAATTTGCGACAGTAAAAAATTAAATTGTGAAAAATTTACTATAGAAAAGGCAATCCCTGGCGGATTTGAAATTTGCGACAGTAAAAAATTAATTTGTGAAAAATTTACTATAGAAAAGGCAATCCCTGGCGCAATTAAAATTTGCGACAGTAAAAAATTATTTTTTGCAAAATTTACTATAGAAAAGGCAATCCCTGGCGTATTTAAAACTTGCGACATTAAAAAATTAATTTGTGAAAAATTTACTATAGAAAAGGCAATCCCAGGCGTATTTAAAATAAGCGACAGTAAAAAATTAATTTTTGAAAAATTTGCTATAGAAAAGGCAATCCCTGGCGGATTTAAAATTTGCGACAGTAGAAAATTATTTTTTGAAAAATTTACTATAGAAAAGGCAATCCCTGGCGTATTTAAAATTTGCGACAGTAAAAAATTATTTTTTGAAAAATTTACTATAGAAAAGGCAATCCCTGGCGGAATTAAAATTTGCGACAGTAAAAAATTATTTTTTGAATAATTTACTATATAAAAGGCAATCCCTGGCGTAATTAAAATTTGCGACAGTAAAAAATTATTTTTTGAAAAATTTACTGTAGAAAAGTCAATCCCTGGCGCAATTAAAATTTGCGACAGTAAAAAATTATTTTTTGAAAAATTTACTGTAGAAAAGGCAATCCCTGGCGTAATTAAAATTTTCGAGAGTAAAAAATTATTTTTTGAATAATTTACTATAGAAAAAGGCAATCCCTGGCGTATTTAAAATTTGCGACAGTAAAAAATTATTTTTTGAATAATTTACTATAGAAAAGGCAATCCCTGGCGTATTTAAAATTTGCGACAGTAAAAAATTAATTTGTGAAAAATTTACTATAGAAAAGGCAATCCCTGGCGTATTTAAAATTTGCGACAGTAAAAAATTAATTTTTGAAAAAATTTACTATAGAAAAGGCAATCCCTGGCGTAATTAAAATTTGCGACAGTAAAAAATTATTTTTTGAAAAATTTACTATAGAAAAGGCAATCCATGGCGTAATTAAAATTTGCGACAGTAAAAAATTAGTTTTTGAATAATTTACTATAGAAAAGGCAATCCCTGGCGGATTTAAAATTTGCGACAGCAAACAATTAATTTTTGAAAAATTTACTATAGAAAAGGCAATCCCTGGCGTATTTAAAATTTGCGACAGCACAAAATTAATTATTGAAAAATTTACTATAGAAAAGGCTATCCCTGGCGCAATTAAAATTTGCGACGGTAAAAAATTAATTTTTGAAAAATTTACTATAGAAAAGGCAATCCCTGGCGCAATTAAAATTTGCGACAGTAAAAAATTATTTTTTTGAAAAATTTACTGTAGAAAAGGCAATACCTGCGTAATTAAAATTTGCGACAGTAAAAAATTATTTTTTGAAAAATTTACTGTAGAAAAGGCAATCCCTGGCGCAGTTAAAATTTGCGACAGTAAAAAATTATTTTTGAAAAATGTACTATAGAAAAGGCAATCCCTGGCCTAATTAAAATTTGCGACAATAAAAAATTAGTTTTTGAAAAATTTACTATAGAAAAGGCAATCCCTGGCGCTATTAAAATTTGCGACAGTAGAAAATTATTTTTTGAAAAATTTACTGTAGAAAAGGCAATCCCCTGGCGCAATTAAAATTTGCGACAGTAAAAAATTATTTTTTTTGCAAAATTTACTATAGAAAAGGCAATCCCTGGCGCAATTAAAGTTTGCGACAGTAAAAAATTATTTTTTGCAAAATTTACTATAGAAAAGGCAATCCCTGGCGCAATTAAAATTTGCGACAGTAAAAAATTATTTTTTGAAAAATTTACTGTAGAAAAGGCAATCCCTGGCGCATTTAAAATTTGCGATAGTAAAAAATTATTTTTCTGCAAAATTTACTATAGAAAAGGCAATCCCTGGCGCAATTAAAATTTGCGACAGTAAAAAATTATTTTTTGAATAATTTACTATAGAAAAGGCAATCCCTGGCGCAATTAAAATTTGCGACAGTAAAAAATTATTTTTTTGCAAAATTTACTATAGAAAAGGCAATCCCTGGCGTAATTAAAATTTGCGACAGTAAAAAATTATTTTTTGAAAAATTTACTGTAGAAAAGGCAATCCCTGGCGCAATTAAAATTTGCGACAGTAGAAAATTTTTTTTTGAAAAATTTACTATAGAAAAGGCAATCCCTGGCGGATTTAAAATTTGCGACATTATAAAATTAAATTTTGAAAAATTTACTATAGAAAAGGCAATCCCTGGCGCAGTTAAAATTGGCGACAGTAAAAAATTATTTTTTGAACAATTTACTATAGAAAAGGCAATCCCTGGCGGATTTGAAATTTGCGACAGTAAAAAATTAATTTGTGAAAAATTTACTATAGAAAAGGCAATCCCTGGCGCAATTAAAACTTGCGACAGTAAAAAATTTTTTTTTGTAAAATTTACTATAGAAAAGGCAATCCCTGGCGTAATTAAAATTTGCGACAGTAAAAAATTATTTTTTGAAAAATTTACTGTAGAAAAGGCAATCCCTGGCGCAATTAAAATTTGCGACAGTAAAAAATTATTTTTTGAAAAATTTACTGTAGAAAAGGCAATCCCTGGCGCATTTAAAATTTGCGATAGTAAAAAATTATTTTTTTGCAAAATTTACTATAGAAAAGGCAATCCCTGGCGCAATTAAAATTTGCGACAGTAAAAAATTATTTTTTTTGCAAAATTTACTATAGAAAAGGCAATCCCTGGCGCAATTAAAATTTGCGACAGTAAAAAATTATTTTTTTGCAAAATTTACTATAGAAAAGGCAATCCCTGGCGGAATTAAAATTTGCGACAGTAAAAAATTATTTTTTTGCAAAATTTACTATAGAAAAGGCAATCCCTGGCGTAATTAAAATTTGCGACAGTAAAAAATTATTTTTTGAAAAATTTACTGTAGAAAAGGCAATCCCTGGCGCAATTAAAATTTGCGACAAGTAGAAAATTATTTTTTGAAAAATTTACTATAGAAAAGGCAATACCTGGCGGATTTAAAATTTGCGACATTATAAAATTAAATTTTGAAAAATTTACTATAGAAAAGGCAATCCCTGGCGCAATTAAAATTTGCGACAGTAAAAAATTATTTTGTGAAAAATTTACTATAGAAAAGGCAATCCCTGGCGCAGTTAAAATTGGCGACAGTAAAAAATTATTTTTGAACAATTTACTATAGAAAAGGCAATCCCTGGCGGATTAGAAATTTGCGACAGTAAAAAATTAATTTGTGAAAAATTTACTATAGAAAAGGCAATCCCTGGCGCAATTAAAACTTGCGACAGTAAAAAATTTTTTTTTTGTAAAATTTACTATAGAAAAGGCAATCCCTGGCGTAATTAAAATTTGCGACAGTAAAAAATTATTTTTTGAAAAATTTACTGTAGAAAAGTCAATCCCTGGCGCAATTAAAATTTGCGACAGTAAAAAATTATTTTTTGAAAAATTTACTGTAGAAAAGGCAATCCCTGGCGTAATTAAAATTTGCGAGAGTAAAAAATTATTTTTTGAATAATTTACTATAGAAAAGGCAATCCCTGGCGTATTTAAAATTTGCGACAGTAAAAAATTATTTTTTGAATAATTTACTATAGAAAAGGCAATCCCTGGCGTATTTAAAATTTGCGACAGTAAAAAATTAATTTGTGAAAAATTTACTATAGAAAAGGCAATCCCTGGCGTATTTAAAATTTGCGACAGTAAAAAATTAATTTTGAAAAAATTTACTATAGAAAAGGCAATCCCTGGCGTAATTAAAATTTGCGACAGTAAAAAATTATTTTTTGAAAAATTTACTATAGAAAAGGCAATCCATGGCGTAATTAAAATTTGCGACAGTAAAAAATTAGTTTTTGAATAATTTACTATAGAAAAGGCAATCCCTGGCGGATTTAAAATTTGCGACAGCAAAAAATTAATTTTTGAAAAATTTACTATAGAAAAGGGCAATCCCTGGCGTATTTAAAATTTGCGACAGCACAAAATTAATTTGTGAAAAATTTACTATAGAAAAGGCTATCCCTGGCGCAATTAAAATTTGCGACGGTAAAAAAATTAATTTTTGAAAAATTTACTATAGAAAAGGCAATCCCTGGCGCAATTAAAATTTGCGACAGTAAAAAATTATTTTTTTTGAAAAATTTACTGTAGAAAAGGCAATACCTGGTGTAATTAAAATTTGCGACAGCAAAAAATTATTTTTTGAAAAATTTACTGTAGAAAAGGCAATCCCTGGCGCAGTTAAAATTTGCGACAGTAAAAAATTATTTTTTGAAAAATTTACTATAGAAAAGGCAATCCCTGTCCTAATTAAAATTTGCGACAATAAAAAATTAGTTTTTGAAAAATTTACTATAGAAAAGGCAATCCCTGCCGCAATTAAAATTTGCGACAGTAGAAAATTATTTTTTGAAAAATTTACTGTAGAAAAGGCAATCCCTGGCGCAATTAAAATTTGCGACAGTAAAAAATTATTTTTTTTGCAAAATTTACTATAGAAAAGGCAATCCCAGGCGCAATTAAAGTTTGCGACAGTAAAAAATTATTTTTTGCAAAATTTACTATAGAAAAGGCAATCCCTGGCGCAATTAAAATTTGCGACAGTAAAAAATTATTTTTTTGAAAAATTTACTGTAGAAAAGGCAATCCCTGGCGCATTTAAAATTTGCGATAGTAAAAAATTATTTTTTTGCAAAATTTACTATAGAAAAGGCAATCCCTGGCGCAATTAAAATTTGCGACAGTAAAAAATTATTTTTTGAATAATTTACTATAGAAAAGGCAATCCCTGGCGCAATTAAAATTTGCGACAGTAAAAAATTATTTTTTTGCAAAATTTACTATAGAAAAGGCAATCCCTGGCGTAATTAAAATTTGCGACAGTAAAAAATTATTTTTTGAAAAATTTACTGTAGAAAAGGCAATCCCTGGCGCAATTAAAATTTGCGACAGTAGAAAATTATTTTTTGAAAAATTTACTATAGAAAAGGCAATCCCTGGCGGATTTAAAATTTGCGACATTATAAAATTAAATTTTGAAAAATTTACTATAGAAAAGGCAATCCCTGGCGCAATTAAAATTTTCGACAGTAAAAAATTATTTTGTGAAAAATTTACTATAGAAAAGGCAATCCCTGGCGCAGTTAAAATTGGCGACAGTAAAAAATTATTTTTTGAACAATTTACTATAGAAAAGGCAATCCCTGGCGGATTTGAAATTTGCGACAGTAAAAAATTAATTTGTGAAAAATTTACTATAGAAAAGGCAATCCCTGGCGCAATTAAAACTTGCGACAGTAAAAAATTTTTTTTTGTAAAATTTACTATAGAAAAGGCAATCCCTGGCGTAATTAAAATTTGCGACAGTAAAAAATTAATTTTTGAAAAATTTACTATAGAAAAGGCAATCCCTGGCGGATTTAAAAATTTGCGACAGTAAAAAATTAATTTTTGAAAAATTTACTATAGAAAAGGCAATCCCAGGCGTATTTAAAATAAGCGACAGTAAAAAATTATTTTTTGAAAAATTTACTGTAGAAAAGTCAATCCCTGGCGCAATTAAAATTTGCGAGAGTAGAAAATTATTTTTTGAATAATTTACTATAGAAAAGGCAATCCCTGGCGGATATAACATTTGCGACAGTAAAAAATTATTTTTTGAATAATTTACTATAGAAAAGGCAATCCCTGGCGTATTTAAAATTTGCGACAGTATAAAATTAAATTTTGAAAAATTTACTTCAGAAAAGGCAATCCGTGGCGTAATTAAAATTTGGGACAGTAGAAAATTAATTTGTGAAAAATTTACTGTAGGAAAGGCAATCCCTGGCGCAATTAAAATGTGCGACAGTAAAAAATTAAATTTTGAAAAATTTACTATAGAAAAGGCAATCCCTGGCGGATTTGAAATTTGCGACAGTAAAAAATTAATTTGTGAAAAATTTACTATAGAAAAGGCAGTCCCTGGCGCAATTAAAACTTGCGACAGTAAAAAAATTTTTTTTTGTAAAATTTACTATAGAAAAGGCAATCCCTGGCGTAATTAAAATTTGCGACAGTAAAAAATTAATTTTTGAAAAATTTACTATAGAAAAGGCAATCCCTGGCGGATTTAAAATTTGCGACAGTAAAAAATTAATTTTTGAAAAATTTACTATAGAAAAGGCAATCCCAGGCGTATTTAAAATAAGCGACAGTAAAAAATTAATTTTTGAAAAATTTACTATAGAAAAGGCAATCCCTGGCGGATTTAAAATTTGCGACAGTAGAAAATTATTTTTTGAAAAATTTACTATAGAAAAGGCAATCCCTGGCGTATTTAAAATTTGCGACAGTAAAAAATTATTTTTTGAAAAATTTACTATAGAAAAGGCAATCCCTGGCGTAATTAAAATTTGCGACAGTAAAAAATTATTTTTTGAATAATTTACTATAGAAAAGGCAATCCCTGGCGTAATTAACATTTGCGACAGTAAAAAATAATTTTTTGAAAAATTTACTATAGAAAAGGCAATCCCTGGCGCAATTAAAATTTGCGACAGTAAAAAATTATTTTTTTGAAAAATTTACTGTAGAAAAGGCAATACCTGGCGTAATTAAAATTTGCGACAGCAAAAAATTATTTTTTGAAAAATTTACTGTAGAAAAGGCAATCCCTGGCGCAGTTAAAATTTGCGACAGTAAAAAATTATTTTTTGAAAAATTTACTATAGAAAAGGCAATCCCTGTCCTAATTAAAATTTGCGACAATAAAAAATTAGTTTTTGAAAAATTTACTATAGAAAAGGCAATCCCTGCCGCAATTAAAATTTGCGACAGTAGAAAATTATTTTTTGAAAAATTTACTGTAGAAAAGGCAATCCCTGGCGCAATTAAAATTTGCGACAGTAAAAAATTATTTTTTTTGCAAAATTTACTATAGAAAAGGCAATCCCTGGCGCAATTAAAGTTTGCGACAGTAAAAAATTATTTTTTGCAAAATTTACTATAGAAAAGGCAATCCCTGGCGCAATTAAAATTTGCGACAGTAAAAAATTATTTTTTTGAAAAATTTACTGTAGAAAAGGCAATCCCTGGCGCATTTAAAATTTGCGATAGTAAAAAATTATTTTTTTGCAAAATTTACTATAGAAAAGGCAATCCCTGGCGCAATTAAAATTTGCGACAGTAAAAAATTATTTTTTGAATAATTTACTATAGAAAAGGCAATCCCTGGCGCAATTAAAATTTGCGACAGTAAAAAATTATTTTTTTGCAAAATTTACTATAGAAAAGGCAATCCCTGGCGTAATTAAAATTTGCGACAGTAAAAAATTATTTTTTGAAAAATTTACTGTAGAAAAGGCAATCCCTGGCGCAATTAAAATTTGCGACAGTAGAAAATTATTTTTTGAAAAATTTACTATAGAAAAGGCAATCCCTGGCGGATTTAAAATTTGCGACATTATAAAATTAAATTTTGAAAAATTTACTATAGAAAAGGCAATCCCTGGCGCAATTAAAATTTTCGACAGTAAAAAATTATTTTGTGAAAAATTTACTATAGAAAAGGCAATCCCTGGCGCAGTTAAAATTGGCGACAGTAAAAAATTATTTTTTGAACAATTTACTATAGAAAAGGCAATCCCTGGCGGATTTGAAATTTGCGACAGTAAAAAATTAATTTGTGAAAAATTTACTATAGAAAAGGCAATCCCTGGCGCAATTAAAACTTGCGACAGTAAAAAATTTTTTTTTGTAAAATTTACTATAGAAAAGGCAATCCCTGGCGTAATTAAAATTTGCGACAGTAAAAAATTAATTTTTGAAAAATTTACTATAGAAAAGGCAATCCCTGGCGGATTTAAAAATTTGCGACAGTAAAAAATTAATTTTTGAAAAATTTACTATAGAAAAGGCAATCCCAGGCGTATTTAAAATAAGCGACAGTAAAAAATTATTTTTTGAAAAATTTACTGTAGAAAAGTCAATCCCTGGCGCAATTAAAATTTGCGAGAGTAGAAAATTATTTTTTGAATAATTTACTATAGAAAAGGCAATCCCTGGCGGATATAACATTTGCGACAGTAAAAAATTATTTTTTGAATAATTTACTATAGAAAAGGCAATCCCTGGCGTATTTAAAATTTGCGACAGTATAAAATTAAATTTTGAAAAATTTACTTCAGAAAAGGCAATCCGTGGCGTAATTAAAATTTGGGACAGTAGAAAATTAATTTGTGAAAAATTTACTGTAGGAAAGGCAATCCCTGGCGCAATTAAAATGTGCGACAGTAAAAAATTAAATTTTGAAAAATTTACTATAGAAAAGGCAATCCCTGGCGGATTTGAAATTTGCGACAGTAAAAAATTAATTTGTGAAAAATTTACTATAGAAAAGGCAGTCCCTGGCGCAATTAAAACTTGCGACAGTAAAAAATTTTTTTTTGTAAAATTTACTATAGAAAAGGCAATCCCTGGCGTAATTAAAATTTGCGACAGTAAAAAATTAATTTTTGAAAAATTTACTATAGAAAAGGCAATCCCTGGCGGATTTAAAATTTGCGACAGTAAAAAATTAATTTTTGAAAAATTTACTATAGAAAAGGCAATCCCAGGCGTATTTAAAATAAGCGACAGTAAAAAATTAATTTTTGAAAAATTTACTATAGAAAAGGCAATCCCTGGCGGATTTAAAATTTGCGACAGTAGAAAATTATTTTTTGAAAAATTTACTATAGAAAAGGCAATCCCTGGCGTATTTAAAATTTGCGACAGTAAAAAATTATTTTTTGAAAAATTTACTATAGAAAAGGCAATCCCTGGCGTAATTAAAATTTGCGACAGTAAAAAATTATTTTTTGAATAATTTACTATAGAAAAGGCAATCCCTGGCGTAATTAACATTTGCGACAGTAAAAAATAATTTTTTGAAAAATTTACTGTAGAAAAGTCAATCCCTGGCGCAATTAAAATTTGCGACAGTAAAAAATTATTTTTTGAAAAATTTACTGTAGAAAAGGCAATCCCTAGCGTAGTTAAAATTTGCGACAGTAAAAAATTATTTTTTGAAAAATTTACTATAGAAAAGGCAATCCCTGGCGGATTTAAAATTTGCGACAGTAAAAAATTAATTTTTGAAAAATTTACTATAGAAAAGGCAATCCCTGGAGTAATTAAAATTTGCGACAGTAAAAAATTATTTTTTGAATAATTTACTATACAAAAGGCAATCCCTGGCGTATTTAAAATTTGCGACAGTAAAAAATTAATTTGTGAAAAATTTACTATAGAAAAGGCAATCCCTGGCGTATTTAAAATTTGCGACAGTAAAAAATTAATTTTTGAAAAATTTACTATAGAAAAGGCAATCCCTGGCGTAATTAAAATTTGCGACAGTAAAAAATTATTTTTTGAAAAATATACTATAGAAAAGGCAATCCCTGGCGTAATTAAAATTTGCGACAATAAAAAATTAGTTTTTGAAAAATTTATTATAGAAAAGGCAATCCCTGGCGCAATTAAAATTTGCGACAGTAGAAAATTATTTTTTGAAAAATTTACTGTAGAAAAGGCAATCCCTGGCGCAATTAAAATTTGCGACAGTAAAAAATTATTTTTTTTGCAAAATTTACTATAGAAAAGGCAATCCCTGGCGCAATTAAAGTTTGCGACAGTAAAAAATTATTTTTTGCAAAATTTACTATAGAAAAGGCAATCCCTGGCGCAATTAAAATTTGCGACAGTAAAAAATTATTTTTTGAAAAATTTACTGTAGAAAAGGCAATCCCTGGCGCAATTAAAATTTGCGACAGTAAAAAATTATTTTTTGAAAAATTTACTGTAGAAAAGGTAATCCCTGGCGCAATTAAAATTTGCGACAGTAGAAAATTATTTTTTGAAAAATTTACTGTAAAAAAGGAAATCCCTGGCGCAATTAAAATTTGCGACAGTAAAAAATTATTTTTTTGCAAAATTTACTATAGAAATGGCAATCCCTGGCGGATTTAAAATTTGCGACAGTAAAAAATTAATTTTTGAAAAATTTACTATAGAAAAGGCAATCGCTGGCGCAATTAAAATTTGCGACAGTAAAAAATTAGTTTTTGAAAAATTTACTATAGAAAAGGCAATCCCTGGCGCAATTAAAATTTGCGACAGTAGAAAATTATTTTTTGAAAAATTTACTATAGAAAAGGCAATCCCTGGCGTAATTAAAATTTGCGACAGTAAAAAATTAATTTGTGAAAAATTTACTATAGAAAAGGCAATCCCTGGCGTAATTAAAATATGCGACAGTAAAAAATTAGTTTTTGAAAAATTTACTATAGAAAAGGCAATCCCTGGCGCAATTAAAATTTGCGACAGTAGAAAATTATTTTTTGAAAAATTTACTATAGAAAAGGCAATCCCTGGGGTAATTAAAATTTGCGACAGTAAAAAATTAATTTGTGAAAAATTTACTATAGAAAAGGCAATCCCTGGCGTAATTAAAATATGCGACAGTAAAAAATTATTTTTTGAAAAATTTACTATAGAAAAGGCAATCCCTGGCGTAATTAAAATTTGCGACAGTATAAAATTAAATTGTGAAAAATTTACTATAGAAAAGGCAATCCCTGGCGCAATTAAAATTTGCGACAGTAAAAAATTATTTTTTTGAAAAATTTACTGTAGAAAAGGCAATCCCTGGCGCAATTAAAGTTTGCGACAGTAAAAAATTATTTTTTGCAAAATTTACTATAGAAAAGGCAATCCCTGGCGCAATTAAAATTTGCGACAGTAGAAATTTATTTTTTGAAAAATTTACTGAAGAAAAGGCAATCCCTGGCGCAATTAAAATTTGCGACAATAAAAAATTATATTTTTGCAAAATTTACTATAGAAAAGGCAATCCGTGGCGCAGTTAAAATTTGCGACAGTAAAAAATTATTTTTTGAATAATTTAATATAGAAAAGGCAATCCCTGGCGCAATTAAAATTTGCGACAGTAAAAAATTATTTTTTTTCAAAATTTACTATAGAAAAGGCAATCCCTGGCGTAATTAAAATTTGCGACAGTAAAAAATTATTTTTTGAAAAATTTACTGTAGAAAAGGTAATCCCTGGCGCAATTAAAATTTGCGACAGTAGAAAATAATTTTTTGAAAAATTTACTGTAAAAAAGGCAATCCCTGGCGCAATTAAAATTTGCGAGAGTAAAAAATTATTTTTTGAATAATTTACTATAGAAATGGCAATCCCTGGCGGATTTAAAATTTGCGACAGTAAAAAATTAATTTTTGAAAAATTTACTATAGAAAAGGCAATCCCTGGCGTAATTAAAATTTGCGACAGTAAAAAATTAGTTTTTGAAAAATTTACTATAGAAAAGGCAATCCCTGGCGCAATTAAAATTTGCGACAGTAGAAAATTATTTTTTGAAAAATTTACTATAGAGAAGGCAATCCCTGGCGTAGTTAAAATTTGCGACAGTAAAAAATTAATTTGTGAAAAATTTACTATAGAAAAGGCAATCCCTGGCGTAATTAAAATATGCGACAGTAAAAAATTATTTTTTGAAAAATTTACTATAGAAAAGGCAATCCCTGGCGGATTTAAAATATGCGACAGTAAAAAATTAATTTTTGAAAAATTTACTATAGAAAAGGCAATCCCTGGCGTAATTAAAATTTGCGACAGTAAAAAATTAGTTTTTGAAATATTTACTATAGAAAAGGCAATCCTTGGCGCAATTAAAATTTGCGACAGTAGAAAATTATTTTTTGAAAAATTTACTATAGAAAAGGCAATCCCTGGAGTAATTAAAATTTGCGACAGTAAAAAATTAATTTGTGAAAAATTTACTATAGAAAAGGCAATCCCTGGCGTAATTAAAATATGCGACAGTAAAAAATTATTTTTTGAAAAATTTACTATAGAAAAGGCAATCCCTGGCGTAATTAAAATTTGCGACAGTATAAAATTAAATTTTGAAAAATTTACTATAGAAAAGGCAATCCCTGGCGCAATTAAAATTTGCGACAGTAAAAAATTATTTTTTGAAAAATTTACTATAGAAAAGGCAATCCCTGGCGCAATTAAAATTTGCGACAGTAAAAAATTATTTTTTGAATAATTACTATAGAAAAGGCAATCCCTGGCGCAATTAAAATTTGCGACAGTAAAAATTTATTTTTTGAAAGATTTACTGTAGAAAAGGCAATCCCTGGCGCAGTCAAAATTTGCGACAGTAAAAAATTAAATTTTGAAAAATTTACTATAGAAAATGCAATCCACGGCGCATTTAAAATTTGCGACAGTAAACAATTAATTTTTGAAAAATTTACTATAGAAAAGGCAATCCCTGGCGTAATTAAAATATGCGACAGTAAAAAATTAGTTTTTGAATACTTTACTATAGAAAAGGCAATCCCTGGCGGATTTAAAATTTGCGACAGTAAAAAATTAATTTTTGAAAAATTTACTGTAGAAAAGGCAATCCCTGGCGTATTTAAAATTTGCGACAGTAAAAAATTAATTTGTGAAAAATTTACTATAGAAAATGCAATCCCTGGCGTATTTAAAATTTGCGACAGTAAAAAATTAATTTGTGAAAATTTACTATAGAAAAGGCAATCCCTGGCGTAATTAAAATTTGCGACAGTAAAAAATTAGTTTTTGAATAATTTACTATAGAAAAGGCAATCCCTGGCGGATTTAAAATTTGCGAAAGTAAAAAATTAATTTGTGAAAAATTTACTATAGAAAAGGCAATCCCTGGCGTATTTAAAATTTGCGACAGTAAAAAATTAATTTGTGAAAAATTTACTATAGAAAAGGCAATCCCTGGCGTAATTAAAATTTGCGACAGTAAAAAATTGTTTTTTGAAAAATTTACTATAGAAGAGGCAATCCCTGGCGGATTTAAAATTTGCGACAGTAAAAAATTAATTTTTGAAAAATTTACTATAGAAAAGGCAATCCCTGGCGTAATTAAAATTTGCGACAGTAAAAAATTAGTTTTTGAATAATTTACTATAGAAAAGGCAATCCCTGGCGGATTTAAAATTTGCGACAGTAAAAAATTAATTTTTGAAAAATTTACTATAGAAAAGGCAATCCCTGGCGTATTTAAAATTTGCGACAGTAAAAAATTAATTTGTGAAAAATTTACTATAGAAAAGGCAATCCCTGGCGTATTTAAAATTTGCGACAGTAAAAAATTAATTTGTGAAAAATTTACTATAGAAAAGGCAATCCCTGGCGTATTTAAAATTTGCGACAGTAAAAAATTATTTTTTGAAAAATTTACTATAGAAAAGGCAACCCCTGGCGGATTTAAAATTTGCGACAGTAAAAAATTAATTTTTGAAAAATTTGCTATAGAAAAGGCAATCCCTGGCGTAATTAAAATTTGCGACAGTAAAAAATTAGTTTTTGAATAATTTACTATAAAAAAGGCAATCCCTGGCGGATTTAAAATTTGCGACAATAAAAAATTAATTTTTGAAAAATTTACTATAGAAAAGGCAATCCCTGGCGTATTTAAAATTTGCGACAGCACAAAATTAATTTGTGAAAAATTTACTATAGAAAAGGCTATCGCTGGCGCAATTAAAATTTGCGACAGTAAAAAATTAATTTTTGAAAAATTTACTATAGAAAAGGCAATCCCTGGCGCAATTAAAATTTGCGACAGTAAAAAATTATTTTTTTGCAAAATTTACTATAGAAAAGGCAATCCCTGGCGCAATTAAAATTTGCGACAGTAGAAAATTATTTTTTGAAAAATTTACTGTAGAAGTGGCAATCCCTGGCGTAATTAAAATTTGCGACAGTAAAAAATTATTTTTTGAAAAATTTACTGTAGAAAAGGCAATCCCTGGCGCAGTTAAAACTTGCGACAGTAAAAAATTATCTTTTGAAAAATTTACTATAGAAAAGGCAATCCCTGGCGTAATTAAAATTTGCGACAATAAAAAATTAGTTTTTGAAAAATTTACTATAGAAAAGGCAATCCCTGGCGCAATTAAAATTTGCGACAGTAGAAAATTATTTTTTGAAAAATTTACTGTAGAAAAGGCAATCCCTGGCGCAATTAAAATTTGCGACAGTAAAAAATTATTTTTTTTTGCAAAATTTACTATAGAAAAGGCAATCCCTAGCGCAATTAAAGTTTGCAACAGTAGGAAATTATTTTTTGAAAAATTTACTATAGAGAAGGCAATCCCTGGCGTAGTTAAAATTTGCGACAGTAAAAAATTAATTTGTGAAAAATTTACTATAGAAAAGGCAATCCCTGGCGTAATTAAAATATGCGACAGTAAAAAATTATTTTTTGAAAAATTTACTATAGAAAAGGCAATCCCTGGCGGATTTAAAATATGCGACAGTAAAAAATTAATTTTTGAAAAATTTACTATAGAAAAGGCAATCCCTGGCGTAATTAAAATTTGCGACAGTAAAAAATTAGTTTTTGAAATATTTACTATAGAAAAGGCAATCCTTTGCGCAATTAAAATTTGCGACAGTAGAAAATTATTTTTTGAAAAATTTACTATAGAAAAGGCAATCCCTGGAGTAATTAAAATTTGCGACAGTAAAAAATTAATTTGTGAAAAATTTACTATAGAAAAGGCAATCCCTGGCGTAATTAAAATATGCGACAGTAAAAAATTATTTTTTGAAAAATTTACTATAGAAAAGGCAATCCCTGGCGTAATTAAAATTTGCGACAGTATAAAATTAAATTTTGAAAAATTTACTATAGAAAAGGCAATCCCTGGCGCAATTAAAATTTGCGACAGTAAAAAATTATTTTTTGAAAAATTTACTATAGAAAAGGCAATCCCTGGCGCAATTAAAATTTGCGACAGTAAAAAATTATTTTTTGAATAATTACTATAGAAAAGGCAATCCCTGGCGCAATTAAAATTTGCGACAGTAAAAATTTATTTTTTGAAAGATTTACTGTAGAAAAGGCAATCCCTGGCGCAGTCAAAATTTGCGACAGTAAAAAATTAAATTTTGAAAAATTTACTATAGAAAATGCAATCCACGGCGCATTTAAAATTTGCGACAGTAAACAATTAATTTTTGAAAAATTTACTATAGAAAAGGCAATCCCTGGCGTAATTAAAATATGCGACAGTAAAAAATTAGTTTTTGAATACTTTACTATAGAAAAGGCAATCCCTGGCGGATTTAAAATTTGCGACAGTAAAAAATTAATTTTTGAAAAATTTACTGTAGAAAAGGCAATCCCTGGCGTATTTAAAATTTGCGACAGTAAAAAATTAATTTGTGAAAAATTTACTATAGAAAATGCAATCCCTGGCGTATTTAAAATTTGCGACAGTAAAAAATTAATTTGTGAAAATTTACTATAGAATAGGCAATCCCTGGCGTAATTAAAATTTGCGACAGTAAAAAATTAGTTTTTGAATAATTTACTATAGAAAAGGCAATCCCTGGCGGATTTAAAATTTGCGAAAGTAAAAAATTAATTTGAGAAAAATTTACTATAGAAAAGGCAATCCCTCGCGTATTTAAAATTTGCGACAGTAAAAAATTAATTTGTGAAAAATTTACTATAGAAAAGGCAATCCCTGGCGTAATTAAAATTTGCGACAGTAAAAAATTGTTTTTTGAAAAATTTACTATAGAAGAGGCAATCCCTGGCGGATTTAAAATTTGCGACAGTAAAAAATTAATTTTTGAAAAATTTACTATAGAAAAGGCAATCCCTGGCGTAATTAAAATTTGCGACAGTAAAAAATTAGTTTTTGAATAATTTACTATAGAAAAGGCAATCCCTGGCGGATTTAAAATTTGCGACAGTAAAAAATTAATTTTTGAAAAATTTACTATAGAAAAGGCAATCCCTGGCGTATTTAAAATTTGCGACAGTAAAAAATTAATTTGTGAAAAATTTACTATAGAAAAGGCAATCCCTGGCGTATTTAAAATTTGCGACAGTAAAAAATTAATTTGTGAAAAATTTACTATAGAAAAGGCAATCCCTGGCGTATTTAAAATTTGCGACAGTAAAAAATTAATTTGTGAAAAATTTACTATAGAAAAGGCAATACCTGGCGTAATTAAAATTTGCGACAGTAAAAAATTATTTTTTGAAAAATTTACTATAGAAAAGGCAATCCCTGGCGGATTTAAAATTTGCGACAGTAAAAAATTATTTTTTTTTGCAAAATTTACTATAGAAAAGGCAATCCCTAGCGCAATTAAAGTTTGCGACAGTAAAAAATTATTTTTTGCAACATTTACTATAGAAAAGGCAATCCCTGGCGCAATTAAAATTTGCGACAGTAAAAAATTAATTTTTGAAAAATTTACTGTAGAAAAGGCAATCCCTGGCGCAATTAAAATTTGCGACAATAAAAAATTATTTTTATGCAAAATTTGCTATAGAAAAGGCAATCCTTGGCGCAATTAAAATTTGCGACAGTAAAAAATTATTTTTTGAATAATTTACTATATAAAAGGCAATCCCTGGCGTATTTAAAATTTGCGACAGTAAAAAATTAATTTGTGAAAAATTTACTATAGAAAAGGCAATCCCTGGCGTATTTAAAATTTGCGACAGTAAAAAATTAATTTTTGAAAAATTTACTATAGAAAAGGCAATTCCTGGCGTAATTAAAATTTGCGACAGTAAAAAATTAATTTTGGAAAAATTTACTATAGAAAAGGCAATCCCTGGCGGATTTAAAATTTGCGACAGTAAAAAATTAATTTTTGAAAAATTTGCTATAGAAAAGGCAATCCATGGCGTAATTAAAATTTGCGACAGTAAAAAATTAGTTTTTGAACAATTTACTATAGAAAAGGCAATCCCTGGCGGATTTAAAATTTGCGACAGTAAAAAATTAATTTTCGAAAAATTTACTATAGAAAAGGCAATCCCTGGCGTATTTAAAATTTGCGACAGCACAAAATTAATTTGTGAAAAATTTACTATAGAAAAGGATATCCCTGGCGCAATTAAAATTTGCGACAGTAAAAAATTAATTTTTGAAAAATTCACTATAGAAAAGGCAATCCCTGGCGCAGTTAAAATTTGCGACAGTAAAAAATTATTTTTTTGCAAAATTTACTATAGAAAAGGCAATCCCTGGCGCAATTAAAATTTGCGACAGTAGAAAATTATTTTTTGAAAAATTTACTGTAGAAATGGCAATCCCTGGCGTAATTAAAATTTGCGACAGTAAAAAATTATTTTTTGAAAAATTTACTGTAGAAAAGGCAATACCTGGCGTAATTAAAATTTGCGACAGTAAAAAATTATTTTTTGAAAAATTTACTGTAGAAAAGGCAATCCCTGGCGTAATTAAAATTTGCGACAATAAAAAATTAGTTTTTGAAAAATTTACTATAGAAAAGGCAATCCCTGGCGCAATTAAAATTTGCGACAGTAGAAAATTATTTTTTGAAAAATTTTCTGTAGACAAGGCAATCCCTGGCGCAATTAAAATTTGCGACAGTAAAAAATTTTTTTTTTTGCAAAATTTACTATAGAAAAGGCAATCCCTGGCGCAATTAAAGTTTGCGACAGTAAAAAATTATTTTTTGCAAAATTTACTATAGAAAAGGCAATCCCTGGCGCAATTAAAATTTGCGACAGTAAAAAATTATTTTTTGAAAAATTTACTGTAGAAAAGGCAATCCCTGGCGCAATTAAAATTTGCGAAAATAAAAAAATATTTTTTTGCAAAATTTACTATAGAAAAGGCAATCCCTGGCGCAATTAAAATTTGCGACAGTAAAAAATTATTTTTTGAATAATTTACTATAGAAAAGGCAATCCCTGGCGCAATTAAAATTTGCGACAGTAAAAAATTATTTTTTTGCAAAATTTACTATAGAAAAGGCAATCCCTGGCGCAATTAAAATTTGCGACAGTAAAAAATTATTTTTTGAAAAATTTACTGTAGAAAAGGTAATCCCTGGCGCAATTAAAATTTGCGACAGTAGAAAATTATTTTTTGAAAAATTTACTGTAAAAAGGCAATCCCTGGCGCAATTAAAATTTGCGACAGTAAAAAATTATTTTTTGAATAATTTACTATAGAAATGGCAATCCCTGGCGGATTTAAAATTTGCGACAGTAAAAAATTAATTTTTGAAAAATTTACTATAGAAAAGGCAATCCCTGGCGTAATTAAAATATGCGACAGTAAAAAATTATTTTTTGAAAAATTTACTATGGAAAAGGCAATCCCTGGCGGATTTAAAATATGCGACAGTAAAAAATTAATTTTTGAAAAATTTACTATAGAAAAGGCAATCCCTGGCGTAATTAAAATTTGCGACAGTAAAAAATTAGTTTTTGAAAAATTTACTATAGAAAAGGCAATCCCTGGCGCAATTAAAATTTGCGACAGTAGAAAATTAATTTGTGAAAAATTTACTATAGAAAAGGCAATCCCTGGCGTAATTAAAATATGCGACAGTAAAAAATTATTTTTTGAAAAATTTACTATAGAAAAGGCAATCCCTGGCGTAATTAAAATTTGCGACAGTATAAAATTAAATTTTGAAAAATTTAATATAGAAAAGGCAATCCCTGGCGCAATTAAAATTTGCGACAGTAAAAATTTATTTTGTGAAAGATTTACTGTAGAAAAGGCAATCCCTGGCGCAGTCAAAATTTGCGACAGTAAAAAATTAAATTTTGAAAAATTTACTATAGAAAATGCAATCCACGGCGCACTTAAAATTTGCGACAGTAAACAATTAATTTTTGAAAAATTTACTATAGAAAAGGCAATCCCTGGCGTAATTAAAATATGCGACAGTAAAAAATTAGTTTTTGAATACTTTACTATAGAAAAGGCAATCCCTGGCGGATTTAAAATTTGCGACAGTAAAACATTAATTTTTGAAAAATTTACTATAGAAAAGGCAATCCCTGGCGTATTTAAAATTTGCGACAGTAAAAAATTAATTTGTGAAAAATTTACTATAGAAAAGGCAATCCCTGGCGTATTTAAAATTTGCGACAGTAAAAAATTAATTTGTGAAAATTTACTATAGAAAAGGCAATCCCTGGCGTAATTAAAATTTGCGACAGTAAAAAATTAGTTTTTGAATAATTTACTACAGAAAAGGCAATCCCTGGCGGATTTAAAATTTGCGACAGTAAAAAATTAATTTGTGAAAAATTTACTATAGAAAAGGCAATTCCTGGCGTATTTAAAATTTGCGACAGTAAAAAATTAATTTGTGAAAAATTTACTATAGAAAAGGCAATCCCTGGCGTAATTAAAATTTGCGACAGTAAAAAATTGTTTTTTGAAAAATTTACTATAGAAAAGGCAATCCCTGGCGGATTTAAAATTTGCGACAGTAAAAAATTAATTTTTGAAAAATTTGCTATAGAAAAGGCAATCCCTGGCGTAATTAAAATTTGCGACAGTAAAAAATTAGTTTTTGAATAATTTACTATAGAAAAGGCAATCCCTGGCGGATTTAAAATTTGCGACAGTAAAAAATTAATTTTTGAAAAATTTACTATAGAAAAGGCAATCCCTGGCGTATTTAAAATTTGCGACAGTAAAAAATTAATTTGTGAAAAATTTGCTATAGAAAAGGCAATCCCTGGCGTATTTAAAATTTGCGACAGTAAAAAATTAATTTGTGAAAAATTTACTATAGAAAAGGCAATCCCTGGCGTAATTAAAATTTGCGACAGTAAAAAATTATTTTTTGAAAAATTTACTATAGAAAAGGCAATCCCTGGCGGATTTAAAATTTGCGACAGTAAAAAATTAATTTTTGAAAAATTTGCTATAGAAAAGGCAATCCCTGGCGTAATTAAAATTTGCGACAGTAAAAAATTAGTTTTTGAATAATTTACTATAAAAAAGGCAATCCCTGGAGGATTTAAAATTTGCGACAGTAAAAAATTAATTTTTGAAAAATTTACTATAGAAAAGGCGTATTTAAAATTTGCGACAGCACAAAATTAATTTGTGAAAAATTTACTATAGAAAAGGCTATACCTGGCGCAATTAAAATTTGCGACAGTAAAAAATTAATTTTTGAAAAATTTACTATAGAAAAGGCAATCCCTGGCGCAATTAAAATTTGCGACAGTAAAAAATTATTTTTTTGCAAAATTTACTATAGAAAAGGCAATCCCTGGCGCAATTAAAATTTGCGACAGTAGAAAATTATTTTTTGAAAAATTTACTGTAGAAATGGCAATCCCTGGCGTAATTAAAATTTGCGACAGTAAAAAATTATTTTTTGAAAAATTTACTGTAGAAAAGGCAATACCTGGCGTAATTAAAATTTGCGACAGTAAAAAATTATTTTTTGAAAAATTTACTGTAGAAAAGGCAATCCCTGGCGCAGTTAAAACTTGCGACAGTAAAAAATTATTTTTTGAAAAATTTACTATAGAAAAGGCAATCCCTGGCGTAATTAAAATTTGCGACAATAAAAAATTAGTTTTTGAAAAATTTACTATAGAAAAGGCAATCCCTGGCGCAATTAAAATTTGCGACAGTAGAAAATTATTTTTTGAAAAATTTACTGTAGAAAAGGCAATCCCTGGCGCAATTAAAATTTGCGACAGTAAAAAATTATTTTTTATTGCAAAATTTACTATAGAAAATGCAATCCCTAGCGCAATTAAAGTTTGCGACAGTAAAAAATTATTTTTTGCAAAATTTACTATAGAAAAGGCAATCCCTGGCGCAATTAAAATTTGCGACAGTAAAAAATTAATTTTTGAAAAATTTACTGTAGAAAAGGCAATCCCTGGCGCAATTAAAATTTGCGACAATAAAAAATTATTTTTATGCAAAATTTACTATAGAAAAGGCAATCCCTGGCGCAATTAAAATTTGCGACAGTAAAAAATTATTTTTTGAATAATTTACTATAGAAAAGGCAATCCCTGGCGTATTTAAAATTTGCGACAGTAAAAAATTAATTTGTGAAAAATTTACTATAGAAAAGGTAATCCCTGGCGTATTTAAAATTTGCGACAGTAAAAAATTAATTTTTGAAAAATTTACTATAGAAAAGGCAATTCCTGGCGTAATTAAAATTTGCGACAGTAAAAAATTAATTTTGGAAAAATTTACTATAGAAAAGGCAATCCCTGGCGTAATTAAAATTTGCGACAGTAAAAAATTATTTTTTGAAAAATTTACTATAGAAAAGGCAATCCCTGGCGGATTTAAAATTTGCGACAGTAAAAAATTAATTTTTGAAAAATTTGCTATAGAAAAGGCAATCCATGGCGTAATTAAAATTTGCGACAGTAAAAAATTAGTTTTTGAATAATTTACTATAGAAAAGGCAATCCCTGGCGGATTTAAAATTTTCGACAGTAAAAAATTAATTTTCGAAAAAATTACTATAGAAAAGGCAATCCCTGGCGTATTTAAAATTTGCGACAGCACAAAATTAATTTGTGAAAAATTTACTATAGAAAAGGCTATCCCTGGCGCAATTAAAATTTGCGACAGTAAAAAATTAATTTTTGAAAAATTTACTATAGAATAGGCAATCCCTGGCGCAATTAAAATTTGCGACAGTAAAAAATTATTTTTTTGCAAAATTTACTATAGAAAAGGCAATCCCTGGCGCAATTAAAATTTGCGACAGTAGAAAATTATTTTTTGAAAAATTTACTGTAGAAATGGCAATCCCTGGCGTAATTAAAATTTGCGACAGTAAAAAATTATTTTTTGAAAAATTTACTGTAGAAAAGGCAATACCTGGCGTAATTAAAATTTGCGACAGTAAAAAATTATTTTTTGAAAAATTTACTGTAGAAAAGGCAATCCCTGGCGTAATTAAAATTTGCGACAATAAAAAATTAGTTTTTGAAAAATTTACTATAGAAAAGGCAATCCCTGGCGCAATTAAAATTTGCGACAGTAGAAAATTATTTTTTGAAAAATTTACTGTAGAAAAGGCAATCCCTGGCGCAATTAAAATTTGCGACAGTAAAAAATTTTTTTTTTTTGCAAAATTTACTATAGAAAAGGCAATCCCTGGCGCAATTAAAGTTTGCGACAGTAAAAAATTATTTTTTGCAAAATTTACTATAGAAAAGGCAATCCCTGGTGCAATTAAAATTTGCGACAGTAAAAAATTATTTTTTGAAAAATTTACTGTAGAAAAGGCAATCCCTGGCGCAATTAAAATTTGCGAAAATAAAAAAATATTTTTTTGCAAAATTTACTATAGAAAAGGCAATCCCTGGCGCAATTAAAATTTGCGACAGTAAAAAATTATTTTTTGAATAATTTACTATAGAAAAGGCAATCCCTGGCGCAATTAAAATTTGCGACAGTAAAAAATTATTTTTTTGCAAAATTTACTATAGAAAAGGCAATCCCTGGCGTAATTAAAATTTGCGACAGTAAAAAATTATTTTTTGAAAAATTTACTGTAGAAAAGGTAATCCCTGGCGCAATTAAAATTTGCGACAGTAGAAAATTATTTTTTGAAAAATTTACTGTAAAAAAGGCAATCCCTGGCGCAATTAAAATTTGCGACAATAAAAAAATTTTTTTTTTGCAAAATTTACTATAGAAAAGGCAATCCCTGGCGCAATTAAAGTTTGCGACAGTAAAAAATTATTTTTTGCAAAATTTACTATAGAAAAGGCAATCCCTGGCGCAATTAAAATTTGCGAAAGTAAAAAATTATTTTTTGAAAAATTTACTGTAGAAAAGGCAATCCCTGGCGCAATTAAAATTTGCGAAAATAAAAAAAAAATTTTTTGCAAAATTTACTATAGAAAAGGCAATCCCTGGCGTATTTAAAATTTGCGACAGTAAAAAATTAATTTTTGAAACATTTACTATAGAAAAGGCAATTCCTGGCGTAATTAAAATTTGCGACAGTAAAAAATTAATTTTGGAAAAATTTGCTATAGAAAAGGCAATCCCTGGCGTAATTAAAATTTGCGACAGTAAAAAATAATTTTTTGAAAAATTTACTATAGAAAAGGCAATACCTGGCGGATTTAAAATTTGCGACAGTAAAAAATTAATTTTTGAAAAATTTGCTATAGAAAAGGCAATCCATGGCGTAATTAAAATTTGCGAAAATAAAAAAATATTTTTTTGCAAAATTTACTATAGATAAGGCAATCCCTGGCGCAATTAAAATTTGCGACAGTAAAAAATTATTTTTTGAATAATTTACTATAGAAAAGGCAATCCCTGGCGCAATTAAAATTTGCGACAGTAAAAAATTATTTTTTTGCAAAATTTACTATAGAAAAGGCAATCCCTGGCGTAATTAAAATTTGCGACAGTAAAAAATTATTTTTTGAATAATTTACTATAGAAAAGGCAATCCCTGGCGCAATTAAAATTTGCGACAGTAAAAAATTATTTTTTTGCAAAATTTACTATAGAAAAGGCAATCCCTGGCGTAATTAAAATTTGCGACAGTAAAAAATTATTTTTTGAAAAATTTACTGTAGAAAAGGTAATCCTGGCGCAATTAAAATTTGCGACTGTAGAAAATTATTTTTTGAAAAATTTACTATAGAAAAGGCAATCCCTGGCGTAATTAAAATTTGCGACAGTAAAAAATTATTTTTGAAAAATTTACTGTAGAAAAGGTAATCCCTGGCGCAATTAAAATTTGCGACAGTAGAAAATTATTTTTTGAAAAATTTACTGTAAAAAAGGCAATCCCTGGCGGATTTAAAATTTGCGACAGTAAAAAATTAATTTTTGAAAAATTTACTATAGAAAAGGCAATCCCTGCGTATTTAAAATTTGCGATAGTAAAAAATTAATTTGTGAAAAATTTACTATAGAAAAGGCAATCCCTGGCGTATTTAAAATTTGCGACAGTAAAAAATTAATTTGTGAAAAATTTACTATAGAAAAGGCAATCCCTGGCGTATTTAAAATTTGCGACAGTAAAAAATTAATTTGTGAAAATTTACTATAGAAAAGGACAATCCCTGGCGTAATTAAAATTTGCGACAGTAAAAAATTAGTTTTTGAATAATTTACTATAGAAACGGCAATCCCTGGCGGATTTAAAAATTTGCGACAGTAAAAAATTAATTTGTGAAAAATTTACAATAGAAAAGGCAATCCCTGGCGTATTTAAAATTTGCGACAGTAAAAAATTAATTTGTGAAAAATTTACTATAGAAAAGGCAATCCCTGGCGTAATTAAAAATTTGCGACAGTAAAAAATTGTTTTTTGAAAAATTTACTATAGAAAAGGCAATCCCTGGCGGATTTAAAATTTGCGACAGTAAAAAATTAATTTTTGAAAAATTTGCTATAGAAAAGGCAATCCCTGGAGTAATTAAAATTTGCGACAGTAAAAAATTAGATATTGAATAATTTACTATAGAAAAGGCAATCCCTGGCGGATTTAAAATTTGCGACAGTAAAAAATTAATTTTTGAAAAATTTACTATAGAAAAGGCAATCCCTGGCGTATTTAAAATTTGCGACAGTAAAAATTAATTTGTGAAAAATTTACTATAGAAAAGGCAATCCCTGGCGTATTTAAAATTTGCGACAGTAAAAAATTAATTTGTGAAAAATTTACTATAGAAAAGGCAATCCCTGGCGTAATTAAAATTTGCGACAGTAAAAAATTATTTTTTGAAAAATTTACTATAGAAAAGGCAATCCCTGCGGATTTAAAATTTGCGACAGTAAAAAATTAATTTTTGAAAAATTTGCTATAGAAAAGGCAATCCCTGGCGTAATTAAAATTTGCGACAGTAAAAAATTAGTTTTTGAATAATTTACTATAAAAAAGGCAATCCCTGGCGGATTTAAAATTTGCGACCAGTAAAAAATTAATTTTTGAAAAATTTACTATAGAAAAGGCAATCCCTGGCGTATTTAAAATTTGCGACAGCACAAAATTAATTTGTGAAAAATTTACTATAGAAAAGGCTATACCTGGCGCAATTAAAATTTGCGACAGTAAAAAATTAATTTTTGAAAAATTTACTATAGAAAAGGCAATCCCTGGCGCAATTAAAATTTGCGACAGTAAAAAAATTATTTTTTTGCAAAATTTACTATAGAAAAGGCAATCCCCGGCGCAATTAAAATTTGCGACAGTAGAAAATTATTTTTTGAAAAATTTACTGTAGAAATGGCAATCCCTGGCGTAATTAAAATTTGCGACAGTAAAAAATTATTTTTTGAAAAATTTACTGTAGAAAAGGCAATACCTGGCGTAATTAAAATTTGCGACAGTAAAAAATTATTTTTTGAAAAATTTACTGTAGAAAAGGCAATCCCTGGCGCAGTTAAAACTTGCGACAGTAAAAAATTATTTTTTGAAAAATTTACTATAGAAAAGGCAATCCCTGGCGTAATTAAAATTTGCGACAATAAAAAATTAGTTTTTGAAAAATTTACTATAGAAAAGGCAATCCCTGGCGCAATTAAAATTTGCGACAGTAGAAAATTATTTTTTGAAAAATTTACTGTAGAAAAGGCAATCCCTGGCGCAATTAAAATTTGCGACAGTAAAAAAATTATTTTTTTTGCAAAATTTACTATAGAAAAGGCAATCCCTAGCGCAATTAAAGTTTGCGACAGTAAAAAATTATTTTTTGCAAAATTTACTATAGAAAAGGCAATCCCTGGCGCAATTAAAATTTGCGACAGTAAAAAATTATTTTTTGAATAATTTACTATAGAAAAGGCAATCCCTGGCGCAATTAAAATTTGCGACAGTAAAAAATTATTTTTTTGCAAAATTTACTATAGAAAAGACAATCCTTGGCGTAATTAAAATTTGCGACAGTAAAAAATTATTTTTTGAATAATTTACTATAGAAAAGGCAATCCCTGGCGCAATTAAAATTTGCGACAGTAAAAAATTATTTTTTTGCAAAATTTACTATAGAAAAGTCAATCCCTGGCGTAATTAAAATTTGCGACAGTAAAAAAATTATTTTTGAAAAATTTACTGTAGAAAAGGTAATCCCTGGCGCAATTAAAATTTGCGACTGTAGAAAATTATTTTTTGAAAAATTTACTATAGAAAAGGCAATCCCTGGCGTAATTAAAATTTGCGACAGTAAAAAATTATTTTTTGAAAAATTTACTGTAGAAAAGGTAATCCCTGGCGCAATTAAAATTTGCGACATTAGAAAATTATTTTTTGAAAAATTTACTGTAAAAAAGGCAATCCCTGGCGGATTTAAAATTTGCGACAGTAAAAAATTAATTTTTGAAAAATTTACTATAGAAAAGGCAATCCCTGGCGTATTTAAAATTTGCGACAGTAAAAAATTAATTTGTGAAAATTTACTATAGAAAAGGCAATCCCTGGCGTAATTAAAATTTGCGACAGTAAAAAATTAGTTTTTGAATAATTTACTATAGAAACGGCAATCCCTGGCGGATTTAAAATTTGCGACAGTAAAAAATTAATTTGTGAAAAATTTACAATAGAAAAGGCAATCCCTGGCGTATTTAAAATTTGCGACAGTAAAAAAATTAATTGTGAAAAATTTACTATAGAAAAGGCAATCCCTGGCGTAATTAAAATTTGCGACAGTAAAAAATTGTTTTTGAAAAATTTACTATAGAAAAGGCAATCCCTGGCGCAATTAAAATTTGCGACAGTAAAAAATTATTTTTTTGCAAAATTTACTATAGAAAAGGCAATCCCTGGCGCAATTAAAATTTGCGACAGTAGAAAATTATTTTTTGAAAAATTTACTGTAGAAATGGCAATCCCTGGCGTAATTAAAATTTGCGACAGTAAAAAATTATTTTTTGAAAAATTTACTGTAGAAAAGGCAATCCCTGGCGTAATTAAAATTTGCGGACAGTAAAAAATTATTTTTTGAAAAATTTACTGTAGAAAAGGTAATCCCTGGCGCAATTAAAATTTGCGACATTAGAAAATTATTTTTTGAAAAATTTACTGTAAAAAAAGGCAATCCCTGGCGGATTTAAAATTTGCGACAGTAAAAAATTAATTTTTGAAAAATTTACTATAGAAAAGGCAATCCCTGGCGTATTTAAAATTTGCGACAGTAAAAAATTAATTTGTGAAAATTTACTATAGAAAAGGCAATCCCTGGCGTAATTAAAATTTGCGACAGTAAAAAATTAGTTTTTGAATAATTTACTATAGAAACGGCAATCCCTGGCGGATTTAAAATTTGCGACAGTAAAAAATTAATTTGTGAAAAATTTACAATAGAAAAGGCAATCCCTGGCGTATTTAAAATTTGCGACAGTAAAAAATTAATTTGTGAAAAATTTACTATAGAAAAGGCAATCCCTGGCGTAATTAAAATTTGCGACAGTAAAAAAATTGTTTTTTGAAAAATTTACTATAGAAAAGGCAATCCCTGGCGCAATTAAAATTTGCGACAGTAAAAAATTATTTTTTTGCAAAATTTACTATAGAAAAGGCAATCCCTGGCGCAATTAAAATTTGCGACAGTAGAAAATTATTTTTTGAAAAATTTACTGTAGAAATGGCAATCCCTGGCGTAATTAAAATTTGCGACAGTAAAAAATTATTTTTTGAAAAATTTACTGTAGAAAAGGCAATACCTGGCGTAATTAAAATTTGCGACAGTAAAAAATTATTTTTGAAAAATTTACTGTAGAAAAGGCAATCCCTGGCGCAGTTAAAACTTGCGACAGTAAAAAATTATTTTTTGAAAGATTTACTATAGAAAAGGCAATCCCTGGCGTAATTAAAATTTGCGACAATAAAAAATTAGTTGTTGAAAAATTTACTATAGAAAAGGCAATCGCTGGCGCAATTAAAATTTGCGACAGTAGAAAATTATTTTTGAAAAATTTACTGTAGAAATGGCAATCCCTGGCGCAATTAAAATTTGCGACAATAAAAAATTATTTTTTTTTGCAAAATTTACTATAGAAAAGGCAATCCCTAGCGCAATTAAAGTTTGCGACAGTAAAAAATTATTTTTTGCAAAATTTACTATAGAAAAGGCAATCCATGGCGCAATTAAAATTTGCGACAGTAAAAAATTAATTTTTGAAAAATTTACTGTAGAAAAGGCAATCCCTGGCGCAATTAAAATTTGCGACAATAAAAAATTATTTTTATGCAAAATTTACTATAGAAAAGGCAATCCCTGGCGCAATTAAAATTTGCGACAGTAAAAAATTATTTTTTGAATAATTTACTATAGAAAAGGCAATCCCTGGCGTATTTAAAATTTGCGACAGTAAAAAATTAATTTGTGAAAAATTTACTATAGAAAAGGCAATCCCTGGCGTATTAAAATTTGCGACAGTAAAAAATTAATTTTTGAAAAATTTACTATAGAAAAGGCAATTCCTGGCGTAATTAAAATTTGCGACAATAAAAAATTAATTTTGGAAAAATTTACTATAGAAAAGGCAATCCCTGGCGTAATTAAAATTTGCGACAGTAAAAAATTATTTTTTGAAAAATTTACTATAGAAAAGGCAATCCCTGGCGGATTTAAAATTTGCGACAGTAAAAAATTAATTTTTGAAAAATTTGCTATAGAAAAGGCAATCCATGGCGTAATTAAAATTTGCGACAGTAAAAAATTAGTTTTTGAATAATTTACTATAGAAAAGGCAATCCATGGCGGATTTAAAATTTGCGACAGTAAAAAATTAATTTTCGAAAAAATTACTATAGAAAAGGCAAATCCCTGGCGTATTTAAAATTTGCGACAGCACAAAATTAATTTGTGAAAAATTTACTATAGAAAAGGCTATCCCTGGCGCAATTAAAATTTGCGACAGTAAAAAATTAATTTTTGAAAAATTTTACTATAGAAAAGGCAATCCCTGGCGCAATTAAAATTTGCGACAGTAAAAAATTATTTTTTTGCAAAATTTACTATAGAAAAGGCAATCCATGGCGCAATTAAAATTTGCGACAGTAGAAAATTATTTTTTGAAAAATTTACTGTAGAAATGGCAATCCCTGGCGTAATTAAAATTTGCGACAGTAAAAAATTATTTTTTGAAAAATTTACTGTAGAAAAGGCAATACCTGGCGTAATTAAATTTGCGACAGTAAAAAATTATTTTTTGAAAAATTTACTGTAGAAAAGTCAATCCCTGGCGTAATTAAAATTTGCGACAATAAAAAATTAGTTTTTGAAAAATTTACTATAGAAAAGGCAATCCCTGGCGCAATTAAAATTTGCGACAGTAGAAAATTATTTTTTGAAAAATTTACTGTAGAAAAGGCAATCCCTGGCGCAATTAAAATTTGCGACAGTAAAAAATTTTTTTTTTTGCAAAATTTACTATAGAAAAGCAATCCCCTGGCGCAATTAAAGTTTGCGACAGTAAAAAATTATTTTTTGCAAAATTTACTATAGAAAATTCAATCCCTGGCGCAATTAAAATTTGCGACAGTAAAAAATTATTTTTTGAAAAATTTACTGTAGAAAAGGCAATCCCTGGCGCAATTAAAATTTGCGAAAATAAAAAAATATTTTTTTGCAAAATTTACTATAGAAAAGGCAATCCCTGGCGCAATTAAAATTTGCGACAGTAAAAAATTATTTTTTGAATAATTTACTATAGAAAAGGCAATCACTGGCGCAATTAAAATTTGCGACAGTAAAAAATTATTTTTTTGCAAAATTTACTATAGAAAAGGCAATCCCTGGCGTAATTAAAATTTGCGACAGTAAAAAATTATTTTTTGAAAAATTTACTGTAGAAAAGGTAATCCCTGGCGCAATTAAAATTTGCGACAGTAGAAAATTATTTTTTTGAAAAATTTACTGTAAAAAAGGCAATCCCTGGCGCAATTAAAATTTGCGACAGTAAAAAAATTAATTTGTGAAAAATTTACTATAGAAAAGGCAATCCCTGGCGTAATTAAAATATTCGACAGTAAAAAATTAGTTTTTGAATACTTTGCTATAGAAAAGGCAATCCCTGGCGGATTTAAAATTTGCGACAGTAAAAAATTAATTTTTGAAAAATTTACTATAGAAAAGGCAATCCCTGGTGTATTTAAAATTTGCGACAGTAAAAAATTAATTTGTGAAAAATTTACTATAGAAAAGGCAATTCCTGGCGTATTTAAAATTTGCGACAGTAAAAAATTAATTTGTGAAAAATTTACTATAGAAAAGGCAATCCCTGGCGTAATTAAAATTTGCGACAGTAAAAAATTAATTTGTGAAAAATTTACTATAGAAAAGGCAATCCCTGGCGGATTTAAAATTTGCGACAGTAAAAAATTAATTTTTGAAAAATTTGCTATAGAAAAGGCAATCCCTGGCGTAATTAAAATTTGCGACAGTAAAAAATTAGTTTTTGAATAATTTACTATAGAAAAGGCAATCCCTGGCGGATTTAAAATTTGCGACAGTAAAAAATTAATTTTTGAAAAATTTACTATAGAAAAGGCAATCCCTGGCGTATTTAAAATTTGCGACAGTAAAAAATTAATTTGTGAAAAATTTACTATATGAAAGGCAATCCCTGGCGTATTTAAAATTTGCGACAGTAAAAAATTAATTTGTGAAAAATTTACTATAGAAAAGGCAATTCCTGGCGTATTTAAAATTTGCGACAGTAAAAAATTAATTTGTGAAAAATTTACTATAGAAGAGGCAATCCCCGGCGTAATTAAAATTTGCGACAGTTAAAAATTATTTTTTGAAAAATTTACTATAGAAAAGGCAATCCCTGGCGGATTTAAAATTTGCGACAGTAAAAAATTAATTTTTGAAAAATTTGCTATAGAAAAGGCAATCCCTGGCGTAATTAAAATTTGCGACAGTAAAAAATTAGTTTTTGAATAATTTACAATAGAAAAGGCAATCCCTGGCCGATTTAAAATTTGCGACAGTAAAAAATTAATTTTTGAAAAATTTACTATAGAAAAGGCAATCCCTGGTTTATTTAAAATTTGCGACAGCACAAAATTAATTTGTGAAAAATTTACTATAGAAAAGGCTATCCCTGGCGCAATTAAAATTTGCGACAGTAAAAAATTAATTTTTGAAAAATTTACTATAGAATAGGCAATCCCTGGCGCAATTAAAATTTGCGACAGTAAAAAATTATTTTTTGAAAAATTTACTGTAGAAAAGGCAATACCTGGCGTAATTAAAATTTTCGACAGTAAAAAATTATTTTTTGAAAAACTTACTGTAGAAATGGCAATCCCTGGCGCAGTTAAAATTTGCGACAGTAAAAAATTATTTTTGTGAAAAATTTACTATAGAAAAGGCAATACCTGGCGTAATAAAAATTTGCGACAATAAAAAATTAGTTTTTGAAAAATTTACTATAGAAAAGGCAATCCCTGGCGCAATTAAAATTTGCGACAGTAGAAAATTATTTTTTGAAAAATTTACTGTAGAAAAGGCAATACCGGGCGTAATTAAAATTTGCGACAGTAAAAAATTATTTTTTGAAAAATTTACTGTAGAAAAGGCAATCCCTGGCGCAGTTAAAATTTGCGACAGTAAAAAATTATTTTTTGAAAAATTTACTGTAGAAAAGGCAATCCCTGGCGCAGTTAAAACTTGCGACAGTAAAAAATTATTTTTTGAAAGATTTACTATAGAAAAGGCAATCCCTGGCGTAATTAAAATTTGCGACAATAAAAAATTAGTTTTTGAAAAATTTACTATAGAAAAGGCAATCGCTGGCGCAATTAAAATTTGCGACAGTAGAAAATTATTTTTTGAAAAATTTACTGTAGAAAAGGCAATCCCTGGCGCAATTAAAATTTGCGACAATAAAAAATTATTTTTTTTGCAAAATTTACTATAGAAAAGGCAATCCCTAGCGCAATTAAAGTTTGCGACAGTAAAAAATTATTTTTTGCAAAATTTACTATAGAAAAGGCAATCCATGGCGCAATTAAAATTTGCGACAGTAAAAAATTAATTTTTGAAAAATTTACTGTAGAAAAGGCAATCCCTGGCGCAATTAAAATTTGCGACAATAAAAAATTATTTTTATGCAAAATTTACTATAGAAAAGGCAATCCCTGGCGCAATTAAAATTTGCGACAGTAAAAAATTATTTTTTGAATAATTTACTATAGAAAAGGCAATCCCTGGCGTATTTAAAATTTGCGACAGTAAAAAATTAATTTGTGAAAAATTTACTATAGAAAAGGCAATCCCTGGCGTATTTAAAATTTGCGACAGTAAAAAATTAATTTTTGAAAAATTTACTATAGAAAAGGCAATTCCTGGCGTAATTAAAATTTGCGACAATAAAAAATTAATTTTGGAAAAATTTACTATAGAAAAGGCAATCCCTGGCGTAATTAAAATTTGCGACAGTAAAAAATTATTTTTTGAAAGATTTACTATAGAAAAGGCAATCCCTGGCGTAATTAAAATTTGCGACAATAAAAAATTAGTTTTTGAAAAATTTACTATAGAAAAGGCAATCGCTGGCGCAATTAAAATTTGCGACAGTAGAAAATTATTTTTTGAAAAATTTACTGTAGAAAAGGCAATCCCTGGCGGATTTAAAATTTGCGACAGTAAAAAATTAATTTTTGAAAAATTTGCTATAGAAAAGGCAATCCCTGGCGTAATTAAAATTTGCGACAGTAAAAAATTAGTTTTTGAATAATTTACTATAGAAAAGGCAATCCCTGGCCGATTTAAAATTTGCGACAGTAAAAAATTAATTTTTGAAAAATTTACTATAGAAAAGGCAATCCCTGGTTTATTTAAAATTTGCGACAGCACAAAATTAATTTGTGAAAAATTTACTATAGAAAAGGCTATCCCTGGCGCAATTAAAATTTGCGACAGTAAAAAATTAATTTTTGAAAAATTTACTATAGAATAGGCAATCCCTGGCGCAATTAAAATTTGCGACAGTAAAAAATTATTTTTTGAAAAATTTACTGTAGAAAAGGCAATACCTGGCGTAATTAAAATTTTCGACAGTAAAAAATTATTTTTTGAAAAACTTACTGTAGAAATGGCAATCCCTGGCGCAGTTAAAATTTGCGACAGTAAAAAATTATTTTTGTGAAAAATTTACTATAGAAAAGGCAATACCTGGCGTAATTAAAATTTGCGACAATAAAAAATTAGTTTTTGAAAAATTTACTATAGAAAAGGCAATCCCTGGCGCAATTAAAATTTGCGACAGTAGAAAATTATTTTTTGAAAAATTTACTGTAGAAAAGGCAATACCGGGCGTAATTAAAATTTGCGACAGTAAAAAATTATTTTTTGAAAAATTTACTGTAGAAAAGGCAATCCCTGGCGCAGTTAAAATTTGCGACAGTAAAAAATTATTTTTTGAAAAATTTACTGTAGAAAAGGCAATCCCTGGCGCAGTTAAAACTTGCGACAGTAAAAAATTATTTTTTGAAAGATTTACTATAGAAAAGGCAATCCCTGGCGTAATTAAAATTTGCGACAATAAAAAATTAGTGTTTGAAAAATTTACTATAGAAAAGGCAATCGCTGGCGCAATTAAAATTTGCGACAGTAGAAAATTATTTTTTGAAAAATTTACTGTAGAAAAGGCAATCCCTGGCGCAATTAAAATTTGCGACATTAAAAAATTATTTTTTTTGCAAAATTTACTATAGGAAAGGCAATCCCTAGCGCAATTAAAGTTTGCGACAGTAAAAAATTATTTTTTGCAAAATTTACTATAGAAAAGGCAATCCATGGCGCAATTAAAATTTGCGACAGTAAAAAATTAATTTTTGAAAAATTTACTGTAGAAAAGGCAATCCCTGGCGCAATTAAAATTTGCGACAATAAAAAATTATTTTTATGCAAAATTTACTATAGAAAAGGCAATCCCTGGCGCAATTAAAATTTGCGACAGTAAAAAATTATTTTTTGAATAATTTACTATAGAAAAGGCGTATTTAAAATTTGCGACAGTAAAAACACTAATTTGTGGAAAATTTACTATAGAAAAGGCAATCACTGGCGTATTTAAAATTTGCGACAGTAAAAAATTAATTTTTGAAAAATTTACTATAGAAAAGGCAATTCCTGGCGTAATTAAAATTTGCGACAATAAAAAATTAATTTTGGAAAAATTTACTATAGAAAAGGCAATCCCTGGCGTAATTAAAATTTGCGACAGTAAAAAATTATTTTTTGAAAGATTTACTATAGAAAAGGCAATCCCTGGCGTAATTAAAATTTGCGACAATAAAAAATTAGTTTTTGAAAAATTTACTATAGAAAAGGCAATCGCTGGTGCAATTAAAATTTGCGACAGTAGAAAATTATTTTTTGAAAAATTTACTGTAGAAAAGGCAATCCCTGGCGCAATTAAAATTTGCGACAATAAAAAATTAGTTTTTTTGCAAAATTTACTATAGAAAAGGCAATCCCTAGCGCAATTAAAGTTTGCGACAGTAAAAAATTATTTTTTGCAAAATTTACTATAGAAAAGGCAATCCATGGCGCAATTAAAATTTGCGACAGTAAAAAATTAATTTTTGAAAAATTTACTGTAGAAAAGGCAATCCCTGGCGCAATTAAAATTTGCGACAATAAAAAATTATTTTTATGCAAAATTTACTATAGAAAAGGCAATCCCTGGCGCAATTAAAATTTGCGACAGTAAAAAATTATTTTTTGAATAATTTACTATAGAAAAGGCAATCCCTGGCGTATTTAAAATTTGCGACAGTAAAAAATTAATTTGTGAAAAATTTACTATAGAAAAGGCAATCCCTGGCGTATTTAAAATTTGCGACAGTAAAAAATTAATTTTTGAAAAATTTACTATAGAAAAGGCAATTCCTGGCGTAATTAAAATTTGCGACAATAAAAAATTAATTTTGGAAAAATTTACTATAGAAAAGGCAATCCCTGGCGTAATTAAAATTTGCGACAGTAAAAAATTATTTTTTGAAAAATTTACTATAGAAAAGGCAATCCCTGGCGGATTTAAAATTTGCGACAGTAAAAAATTAATTTTTGAAAAATTTGCTATAGAAAAGGCAATCCATGGCGTAATTAAAATTTGCGACAGTAAAAAATTAGTTTTTGAATAATTTACTATAGAAAAGGCAATCCATGGCGGATTTAAAATTTGCGACAGTAAAAAATTAATTTTCGAAAAAATTACTATAGAAAAGGCAATCCCTGGCGTATTTAAAATTTGCGACAGCACAAAATTAATTTGTGAAAAATTTACTATAGAAAAGGCTATCCCTGGCGCAATTAAAATTTGCGACAGTAAAAAATTAATTTTTGAAAAATTTACTATAGAAAAGGCAATCCCTGGCGCAATTAAAATTTGCGACAGTAAAAAATTATTTTTTTGCAAAATTTACTATAGAAAAGGCAATCCATGGCGCAATTAAAATTTGCGACAGTAGAAAATTTTTTTTGAAAAATTTACTGTAGAAATGGCAATCCCTGGCGTAATTAAAATTTGCGACAGTAAAAAATTATTTTTTGAAAAATTTACTGTAGAAAAGGCAATACCTGGCGTAATTAAAATTTGCGACAGTAAAAAATTATTTTTTGAAAAATTTACTGTAGAAAAGGCAATCCCTGGCGTAATTAAAATTTGCGACAATAAAAAATTAGTTTTTGAAAAATTTACTATAGAAAAGGCAATCCCTGGCGCAATTAAAATTTGCGACAGTAGAAAATTATTTTTTGAAAAATTTACTGTAGAAAAGGCAATCCCTGGCGCAATTAAAATTTGCGACAGTAAAAAATTTTTTTTTTGCAAAATTTACTATAGAAAAGCAATCCCTGGCGCAATTAAAGTTTGCGACAGTAAAAAATTATTTTTTGCAAAATTTACTATAGAAAATTCAATCCCTGGCGCAATTAAAATTTGCGCCAGTAAAAAATTATTTTTTGAAAAATTTACTGTAGAAAAGGCAATCCCTGGCGCAATTAAAATTTGCGAAAATAAAAAAATATTTTTTTGCAAAATTTACTATAGAAAAGGCAATCCCTGGCGCAATTAAAATTTGCGACAGTAAAACATTATTTTTTGAATAATTTACTATAGAAAAGGCAATCCCTGGCGCAATTAAAATTTGCGACAGTAAAAAATTATTTTTTTGCAAAATTTACTATAGAAAAGGCAATCCCTGGCGTAATTAAAATTTGCGACAGTAAACAATTATTTTTTGAAAACTTTACTGTAGAAAAGGTAATCCCTGGCGCAATTAAAATTTGCGACAGTAGAAAATTATTTTTTGAAAAATTTACTGTAAAAAAGGCAATCCCTGGCGCAATTAAAATTTGCGACAGTAAAAAATTAATTTGTGAAAAATTTACTATAGAAAAGGCAATCCCTGGCGTAATTAAAATATTCGACAGTAAAAAATTAGTTTTTGAATACTTTGCTATAGAAAAGGCAATCCCTGGCGGATTTAAAATTTGCGACAGTAAAAAATTAATTTTTGAAAAATTTACTATAGAAAAGGCAATCCCTGGTGTATTTAAAATTTGCGACAGTAAAAAATTAATTTGTGAAAAATTTACTATAGAAAAGGCAATTCCTGGCGTATTTAAAATTTGCGACAGTAAAAAATTAATTTGTGAAAAATTTACTATAGAAAAGGCAATCCCTGGCGTAATTAAAATTTGCGACAGTAAAAAATTAATTTGTGAAAAATTTACTATAGAAAAGGCAATCCCTGGCGGATTTAAAATTTGCGACAGTAAAAAATTAATTTTTGAAAAATTTGCTATAGAAATGGCAATCCCTGGCGTAATTAAAATTTGCGACAGTAAAAAATTAGTTTTTGAATAATTTACTATAGAAAAGGCAATCCCTGGCGGATTTAAAATTTGCGACAGTAAAAAATTAATTTTTGAAAAATTTACTATAGAAATGGCAATCCCTGGCGTATTTAAAATTTGCGACAGTAAAAAATTAATTTGTGAAAAATTTACTATATGAAAGGCAATCCCTGGCGTATTTAAAATTTGCGACAGTAAAAAATTAATTTGTGAAAAATTTACTATAGAAAAGGCAATTCCTGGCGTATTTAAAATTTGCGACAGTAAAAAATTAATTTGTGAAAAATTTACTATAGAAGAGGCAATCCCCGGCGTAATTAAAATTTGCGACAGTTAAAAATTATTTTTTGAAAAATTTACTATAGAAAAGGCAATCCCTGGCGGATTTAAAATTTGCGACAGTAAAAAATTAATTTTTGAAAAATTTGCTATAGAAAAGGCAATCCCTGGAGTAATTAAAATTTGCGACAGTAAAAAATTAGTTTTTGAATAATTTACTATAGAAAAGGCAATCCCTGGCCGATTTAAAATTTGCGACAGTAAAAAATTAATTTTTGAAAAATTTACTATAGAAAAGGCAATCCCTGGTTTATTTAAAATTTGCGACAGCACAAAATTAATTTGTGAAAAATTTACTATAGAAAAGGCTATCCCTGGCGCAATTAAAATTTGCGACAGTAAAAAATTAATTTTTGAAAAATTTACTATAGAATAGGCAATCCCTGGCGCAATTAAAATTTGCGACAGTAAAAAATTATTTTTTGAAAAATTTACTGTAGAAAAGGCAATACCTGGCGTAATTAAAATTTTCGACAGTAAAAAATTATTTTTTGAAAAACTTACTGTAGAAATGGCAATCCCTGGCGCAGTTAAAATTTGCGACAGTAAAAAATTATTTTTGTGAAAAATTTACTATAGAAAAGGCAATACCTGGCGTAATTAAAATTTGCGACAATAAAAAATTAGTTTTTGAAAAATTTACTATAGAAAAGGCAATCCCTGGCGCAATTAAAATTTGCGACAGTAGAAAATTATTTTTTGAAAAATTTACTGTAGAAAAGGCAATACCGGGCGTAATTAAAATTTGCGAGAGTAAAAAATTATTTTTTGAAAAATTTACTGTAGAAAAGGCAATCCCTGTGGCAGTTAAAATTTGCGACAGTAAAAAATTATTTTTTGAAAAATTTACTATAGAAAAGTCAATACCTGGCGTAATTAAAATTTGCGACAATAAAAAATTATTTTTTTGCAAAATTTACTATAGAAAAGGCAATCCCTGGCGTAATTAAAATTTGCGACAGTAAAAAATTATTTTTTGAAAAATTTACTGTAGAAAAGGTAATCCCTGGCGCAATTAAAATTTGCGACAGTAGAAAATTATTTTTTGAAAAATTTACTGTAAAAAAGGCAATCCCTGGCGCAATTAAAATTTGCGACAGTAAAAAATTAATTTGTGAAAAATTTACTATAGAAAAGGCAATTCCTGGCGGATTTAAAATTTGCGACAGTAAAAAATTAATTTTTGAAAAATTTACTATAGAAAAGGCAATCCCTGGCGTAATTAAAATTTGCGACAGTAAAAAAATTAGTTTTTGAAAAATTTACTATAGAAAAGGCAATCCCTGGCGCAATTAAAATTTGCGACAGTAGAAAATTATTTTTTGAAAAATTTACTATAGAAAAGGCAATGCCTGGCGTAATTAAAATTTGTGACAGTAAAAAATTATTTTTTGAAAAATTTACTATAGAAAAGGCAATCCCTGGCGTAATTAAAATATGCGACAGTAAAAAATTATTTTTTGAAAAATTTACTATAGAAAAGGCAATCCTTGGCGGATTTAAAATATTCGACAGTAAAAAATTAATTTTTGAAAAATTTACTATAGAAAAGGTAATCCCTGGCGTAATTAAAATTTGCGACAGTAAAAAATTAGTTTTTGAAAAATTTACTATAGAAAAGGCAATCCCTGGCGCAATTAAAATTTGCGACAGTAGAAAATTATTTTTTGAAAAATTTACTATAGAAAAGGCAATACCTGGTGTAATTAAAATTTGCGACAGTAAAAAATTAATTTGTGAAAAATTTACTATAGAAAAGGCAATCCCTGGCGTATTTAAAATTTGCGACAGTAAAAAATTAATTTGTGAAAAATTTACTATAGAAAAGGCAATCCCTGGCGTAATTAAAATTTGCGACAGTAAAAAATTAATTTGTGAAAAATTTACTATAGAAAAGGCAATCCCTGGCGTAATTAAAATTTGCGACAGTAAAAAATTATTTTTTGAAAAACTTACCATAGAAAAGGCAATCCCTGGCGGATTTAAAATTTGCGACAGTAAAAAATTAATTTTTGAAAAATTTGCTATAGAAAAGGCAATCCCTGGCGTAATTAAAATTTGCGACAGTAAAAAATTAGTTTTTGAATAATTTACTATAGAAAAGGCAATCCCTCGCGGATTTAAAATTTGCGACAGTAGAAAATTATTTTTTTTAAAATTTACTATAGAAAAGGCAATACCTGGTGTAATTAAAATTTGCGACAGTAAAAAATTAATTTGTGAAAAATTTACTATAGAAAAGGCAATCCCTGGCGTATTTAAAATTTGCGACAGTAAAAAATTAATTTGTGAAAAATTTACTATAGAAAAGGCAATCCCTGGCGTATTTAAAATTTGCGACAGTAAAAAATTAATTTGTGAAAAATTTACTATAGAAAAGGAAATCCCTGGCGTAATTAAAATTTGCGACAGTAAAAAATTATTTTTTGAAAAATTTACTATAGAAAAGGAACTGGCGGATTTAAAATTTGCGACAGTAAAAAATTAATTTTTTGAAAAATTTGCTATAGAAAAGGCAATCCCTGGCGTAGTTAAAATTTGCGACAGTAAAAAATTAGTTTTTGAATAATTTACTATAGAAAAGGCAATCCCTGGCGGATTTAAAATTTGCGACAGTAAAAAATTAATTTTTGAAAAATTTACTATAGAAAAGGCAATCCCTGGTTTATTTAAAATTTGCGACAGCACAAAATTAATTTGTGAAAAATTTACTATAGAAAAGGCTATCCCTGGCGCAATTAAAATTTGCGACAGTAAAAAATTAATTTTTGAAAAATTTACTATAGAAAAGGCAATACCTGGCGCAATTAAAATTTGCGACAGTAAAAAAATTATTTTTTTGCAAAATTTACTATAGAAAAGGCAATCCCTGGCGCAATTAAAATTTGCGACAGTAGAAAATTATTTTTTGAAAAATTTACTGTAGAAATGGCAATCCCTGGCGTAATTATAATTTGCGACAGTAAAAAACTATTTTTTGAAAAATTTACTGTAGAAAAGGCAATACCTGGCGTAATTAAAATTTGCGACAGTAAAAAATTATTTTTTGAAAAATTTACTGTAGAAAAGGCAATCCCTGGCGCAGTTAAAATTTGCGACAGTAAAAAAATATTTTTTGAAAAATTTACTATAGAAAAGGCAATACCTGGCGTAATTAAAATTTGCGACAATAAAAAATTAGTTTTTGAAAAATTTACTATAGAAAAGGCAATCCCTGGCGCAATTAAAATTTGCGACAGTAGAAAATTATTTTTTGAAAAATTTACTGTAGAAAAGGCAATCCCTGGCGCAATTAAAATTTGCGACAATAAAAAATTATTTTTTTGCAAAATTTACTATAGAAAAGGCAATGCCTGGCGCAATTAAAATTTGCGACAGTAAAAAATTATTTTTTGAATAATTTACTCTAGAAAAGGCAATCCCTAGCGCAATTAAAATTTGCGACAGTAAAAAATATTTTTTTGCAAAATTTACTATAGAAAAGGCAATCCCTGGCGTAATTAAAATTTGCGACAGTAAAAAATTATTGTTTGAAAAATTTACTGTAGAAAAGGTAATCCCTGGCGCAATTAAAATTTGCGACAGTAGAAAATTATTTTTTGAAAAATTTACTGTGAAAAAGGCAATCCCTGGCGCAATTAAAATTTGCGACAGTAAAAAAATTATTTTTTGAATACTTTACTATAGAAATGGCAATCCCTGGCGGATTTAAAATTTGAGACAGTAAAAAATTAATTTTTGAAAAATTTACTATAGAAAAGGCAATCCCTGGCGTAATTAAAATTTGCGACAGTAAAAAATTAGTTTTTGAAAAATTTACTATAGAAAAGGCAATCCCTGGCGCAATTAAAATTTGCGACAGTAGAAAATTATTTATTTTAAAAAATTTACTATAGAAAAGGCAATCCCTGGCGTAATTAAAATTTGCGACAGTAAAAAATTAATTTGTGAAAAATTTACTATAGAAAAGGCAATCCCTGGCGTAATTAAAATATGCGACAGTAAAAAATTATTTTTTGAAAAATTTACTATAGAAAAGGCAATCCCTGGCGGATTTAAAATATGCGACAGTAAAAAATTAATTTTTGAAAAATTTACTATAGAAAAGGCAATCCCTGGCGTAATTAAAATTTGCGACAGTAAAAAATTAGTTTTGAAAAATTTACTATAGAAAAGGCAATCCCTGGCGCAATTAAAATTTGCGACAGTAGAAAATAATTTTTTGAAAAATTTACTATAGAAAAGGCAATACCTGGCGTAATTAAAATTTGCGGCAGTAAAAAATTAATTTGTGAAAAATTTACTATAGAAAAGGCAATCCCTGGCGTAATTAAAATATGCGACAGTAAAAAATTATTTTTTGAAAAATTTACTATAGAAAAGGCAATCCCTGGCGTAATTAAAATTTGCGACAGTATAAAATTAATTTTGAAAAATTTACTATAGAAAAGGCAATCCCTGGCGCAATTAAAATTTGCGACAGTAAAAAATTCTTTTTTGAAAAATTTACTACAGAAAAGGCAATCCCTGGCGCAATTAAAATTTGCGACAGTAAAAAATTATTTTTTGAATAATTACTATAGAAAAGGCAATCCCTGGCGCAATTGAAATTTGCGACATTAAAAATTTACTGTAGAAAAGGCAATCCCTGGCGCAGTTAAAATTTGCGACAGTAAAAAATTAAATTTTGAAAAATTTACTATGGAAAATGCAATCCACGGCGCATTTAAAATTTGCGACAGTAAGCAATTAATTTTTGAAAAATTTACTATAGAAAAGGCAATCCCTGGCGTAATTAAAATATGCGACAGTAAAAAAATTAGTTTTTGAATACTTTACTATAGAAAAGGCAATCCCTGGCGGATTTAAAATTTGCGACAGTAAAAAATTAATTTTTGAAAAATTTACTATAGAAAAGGCAATCCCTGGCGTATTAAAAATTTGCGACAGTAAAAAATTAATTTGTTAATAATTTACTATAGAAAAGGCAATCCCTGGCGTAATTAAAATTTGCGACAGTAAAAAATTAATTTTTGAAAAATTTACTGTATAAAAGGCAATCCCTGGCGCAATTAAAATTTGCGACAGTAAAAAATTATTTTTTGAATAATTTACTATAGAAAAGGCAATCCCTGGCGGATTTAAAATTTGCTACAGTAAAAAATAAATTTTTGAAAAATTTACTATAGAAAAGGCAATCCCTGGCGTAATTAAAATTTGCGACAGTAAAAAATTAGTTTTTGAATAATTTACTATAGAAAAGGCAATCCCTGGCGGATTTAAAATTTGCGACAGTAAAAAATTAATTTTTGAAAAATTTACTATAGAAAAGGCAATCCCTGGCGTATTTAAAATTTGCGACAGTAAAAAATTAATTTGTGAAAATTTTACTATAGAAAAGGTAATCCCTGGATTAATTAAAATTTGAGACAGTAAAAAATTAATTTTTGAAAAATTTACTATAGAAAAGGCAATCCCTGGCGCAATTAAAATTTGCGACAGTAAAAAAATATTTTTTTGCAAAATTTACTATAGAAAAGGCAATCCCTGGCGTAATTAAAATTTGCGACAGTAAAAAATTATTTTTTGAAAAATTTACTGTAGAAAAGGTAATCCCTGGCGCAATTAAAATTTGCGACAGTAGAAAATTATTTCTTGAAAAATTTACTGTAAAAAAGGCAATCCCTGGCGCAATTAAAATTTGCGACAGAAAAAATTATTTTTTGAATAATTTTACTATAGAAATGGCAATCCCTGGCGGATTTAAAATTTGCGACAGTAAAAAATTAATTTTTGAAAAATTTACTATAGAAAAGGCAATCCCTGGCGTAATTAAAATTTGCGACAGTAAAAAATTAGTTTTTGAAAATTTTACTATAGAAAAGGCAATCCCTGGCGCAACTAAAATTTGCGACAGTAGAAAATTATTTATTTTAAAAAATTTACTATAGAAAAGGCAATGCCTGGCGTAATTAAAATTTGCGACAGTAAAAAATTAATTTGTGAAAAATTTACTATAGAAAAGGCAATCCCTGGCGTAATTAAAATATGCGACAGTAAAAAATTGTTTTTTGAAAAATTTACTATAGAAAAGGCAATCCCTGGCGGATTTAAAATATGCGACAGTAAAAAATTAATTTTTGTAAAATTTACTATAGAAAAGGCAATCCCTGGCGGAATTAAAATTTGCGACAGTAAAAAATTAGTTTTTGAAAAATTTACTATAGAAAAGGCAATCCCTGGCGCAATTAAAATTTGCGACAGTAGAAAATTATTTTTTGAAAAATTTACTATAGAAAAGGCAATACCTGGCGTAATTAAAATTTGCGACAGTAAAAAATTAATTTGTGAAAAATTTACTATAGAAAAGGCAATCCCTGGCGTAATTAAAATATGCGACAGTAAAAAATTAATTTTTGACAAATTTACTATAGAAAAGGCAATCCCTGGCGTAATTAAAATTTGCGACAGTATAAAATTAAATTTTGAAAAATTTACTATAGAAAAGGCAATCCCTGGCGCAATTAAAATTTGCGACATTAAAAATTTATTTTTTGAAAAATTTACTGTAGAAAAGGCAATCCCTGGCGCAGTTAAAATTTGCGACAGTAAAAAATTAAATTTTGAAAAATTTACTATGGAAAATGCAATCCACGGCGCATTTAAAATTTGCGACAGTATGCAATTAATTTTTGAAAAATTTACTATAGAAAAGGCAATCCCTGGCGTAATTAAAATATGCGACAGTTAAAAATTAGTTTTTGAATACTTTACTATAGAAAAGGCACTCCCTGGCGGATTTAAAATTTGCGACAGTAAAAAATTAATTTTTGAAAAATTTACTATAGAAAAGGCAATCCCTGGCGTATTAAAAATTTGCGACAGTAAAAAATTAATTTGTTAATAATTTACTATAGAAAAGGCAATCCCTGGCGTAATTAAAATTTGCGACAGTAAAAATTAATTTTTGAAAAATTTACTGTAGAAAAGGCAATCCCTGGCGCAATTAAAATTTGCGACAGTAAAAATTATTTTTTGAATAATTTACTATAGAAAAGGCAATCCCTGGCGGATTTAAAATTTGCTACAGTAAAAATAAATTTTTGAAAAATTTACTATAGAAAAGGCAATCCCTGGCGTAATTAAAATTTGCGACAGTAAAAAATTTGTTTTTGAATAATTTACTATAGAAAAGGCAATCCCTGGCGGATTTAAAATTTGCGACAGTAAAAAATTAATTTTGAAAAATTTACTATAGAAAAGGCAATCCCTGGCGTATTTAAAATTTGCGACAGTAAAAAATTAATTTGTGAAAATTTTACTATAGAAAAGGCAATCCCTGGATTAATTAAAATTTGAGACAGTAAGAAATTAATTTTTGAAAAATTTACTATAGAAAAGGCAATCCCTGGCGCAATTAAAATTTGCGACAGTAAAAAATTATTTTTTTGCAAAATTTACTATAGAAAAGGCAAACCCTGGCGGAATTAAAATTTGCGACAGTAAAAAATTATTTTTTGAATAATTTACTATAGAAAAGGCAATCCCTGGCGCAATTAAAATTTGCGACAGTAAAAAAAATATTTTTTTGCAAAATTTACTATAGAAAAGGCAATCCCTGGCGTAATTAAAATTTGCGACAGTAAAAAATTAGTTTTTGAAAAATTTACTATAGAAAAGGCAATCCCTGGTGCAATTAAAATTTGCGACAGTAGAAAATTATTTTTTGAAAAATTTACTATAGAAAAGGCAATACCTGGCGTAATTAAAATTTGCGACAGTAAAAAATTAATTTGTGAGAAATTTACTATAGAAAAGGCAATCCCTGGCGTAATTAAAATATGCGACAGTAAAAAATTATTTTTTGAAAAATTTACTATAGAAAAGGCAATCCCTGGCGTAATTAAAATTTGCGACAGTACAAAATTAAATTTTGAAAAATTTACTATAGAAAAGGCAATCCCTGGCGCAATTAAAATTTGCGACAGTAAAAAATTATTTTTTGAAAGATTTACTACAGAAAAGGCAATCCCTGGCGCAATTAAAATTTGCGACAGTAAAAAATAATTTTTGAATAATTACTATAGAAAAGGCAATCCCTGTCGCAATTAAAATTTGCGACATTAAAAATTTATTTTTTGAAAAATTTACTGTAGAAAAGGCAATCCCTGGCGCAATTAAAATTTGCGACAGTAAAAAATTAAATTTTGAAAAATTTACTATGGAAAATGCAATCCACGGCGCATTTAAAATTTGCGACAGTAAGCAATTAATTAATGGCGTAATTAAAATATGCGACAGTAAAAAATTAGCGTTTGAATAATTTACTATAGAAAAGGCAATCCCTGGCGGATTTAAAATTTGCGACAGTAAAAAATTAATTTTTCAAAAATTTACTATAGAAAAGGCAATCCCTGGCGTATTAAAAATTTGCGACAGTAAAAAATTAATTTGTTAATAATTTACTATAGAAAAGGCAATCCTTGGCGTAATTAAAATTTGCGACAGTAAAAAATTAATTTTTGAAAAATTTACTGTAGAAAAGGCAATCCCTGGCGCAATTAAAATTTGCGACAGTAAAAAATTATTTTTTGAATAATTTACTATAGAAAAGGCAATCCCTGGCGGATTTAAAATTTGCTACAGTAAAAAATAAATTTTTGAAAAATTTACTATAGAAAAGGCAATCCCTGGCGTAATTAAATTTTGCGACAGTAAAAAATTAGTTCTTGAATAATTTACTATAGAAAAGGCATTCCCTGGCGGATTTAAAATTTGCGACAGTAAAAAAATAATTTTTGAAAAATTTACTATAGAAAAGGCAATCCCTGGCGTATTTAAAATTTGCGACAGTAAAAAACTAATTTGTGAAAATTTTACTATAGAAAAGGCAATCCCTGGATTAATTAAAATTTGAGACAGTAAAAAATTAATTTTTGAAAAATTTACTATAGAAATGGCAATCCCTGGCGCAATTAAAATTTGCGACAGTAAGAAATTATTTTTTTGCAAAATTTACTATAGAAAAGGCAATCCCTGGCGCAATTAAAATTTTCGACAGTTTGAAAAATTTACTGTAGAAAAGGCAATCCCTGGCGTAATTAAAATTTGCGACAGAAAAAAATTATTTTTTGAAAAATTTACTGTAGAAAAGGCAATCCCTGGCGAAATTAAAATTTGCGACAGTAAACAATTATTTTTTGAAAAATTTACTGTAGAAAAGGCAATCCCTGGCGCAATTAAAATTTACGACAGTAAAAAATTATTTTTTTGCAAAATTTACTATAGAAAAGGCCATCCCAGGCGCAATTAAAATTTGCGAGTTTAAAAAATTATTTTTTGAATAATTTACTACTATAGAAAAGGAAATCCCTGGCGCAATTAAAATTTGCGACAGTAAAAAATTATTTTTTTGCAAAATTAACTATAGAAAAGGCAATTCCTGGCGCAATAAAAATTTGCGCCAGTAAAAAATTATTTTTTGGAAAATTTACTGTAGAAAAGGCAATCCCTGGCGCAATTAGAATTTGCGCCAGTAAAAAATTATTTTTTGATTAATTTACTATAGAAAAGGAAATCCCTGGCGCAATTAAAATTTGCGACAGTAAAAAATTATTTTTTTGCAAAATTAACTATAGAAAAGGCAATCCCTGGCGTAATTAAAATTTGCGACAGTAAAAAATTATTTTTTGAAAAATTTACTGTAGAAAAGTCAATCCCTGGCGCAATTAAAATTTGCGACAGTAAAAAAAATAAAAATTTTGAAAAATTTACTATAGAAAAGGCAATCCCTGGCGCAATTTAAAATTTGCGACAGTAAAAAATTAATTTTTGAAAAATTTACTATAGAAAAGGCAATCCCTGGCGTAATTAAAATTTTCGACAGTAAAAAATTAGTTTTTGAATAATTTACTATAGAAAAGGCAATCCCTGGCGGATTTAAAATTTGCGACAGTAAAAAATTAATTTTTGAAAAATTTACTATAGAAAAGGCAATCCCCGGCGTATTTAAAATTTGCGACAGCAAAAAATTTATTTGTGAAAATTTTACTATAGAAAAGGCAATCCCTGGATTAATTAAAATTTGCGACAGTAAAAAATTAATTTTTGAAAAATTTACTATAGAAAAGGCAATCCCTGGCGCAATTAAAATTTGCGACAGTAAAAAATTAGTTTTTGAATAATTTACTATAGAAAAGGCAATCACTGGCGGATTTAAAATTTGCGACAGTTAAAAATAATTTTTTGAAAAATTTACTGTAGAATAGGCAATCCCTGGCGCGATTAAAATTTGCGACAGAAGAAAACTATTTTTTGAAAAATTCCTGGCGTATTTAAAATTTGCGACAGTAAAAAATTAATATGTGAAAAATTTACTATAGAAAAGGCAATCCCTGTCGTAATTAAAATTTGCGACAGTAAAAAATTATTTTTTGAAAATTTTACTATAGAAAAGACAATCCCTGGCGTATTTAAAATTTGCGACAGTAAAAAATTAATTTGTGAAAAATTTGCTATAGAAAAGGCAATCCCTGGCGTAATTAAAATTTGCGACAGTAAAAAATTATTTTTTGAAAAATTTACTATAGAAAAATCAATCCCTGGCGTAATTAAAATTTGCGACAGTAAAAAATTATTTTTTGAATAATTTACTATAGAAAAGGCAATCCCTGGCGTATTTAAACTTTGCGACAGTAAAAAATTAATTTGTGAAAAATTTACTATAGAAAAGGCAATCCCTGGCGTAATTAAAATTTGCGACAGTAAAAAATTATTTTTTGAAATATTTACTATAGAAAAGGCAATCCCTGGCGTAATTAAAATTTGCGACAGTAAAAAATTATTTTTTGAATCATTTACTATAGAAAAGGCAATCCCTGGCGCAATTAAAATTTGCGACATTAAAAAATTATTTTTTTGCAAAATTTACTATAGAATAGGCAATCCCTGGCGTAATTAAAATTGGCGACAGTAAACAATTATTTTTTGAAAAATTTACTGTAGAAAAGGCAATCCCTGGCGCAATTAAAATTTACGACAGTAAAAAATTATTTTTTTGCAAAATTTACTATAGAAAAGGCAATCCCAGGCGCAATTAAAATTTGCGAGAGTAAAAAATTATTTTTTGAATAATTTACTATAGAAAAGGCAATCCCTGGCGCAATTAAAATTTGCGACAGTAAAAATTTATTTTTTTGCAAAATTTACTATAGAAAAGGCAATCCCTGGCGCAATTAAAATTTGCGACAGTAAAAAATTATTTTTTGAAAAATTTACTGTAGAAAAGGCAATCCCTGGCGCAATTAAAATTTGCGACAGTAAAAAATTATTTTTTGAATAAGTTACTATAGAAAAGGCAATCCCAGGCGGATTTAAAATTTGCCACAGTAAAAAATTAATTTTTGAAAAATTTACTATAGAAAAGGCAATCCCTGGCGTAATTAAAATTTGCGACAGTAAAAAATTAATTTTTGAAAAATTTACTATAGAAAAGGCAATCCATGGCGCAATTAAAATTTGCGACAGTAAAAAATTATTTTTTGAAAAATTTACTATAGAAAAGGCAATCCCTGGCGTAATTAAAATTTGCGACAGTAAAAAATTAGTTTTTGAAAAATTTTCTATAGAAAAGGCAATCCCTGGTGCAATTAAAATTTGCGACAGTAGAAAATTATTTTTTGAAAAATTTACTATAGAAAAGGCAATCCCTGGCGTAATTAAAATTTGCGACAGTAAAAAATTAATTTTTGAAAAATTTACTATAGAAAAGGCAATCCCTGGCGCAATTAAAATTTGCGACAGTAAAAAATTATTTTTTGAAAAATTTACTATAGAAAAGGCAATCCCTGGCGTAATTAAAATTTGCGACAGTAAAAAATTAGTTTTTGAAAAATTGACTATAGAAAAGGCAATCCCTGGTGCAATTAAAATTTGCGACAGTAGAAAATTATTTTTTGAAAAATTTACTATAGAAAAGGCAATCCCTGGCGTAATTAAAATTTGCGACAGTAAAAAATTAATTTGTGAAAAATTTTCTATAGAAAAGGCAATCCCTGGCGTAATTAAAATTTGCAACAGTAAAAAATTATTTTTTGAAAAATTTACTGTAGAAAAGTCAATCCCTGGCGCAATTAAAATTTGCGACAGTAAAAAATTAAATTTTGAAAAATTTACTATAGAAAAGGCAATACCTGGCGCAATTTAAATTTGCGACAGTAGAAAATTATTTTTTGAAAAATTTACTGTAGAAAAGGCAATCCCTGGCGCAATTAAAATTTGCGACAGTAAAAAATTATTTTTTGAATAATTTACTATAGAAAAGGCAATCCCTGGCGGATTTAAAATTTGCGACAGTAAAAAATTAATTTTTGAAAAATTTACTGTAGAAAAGTCAATCCCTGGCGCAATTAAAATTTGCGACAGTAAAAAATTAAATTTTGAAAAATTTACTATAGAAAAGGCAATACCTGGCGCAATTTAAATTTGCGACAGTAGAAAATTATTTTTTGAAAAATTTACTGTAGAAAAGGCAATCCCTGGCGCAATTAAAATTTGCGACAGTAAAAAATTATTTTTTGAATAATTTACTATAGAAAAGGCAATCCCTGGCGGATTTAAAATTTGCGACAGTGAAAAATTATTTTTTTGCAAAATTTACTATAGAAAAGGCAATCCCTAGCGCAATTAAAATTTGCGACAGTAAAAAATTATTTTTTGAATAATTTATTATAGAAAAGGCAATCCCTGGCGCAATTAAAATTTGCGACAGTAAAAAAATATTTTTTTGCAAAATTTACTATAGAAAAGGCAATCCCTGGTGTAATTAAAATTTGCGACAGTAAAAAATTATTTTTTGAAAAATTTACTGTAGAAAAGGTAATCCCTGGCGCAATTAAAATTTGCGACAGTAGAAAATTATTTTTTGAAAAATTTACTGTAAAAAAGGCAATCCCTGGCGCAATTAAAATTTGCGACAGTAAAAAATTATTTTTTGAATAATTTACTATAGAAATGGCAATCCCTGGCGGATTTAAAATTTGCGACAGTAAAAAATTAATTTTTGAAAAATTTACTATAGAAAAGGCAATCCCTGGCGTAATTAAAATTTGCGACAGTAAAAAATTAGTTTTTGAAAAATTTACTATAGAAAAGGCAATCCCTGGCCCAATTAAAATTTGCGACAGTAGAAAATTATTTATTTTAAAAAATTTACTATAGAAAAGGCAATCCCTGGCGTAATTAAAATTTGCGACAGTAAAAAATTAATTTGTGAAAAATTTACTATAGAAAAGGCAATCCCTGGCGTAATTAAAATATGCGACAGTAAAAAATTATTTTTTGAAAAATTTACTATAGAAAAGGCAATCCCTGGCGGATTTAAAATATGCGACAGTAAAAAATTAATTTTTGAAAAATTTACTATAGAAAAGGCAATCCCTGGCGTAATTAAAATTTGCGACAGTAAAAAATTAGTTTTTGAAAAATTTACTATAGAAAAGGCAATCCCTGGCGCAATTAAAATTTGCGACAGTAGAAAATTATTTTTTGAAAAATTTACTATAGAAAAGGCAATACCTGGCGTAATTAAAATTTGCGACAGTAAAAAATTAATTTGTGAGAAATTTACTATAGAAAAGGCAATCCCTGGCGTAATTAAAATATGCGACAGTAAAAAATTATTTGTTGAAAAATTTACTATAGAAAAGGCAATCCCTGGCGTAATTAAAATTTGCGACAGTATAAAATTAAATTTTGAAAAATTTACTATAGAATAGGCAATCCCTGGCGCAATTAAAATTTGCGACAGTAAAAAATTATTTTTTGAAAAATTTACTACAGAAAAGGCAATCCCTGGCGCAATTAAAATTTGCGACAGTAAAAAATAATTTTTGAATAATTCCTATAGAAAAGGCAATCCCTGTCGCAATTAAAATTTGCGACATTAAAAATTTATTTTTTGAAAAATTTACTGTAGAAAAGGCAATCCCTGGCGCAGTTAAAATTTGCGACAGTAAAAAATTAAATTTTGAAAAATTTACTATGGAAAATGCAATCCACGGCGCATTTAAAATTTGCGACAGTAAGCAATTAATTTTTGAAAAATTTACTATAGAAAAGGCAATTCCTGGCGTAATTAAAATATGCGACAGTAAAAAATTAGTTTTTGAATACTTTACTATAGAAAAGGCAATCCCTGGCGGATTTAAAATTTGCGACAGTAAAAAATTAATTTTTGAAAAATTTACTATAGAAAAGGCAATCCCTGGCGTATTAAAAATTTGCGACAGTAAAAAATTAATTTGTTAATAATTTACTATAGAAAAGGCAATCCTTGGCGTATTTAAAATTTGCGACAGTAAAAAACTAATTTGTGAAAATTTTACTATAGAAAAGGCAATCCCTGGATTAATTAAAATTTGAGACAGTAAAAAATTAATTTTTGAAAAATTTACTATAGAAAAGGCAATCCCTGGCGCAATTAAAATTTGCGACAGTAAGAAATTATTTTTTTGCAAAATTTACTATAGAAAAGGCAATCCCTGGCGCAATTAAAATTTTCGACAGTTTGAAAAATTTACTGTAGAAAAGGCAATCCCTGGCGTAATTAAAATTTGCGACAGAAAAAAATTATTTTTTGAAAAATTTACTGTACAAAAGGCAATCCCTGGCGAAATTAAAATTTGCGACAGTAAACAATTATTTTTTGAAAAATCTACTGTAGAAAAGGCAATCCCTGGCGCAATTAAAATTTACGACAGTAAAAAATTATTTTTTTGCAAAATTTACTATAGAAAAGGCCATCCCAGGCGCAATTAAAATTTGCGAGTGTAAAAAATTATTTTTTGAATAATTTACTACTATAGAAAAGGAAATCCCTGGCGCAATTAAAATTTGCGACAGTAAAAAATTATTTTTTTGCAAAATTAACTATAGAAAAGGCAATCCCTGGCGCAATAAAAATTTGCGCCAGTAAAAAATTATTTTTTGAAAAATTTACTGTAGAAAAGGCAATCCCTGGCGCAATTAGAATTTGCGCCAGTAAAAAATTATTTTTTGATTAATTTACTATAGAAAAGGAAATCCCTGGCGCAATTAAAATTTGCGACAGTAAAAAATTTTTTTTTTGCAAAATTAACTATAGAAAAGGCAATCCCTGACGCAATTAAAATTTGCGACAGTAAAAAATTATTTTTTGAAAAATTTACTGTAGAAAAGTCAATCCCTGGCGCAATTAAAATTTGCGACAGTAAAAAAATAAAAATTTTGAAAAATTTACTATAGAAAAGGCAATCCCTGGCGCAATTTAAAATTTGCGACAGTAAAAAATTAATTTTTGAAAAAATTAGTTTTTGAATAATTTACTATAGAAAAGGCAATCACTGGCGGATTTAAAATTTGCGACAGTTAAAAATAATTTTTTGAAAAATTTACTGTAGAATAGGCAATCCCTGGCGCGATTAAAATTTGCGACAGAAGAAAACTATTTTTTGAAAAATTCCTGGCGTTTTTAAAATTTGCGACAGTAAAAAATTAATTTGTGAAAAATTTACTATAGAAAAGGCAATCCCTGTCGTAATTAAAATTTGCGACAGTAAAAAATTATTTTTTGAAAATTTTACTATAGAAAAGGCAATCCCTGGCGTTATTAAAATTTGCGACAGTAAAAAATTAGTTTTTGAAAAATTTACTATAGAAAAGGCAATCCCTGGCGTATTTAAAATTTGCGACAGTAAAAAATTAATTTTTGAAAAATTTACTATAGAAAAGACAATCCCTGGCGTATTTTAAATTTGCGACAGTAAAAAATTAATTTGTGAAAAATTTGCTATAGAAAACGCAATCCCTGGCGTAATTAAAATTTGCGACAGTAAAAAATTATTTTTTGAAAAATTTACTATAGAAAAATCAATCCCTGGCGTAATTAAAATTTGCGACAGTAAAAAATTATTTTTTGAATAATTTACTATAGAAAAGGCAATCCCTGGCGTATTTAAACTTTGCGACAGTAAAAAATTAATTTGTGAAAAATTTACTATAGAAAAGGCAATCCCTGGCGTAATTAAAATTTGCGACAGTAAAAAATTATTTTTTGAAATATTTACTATAGAAAAGGCAATCCCTGGCGTAATTAAAATTTGCGACAGTAAAAAATTATTTTTTGAATAATTTACTATAGAAAAGGCAATCCCTGGCGCAATTAAAATTTGCGACATTAAAAAATTATTTTTTTGCAAAATTTACTATAGAAAAGGCAATCCCTGGCGTAATTAAAATTTGCGACAGTAAACAATTATTTTTTGAAGAATTTACTGTAGAAAAGGCAATCCCTGGCGCAATTAAAATTTACGACAGTAAAAAATTATTTTTTTGCAAAATTTACTATAGAAAAGGCAATCCCAGGCGCAATTAAAATTTGCGAGAGTAAAAAATTATTTTTTGAATAATTTACTATAGAAAAGGCAATCCCTGGCGCAATTAAAATTTGCGACAGTAAAAATTTATTTTTTTGCAAAATTTACTATAGAAAAGGCAATCCCTGGCACAATTAAAATTTGCGACAGTAGAAAATTATTTTTTGAAAAATTTACTGTAGAAAAGGCAATACCTGGCGCAATTAAAATTTGCGACAGTAAAAAATTATTTTTTGAATAAGTTACTATAGAAAAGGCAATCCCTGGCGTAATTAAAATTTGCGACAGTAGAAAATTAATTTTTGAAAAATTTACTATAGAAAAGGCAATTCCTGGCGTAATTAAAATATGCGACAGTAAAAAATTAGTTTTTGAATACTTTACTATAGAAAAGGCAATCCCTGGCGGATTTAAAATTTGCGACAGTAAAAAATTAATTTTTGAAAAATTTACTATAGAAAAGGCAATCCCTGGCGTATTAAAAATTTGCGACAGTAAAAAATTAATTTGTTAATAATTTACTATAGAAAAGGCAATCCTTGGCGTATTTAAAATTTGCGACAGTAAAAAACTAATTTGTGAAAATTTTACTATAGAAAAGGCAATCCCTGGATTAATTAAAATTTGAGACAGTAAAAAATTAATTTTTGAAAAATTTACTATAGAAAAGGCAATCCCTGGCGCAATTAAAATTTGCGACAGTAAGAAATTATTTTTTTGCAAAATTTACTATAGAAAAGGCAATCCCTGGCGCAATTAAAATTTTCGACAGTTTGAAAAATTTACTGTAGAAAAGGCAATCCCTGGCGTAATTAAAATTTGCGACAGAAAAAAATTATTTTTTGAAAAATTTACTGTAGAAAAGGCAATCCCTGGCGAAATTAAAATTTGCGACAGTAAACAATTATTTTTTGAAAAATTTACTGTAGAAAAGGCAATCCCTGGCGCAATTAAAATTTACGACAGTAAAAAATTATTTTTTTGCAAAATTTACTATAGAAAAGGCCATCCCAGGCGCAATTAAAATTTGCGAGTGTAAAAAATTATTTTTTGAATAATTTACTACTATAGAAAAGGAAATCCCTGGCGCAATTAAAATTTGCGACAGTAAAAAATTATTTTTTTGCAAAATTAACTATAGAAAAGGCAATCCCTGGCGCAATAAAAATTTGCGCCAGTAAAAAATTATTTTTTGAAAAATTTACTGTAGAAAAGGCAATCCCTGGCGCAATTAGAATTTGCGCCAGTAAAAAATTATTTTTTGAAAAATTTACTATAGAAAAGGAAATCCCTGGCGCAATTAAAAGTTGCGACAGTAAAAAGATTTTTTTTTTGCAAAATTAACTATAGAAAAGGCAATCCCTGACGCAATTAAAATTTGCGACAGTAAAAAATTATTTTTTGAAAAATTTACTGTAGAAAAGTCAATCCCTGGCGCAATTAAAATTTGCGACACTAAAAAAATAAAAATTTTGAAAAATTTACTATAGAAAAGGCAATCCCTGGCGCAATTTAAAATTTGCGACAGTAAAAAATTAATTTTTGAAAAAATTAGTTTTTGAATAATTTACTATAGAAAAGGCAATCACTGGCGGATTTAAAATTTGCGACAGTTAAAAATAATTTTTTGAAAAATTTACTATAGAATAGGCAATCCCTGGCGCGATTAAAATTTGCGACAGAAGAAAACTATTTTTTGAAAAATTCCTGGCGTATTTAAAATTTGCGACAGTAAAAAATTAATTTGTGAAAAATTTACTATAGAAAAGGCAATCCCTGTCGTAATTAAAATTTGCGACAGTAAAAAATTATTTTTTGAAAATTTTACTATAGAAAAGGCAATCCCTGGCGTTATTAAAATTTGCGACAGTAAAAAATTAGTTTTTGAAAAATTTACTATAGAAAAGGCAATCCCTGGCGTATTTAAAATTTGCGACAGTAAAAAATTAATTTTTGAAAAATTTACTATAGAAAAGACAATCCCTGGCGTATTTTAAATTTGCGACAGTAAAAAATTAATTTGTGAAAAATTTGCTATAGAAAAGGCAATCCCTGGCGTAATTAAAATTTGCGACAGTAAAAAATTATTTTTTGAAAAATTTACTATAGAAAAATCAATCCCTGGCGTAATTAAAATTTGCGACAGTAAAAAATTATTTTTTGAATAATTTACTATAGAAAAGGCAATCCCTGGCGTATTTAAACTTTGCGACAGTAAAAAATTAATTTGTGAAAAATTTACTATAGAAAAGGCAATCCCTGGCGTAATTAAAATTTGCGACAGTAAAAAATTATTTTTTGAAATATTTACTATAGAAAAGGCAATCCCTGGCGTAATTAAAATTTGCGACAGTAAAAAATTATTTTTTGAATAATTTACTATAGAAAAGGCAATCCCTGGCGCAATTAAAATTTGCGACATTAAAAAATTATTTTTTTGCAAAATTTACTATAGAAAAGGCAATCCCTGGCGTAATTAAAATTTGCGACAGTAAACAATTATTTTTTGAAAAATTTACTGTAGAAAAGGCAATCCCTGGCGCAATTAAAATTTACGACAGTAAAAAATTATTTTTTTGCAAAATTTACTATAGAAAAGGCAATCCCAGGCGCAATTAAAATTTGCGAGAGTAAAAAATTATTTTTTGAATAATTTACTATAGAAAAGGCAATCCCTGGCGCAATTAAAATTTGCGACAGTAAAAATTCATTTTTTTGCAAAATTTACTATAGAAAAGGCAATCCCTGGCACAATTAAAATTTGCGACAGTAAAAAATTATTTTTTGAAAAATTAACTGTAGAAAAGGCAATACCTGGCGCAATTAAAATTTGCGACAGTAAAAAATTATTTTTTGAATAAGTTACTATAGAAAAGGCAATCCCTGGCGGATTTAAAATTTGCCACAGTAAAAAATTAATTTTTGAAAAATTTACTATAGAAAAGGCAATCCCTGGCGTAATTAAAATTTGCGACAGTAAAAAATTAATTTTTGAAAAATTTACTATAGAAAAGGCAATCCCTGGCGCAATTAAATTTTGCGACAGTAAAAAATTATTTTTTGAAAAATTTACTATAGAAAAGGCAATCCCTGGCGTAATTAAAATTTGCGACAGTAAAAAATTAGTTTTTGAAAAATTTACTATAGAAAAGGCAATCCCTGGTGCAATTAAAATTTGCGACAGTAGAAAATTATTTTTTGAAAAATTTACTATAGAAAAGGCAATCCCTGGCGTAATTAAAATTTGCGACAGTAAAAAATTAATTTTTGAAAAATTTACTATAGAAAAGGCAATCCCTGGCGTAATTAAAATTTGCGACAGTAAAAAATTAGTTTTTGAAAAATTGACTATAGAAAAGGCAATCCCTGGTGCAATTAAAATTTGCGACAGTAAAAAATTAGTTTTTGAAAAATTGACTATAGAAAAGGCAATCCCTGGTGCAATTAAAATTTGCGACAGTAGAAAATTATTTTTTGAAAAATTTACTACAGAAAAGGCAATCCCTGGCGTAATTAAAATTTGCGACAGTAAAAAATTAATTTGTGAAAAATTTTCTATAGAAAAGGCAATCCCTGGCGTAATTAAAATTTGCGACAGTAGAAAATTATTTTTTGAAAAATTTACTATAGAAAAGGCAATCCCTGGCGTAATTAAAATTTGCGACAGTAAAAAATTAGTTTTTGAAAAATTGACTATAGAAAAGGCAATCCCTGGTGCAATTAAAATTTGCGAAAGTAGAAAATTATTTTTTGAAAAATTTACTATAGAAAAGGCAATCCCTGGCGTAATTAAAATTTGCGACAGTAAAAAATTAATTTGTGAAAAATTTTCTATAGAAAAGGCAATCCCTGTCGTAATTAAAATTTGCGACAGTAAAAAATTATTTTTTGAAAAATTTACTGTAGAAAAGTCAAACCCTGGCGCAATTAAAATTTGCGACAGTAAAAAATTAAATTTTGAAAAATTTACTATAGAAAAGGCAATACCTGGCGCAATTTAAATTTGCGACAGTAGAAAATTATTTTTTGAAAAATTTACTGTAGAAAAGGCAATCCCTGGCGCAATTAAAATTTGCGACAGTAAAAAATTATTTTTTGAATAATTTACTATAGAAAAGGCAATCCCTGGCGGATTTAAAATTTGCGACAGTAAAAAATTAATTTTTGAAAGATTTACTATAGAAAAGGCAATCCCTGGCGTAATTAAAATTTGCGACAATATAAATTAAATTTTGAAAAATTTACTATAGAAAAGGCAATCCCTGGCGTAATTAAAATTTGCGACAATATAAAATTATTTTTTGTAAAATTTACTGTAGAAAAGGCAATCCCTGGCGCAATTAAAATATGTGACAGTAAAAAATTATTGTTTGAAAAATTTACTATAGAAAAGGCAATCCCTGGCGTAATTAAAATTTTCGACAGTAAAAAATTAGTTTTTGAAAAATTTACTATAAAAGAGGCAATCCCTGGCGTAATTAAATTTTGCGCCATTAAAAAATTATTTTTTGAATAATTTACTATAGAAAAGGCAATCCCTGGCGTAAATAAAATTTTCGATAGCAAAAAATTATTTTTTGAAAAATTTACTATAGAAAAGGCAATCCCTGGCGCAATTAAAATTTGCGACAGTAAAAAATTATTTTTTGAAAAATTTACCATAGAAAAGGCAATCCCTGGCGCAATTAAAACTGGCGACAGTAAAAAAATATTTTTTGAATAATTTACTATAGAAAAGGCAATCCCTGGCGTAATTAAAATTTGCGACAGTAAAAAATTAGTTTTTGAATAATATACTATAGAAAAGGCAATCGCTGCCGGATTTAAAATTTGCGACAGTAAAAAATTAATTTTTGAAAAATTTACTATAGAAAAGGAAATCCTTGGCGTAATTAAAATTTGCGACAGTAAAAAATTAGTTTTTGAATAATTTATTATAGAAAAGGCAATCCCTGGCGGATTTAGAATTTGCGACAGTAAAAAATTAATTTTTGAAAACTTTACTATAGAAAAGGCAATCCCTGGCGTAATTAAAATTTGCGACAGTAAAAAATTATTTTTTGAAAAACTTACTATAGAAAAGGCAATCCCTGGCGCAATTAAAATTTGCGACAGTAAAAAATTATTTTTTGAATAATTACTATAGAAAGGCAATCCCTGGCGCAATTAAAATTTGCGACAGTAAAAATTTATTTTTTGAAAAATTTACTGTAGTAAAGGCAATCCCTGGCGCAGTTAAAATTTGCGACAGTCAAAAATTAAATTTTGAAAAATTTACTATAGAAAAGGCAATCCCTGGCGGATTTAAAATTTGCGACAGTAAAAAATTAATTTTTGAAAAATTTACTATAGAAAAGGCAATCCCTGGCGTAATTAAAATTTGCGACAGTAAAAATTAATTTTTGAAAAATTTACTGTAGAAGAGGCAATCCCTGGCGCAATTAAAATTTGCGACAGTAAAAAATTATTTTTTGAATAATTTACTATAGAAAAGGCAATCCCTGGCGGATTTAAAATTTGCGACAGTAAAAAATTAATTTTTGAAAAATTTACTACAGAAAAGGCAATCCCTGGCGTGATTAAAATTTGCGACAGTAAAAAATTAGTTTTTGAATAATTTACTATAGAAAAGGCAATCCCTGGCGGATTTAAAATTTGCGACAGTAAAAAATTAATTTTTGAAAAATTTACTATAGAAAAGGCAATCCTTGGCGTATTTAAAATTTGCGACAGTAAAAAATTAATTTGTGAAAATTTTACTATAGAAAAGGCAATCCCTGGCGTATTTAAAATTTGCGACAGTAAAAAATTAATTTGTGAAAAATTTACTATAGAAAAGGCAATCCCTGGCGTAATTAAAATTTGCGACAGTAAAAAATTATGTTTTGAAAATTTTACTATAGAAAAGGCAATCCCTGGCGTTATTAAAATTTGCGACAGTAAAAAATTAGTTTTTGAAAAATTTACTATAGAAAAGGCAATCCCTGGCGTATTTAAAATTTGCGACAGTAAAAAATTAATTTGTGAAAAATTTACTATAGAAAAGACAATCCCTGGCGTATTTGAAATTTGCGACAGTAAAAAATTAATTTGTGAAAAATTTACTATAGAAAAGGCAATCCCTGGCGTAATTAAAATTTGCGACAGTAAAAAATTATTTTTTGAAAAATTTACTATAGAAAAGGCAATCCTTGGCGTAATTCAAATTTGCGACAGTAAAAAATTATTTTTTGAATAATTTACTATAGAAAAGGCAATCCCTGGCGTATTTAAACTTTGCGACAGTAAAAAATTAATTTGTGAAAAATTTGCTATAGAAAAGGCAATCCCTGGCGTAATTAAAATTTGCGACAGTAAAAAATTATTTTTTGAAATATTTACTATAGAAAAGGCAATCCCTGGCGTAATTAAAATTTGCGACAGTAAAAAATTATTTTTTGAATAATTTACTATAGGAAAGGCAATCCCTGGCGCAATTAAAATTTGCGACAGTAAAAAATTATTTTTTTGCAAAATTTACTATAGAAAAGGCAATCCCTGGCGTAATTAAAATTTGCGACAGTAAACAATTATTTTTTGAAAAATTTACTGTAGAAAAGGCAATCCCTGGCGCAATTAAAATTTACGACAGTAAAAAATTATTTTTTTGCAAAATTTACTATAGAAAAGGCAATCCCAGGCGCAATTAAAATTAGCGAGAGTAAAAATTATTTTTTGAATAATTTACTATAGAAAAGGAAATCCCTGGCGCAATTAAAATTTGCGACAGTAAAAAATTATTTTCTTGCAAAATTTACTATAGAAAAGGCAATCCCTGGCGCAATTAAAATTTGCGACAGTAAAAAATTATTTTTTGAAAAATTTACTGTAGAAAAGGCAATCCCTGGCGCAATTAAAATTTGCGACAGTAAAAAATTATTTTTTGAATATGTTACTATAGAAAAGGCAATCCCTGGCGGATTTAAAATTTGCCACAGTAAAAAATTAATTTTTGAAAAATTTACTATAGAAAAGGCAATCCCTGGCGTAATTAAAATTTGCGACAGTAAAAAATTAGTTTTGAAAAATTTACTATAGAAAAGGCAATCCCTGGTGCAATTAAAATTTGCGACAGTAGAAAAATATTTTTTGAAAAATTTACTATAGAAAAGGCAATCCCTGGCGTAATTAAAATTTGCGACAGTAAAAAATTAATTTTTGAAAAATTTACTATAGAAAAGGCAATCCCTGGCGCAATTAAAATTTGCGACAGTAAAAAATTAATTTTTGAAAAATTTACTATAGAAAAGGCAATCCCTGGCGTAATTAAAATTTGCGACAGTAAAAAATTAGTTTTTGAAAAATTTACTATAGAAAAGGCAATCCTTGGCGTAATTCAAATTTGCGACAGTAAAAAATTATTTTTTGAATAATTTACTATAGAAAAGGCAATCCCTGGCGTATTTAAACTTTGCGACAGTAAAAAATTAATTTGTGAAAAATTTGCTATAGAAAAGGCAATCCCTGGCGTAATTAAAATTTGCGACAGTAAAAAATTATTTTTTGAAATATTTACTATAGAAAAGGCAATCCCTGGCGTAATTAAAATTTGCGACAGTAAAAAATTATTTTTTGAATAATTTACTATAGGAAAGGCAATCCCTGGCGCAATTAAAATTTGCGACAGTAAAAAATTATTTTTTTGCAAAATTTACTATAGAAAAGGCAATCCCTGGCGTAATTAAAATTTGCGACAGTAAACAATTATTTTTTGAAAAATTTACTGTAGAAAAGGCAATCCCTGGCGCAATTAAAATTTACGACAGTAAAAAATTATTTTTTTGCAAAATTTACTATAGAAAAGGCAATCCCAGGCGCAATTAAAATTTGCGAGAGTAAAAAATTATTTTTTGAATAATTTACTATAGAAAAGGAAATCCCTGGCGCAATTAAAATTTGCGACAGTAAAAAATTATTTTCTTGCAAAATTTACTATAGAAAAGGCAATCCCTGGCGCAATTAAAATTTGCGACAGTAAAAAATTATTTTTTGAAAAATTTACTGTAGAAAAGGCAATCCCTGGCGCAATTAAAATTTGCGACAGTAAAAAATTATTTTTTGAATATGTTACTATAGAAAAGGCAATCCCTGGCGGATTTAAAATTTGCCACAGTAAAAAATTAATTTTTGAAAAATTTACTATAGAAAAGGCAATCCCTGGCGTAATTAAAATTTGCGACAGTAAAAAATTAATTTTTGAAAAATTTACCATAAAAAAAGGCAATCCCTGGCGCAATTAAAATTTGCGACAGTAAAAAATTATTTTTTGAAAAATTTACTATAGAAAAGGCAATCCCTGGCGTAATTAAAATTTGCGACAGTAAAAAATTAGTTTTTGAAAAATTTACTATAGAAAAGGCAATCCCTGGTGCAATTAAAATTTGCGACAGTAGAAAAATATTTTTTGAAAAATTTACTATAGAAAAGGCAATCCCTGGCGTAATTAAAATTTGCGACAGTAAAAAATTAATTTTTGAAAAATTTACTATAGAAAAGGCAATCCCTGGCGCAATTAAAATTTGCGACAGTAAAAAATTAATTTTTGAAAAATTTACTATAGAAAAGGCAATCCCTGGCGTAATTAAAATTTGCGACAGTAAAAAATTAGTTTTTGAAAAATTTACTATAGAAAAGGCAATCCCTGGTGCCATTAAAATTTGCGACAGTAGAAAATAATTTTTTGAAAAATTTACTATAGAAAAGGCAATCCCTGGCGTAATTAAAATTTGCGACAGTAAAAAATTTATTTGTGAAAAATTTTCTATAGAAAAGGCAATCCCTGGCGTAATTAAAATTTGCGACAGTAAAAAATTATTTTTTGAAAAATTTACTGTAGAAAAGTCAATCCCTGGCGCCATTAAAATTTGCGACAGTAAAAAATTAAATTTTGAAAAATTTACTATAGAAAAGGCAATCCCTGGCGCAATTTAAATTAGCGACAGTAGAAAATTATTTTTTGAAAAATTTACTGTAGAAAAGGCAATCCCTGGCGCAATTAAAATTTGCGACAGTAAAAAATTATTTTTTGAATAATTTACTATAGAAAAGGCAAATCCTGGCGGATTTAAAATTTGCGACAGTAAAAAATTAATTTTTGAAAAATTTACTATAGAAAAGGAAATCCCTGGCGTAATTAAAATTTGCGACAATATAAAATTATTTTTTGTAAAATTTACTGTAGAAAAGGCAATCCCTGGCGCAATTAAAATATGTGACAGTAAAAAATTATTTTTTGAAAAATTTACTATAGAAAAGGCAATCCCTGGCGTAATTAAAATTTTCGACAGTAAAAAATTAGTTTTTGAAAAATTTACTATAAAAGAGGCAATCCCTGGCGTAATTAAATTTTGCGCCATTAAAAAATTATTTTTTGAATAATTTACTATAGAAAAGGCAATCCCTGGCGTAAATAAAATTTTCGATAGCAAAAAATTATTTTTTGAAAAATTTACTATAGAAAAGGCAATCCCTGGCGCAATTAAAATTTGCGACAGTAAAAAATTATTTTTTGAAAAATTTACCATAGAAAAGGCAATCCCTGGCGCAATTAAAACTGGCGACAGTAAAAAAATATTTTTTGAATAATTTACTATAGAAAAGGCAATCCCTGGCGTAATTAAAATTTGCGACAGTAAAAAATTAGTTTTTGAATAATATACTATAGAAAAGGCAATCGCTGCCGGATTTAAAATTTGCGACAGTAAAAAATTAATTTTTGAAAAATTTACTATAGAAAAGGAAATCCTTGGCGTAATTAAAATTTGCGACAGTAAAAAATTAGTTTTTGAATAATTTATTATAGAAAAGGCAATCCCTGGCGGATTTAGAATTTGCGACAGTAAAAAATTAATTTTTGAAAACTTTACTATAGAAAAGGCAATCCCTGGCGTAATTAAAATTTGCGACAGTAAAAAATTATTTTTTGAAAAACTTACTATAGAAAAGGCAATCCCTGGCGCAATTAAAATTTGCGACAGTAAAAAATTATTTTTTGAATAATTACTATAGAAAGGCAATCCCTGGCGCAATTAAAATTTGCGACAGTAAAAATTTATTTTTTGAAAAATTTACTGTAGTAAAGGCAATCCCTGGCGCAGTTAAAATTTGCGACAGTAAAAAATTAAATTTTGAAAAATTTACTATAGAAAAGGCAATCCCTGGCGGATTTAAAATTTGCGACAGTAAAAAATTAATTTTTGAAAAATTTACTATAGAAAAGGCAATCCCTGGCGTAATTAAAATTTGCGACAGTAAAAATTAATTTTTGAAAAATTTACTGTAGAAGAGGCAATCCCTGGCGCAATTAAAATTTGCGACAGTAAAAAATTATTTTTTGAATAATTTACTATAGAAAAGGCAATCCCTGGCGGATTTAAAATTTGCGACAGTAAAAAATTAATTTTTGAAAAATTTACTACAGAAAAGGCAATCCCTGGCGTAATTAAAATTTGCGACAGTAAAAAATTAGTTTTTGAATAATTTACTATAGAAAAGGCAATCCCTGGCGGATTTAAAATTTGCGACAGTAAAAAATTAATTTTTGAAAAATTTACTATAGAAAAGGCAATCCTTGGCGTATTTAAAATTTGCGACAGTAAAAAATTAATTTGTGAAAATTTTACTATAGAAAAGGCAATCCCTGGATTAATTAAAATTTGCGACAGTAAAAAATTAATTATTGAAAAATTTACTATAGAAAAGGCAATCCCTGGCGCAATTAAAATTTGCGACAGTAAAAAATTAGTTTTTGAATAATTTACTATAGAAAAGGCAATCCCTGGCGGATTTAAAATTTGCGACAGTTAAAAACAATTTTTTGAAAAATTTACTGTAGAATAGGCAATTCCTGGCGCGATTAAAATTTGCGACAGAAGAAAACTATTTTTTGAAAAATTTACTATAGAAAAGGCAATCCCTGGCGTATTTAAAATTTGCGACAGTAAAAAATTAATTTGTGAAAAATTTACTATAGAAAAGGCAATCCCTGGCGTAATTAAAATTTGCGACAGTAAAAAATTTTGTTTTGAAAATTTTACTATAGAAAAGGCAATCCCTGGCGTTATTAAAATTTGCGACAGTAAAAAATTAGTTTTTGAAAAATTTACTATAGAAAAGGCAATCCCTGGCGTATTTAAAATTTGCGACAGTAAAAAATTAATTTGTGAAAAATTTACTATAGAAAAGACAATCCCTGGCGTATTTGAAATTTGCGACAGTAAAAAATTAATTTGTGAAAAATTTACTATAGAAAAGGCAATCCCTGGCGTAATTAAAATTTGCGACAGTAAAAAATTATTTTTTGAAAAATTTACTATAGAAAAGGCAATCCTTGGCGTAATTCAAATTTGCGACAGTAAAAAATTATTTTTTGAATAATTTACTATAGAAAAGGCAATCCCTGGCGTATTTAAACTTTGCGACAGTAAAAAATTAATTTGTGAAAAATTTGCTATAGAAAAGGCAATCCCTGGCGTAATTAAAATTTGCGACAGTAAAAAATTATTTTTTGAAATATTTACTATAGAAAAGGCAATCCCTGGCGTAATTAAAACTTGCGACAGTAAAAAATTATTTTTTGAATAATTTACTATAGGAAAGGCAATCCCTGGCGCAATTAAAATTTGCGACAGTAAAAAATTATTTTTTTGCAAAATTTACTATAGAAAAGGCAATCCCTGGCGTAATTAAAATTTGCGACAGTAAACAATTATTTTTTGAAAAATTTACTGTAGAAAAGGCAATCCCTGGCGCAATTAAAATTTACGACAGTAAAAAATTATTTTTTTGCAAAATTTACTATAGAAAAGGCAATCCCAGGCGCAATTAAAATTTGCGAGAGTAAAAAATTATTTTTTGAATAATTTACTATAGAAAAGGAAATCCCTGGCGCAATTAAAATTTGCGACAGTAAAAAATTATTTTCTTGCAAAATTTACTATAGAAAAGGCAATCCCTGGCGCAATTAAAATTTGCGACAGTAAAAAATTATTTTTTGAAAAATTTACTGTAGAAAAGGCAATCCCTGGCGCAATTAAAATTTGCGACAGTAAAAAATTATTTTTTGAATATGTTACTATAGAAAAGGCAATCCCTGGCGGATTTAAAATTTGCCACAGTAAAAAATTAATTTTTGAAAAATTTACTATAGAAAAGGCAATCCCTGGCGTAATTAAAATTTGCGACAGTAAAAAATTAATTTTTGAAAAATTTACCATAAAAAAAGGCAATCCCTGGCGCAATTAAAATTTGCGACAGTAAAAAATTATTTTTTGAAAAATTTACTATAGAAAAGGCAATCCCTGGCGTAATTAAAATTTGCGACAGTAAAAAATTAGTTTTTGAAAAATTTACTATAGAAAAGGCAATCCCTGGTGCAATTAAAATTTGCGACAGTAGAAAAATATTTTTTGAAAAATTTACTATAGAAAAGGCAATCCCTGGCGTAATTAAAATTTGCGACAGTAAAAAATTAATTTTTGAAAAATTTACTATAGAAAAGGCAATCCCTGGCGCAATTAAAATTTGCGACAGTAAAAAATTAATTTTTGAAAAATTTACTATAGAAAAGGCAATCCCTGGCGTAATTAAAATTTGCGACAGTAAAAAATTAGTTTTTGAAAAATTTACTATAGAAAAGGCAATCCCTGGTGCCATTAAAATTTGCGACAGTAGAAAATAATTTTTTGAAAAATTTACTATAGAAAAGGCAATCCCTGGCGTAATTAAAATTTGCGACAGTAAAAAATTTATTTGTGAAAAATTTTCTATAGAAAAGGCAATCCCTGGCGTAATTAAAATTTGCGACAGTAAAAAATTATTTTTTGAAAAATTTACTGTAGAAAAGTCAATCCCTGGCGCCATTAAAATTTGCGACAGTAAAAAATTAAATTTTGAAAAATTTACTATAGAAAAGGCAATCCCTGGCGCAATTTAAATTAGCGACAGTAGAAAATTATTTTTTGAAAAATTTACTGTAGAAAAGGCAATCCCTGGCGCAATTAAAATTTGCGACAGTAAAAAATTATTTTTTGAATAATTTACTATAGAAAAGGCAAATCCTGGCGGATTTAAAATTTGCGACAGTAAAAAATTAATTTTTGAAAAATTTACTATAGAAAAGGAAATCCCTGGCGTAATTAAAATTTGCGACAGCAAAAAAATTAGTTTTTGAATAATTTACTATAGGAAAGGCAATCCCTGGCGGATTTAAAATTTGCGACAGTAAAAAATTATTTTTTGAATAATTTACTATAGAAAAGGCAATCCCTGGCGTAGTTAAAATTTGCGACAGTAAAAAATTAATTTTTGAAAAATTTACTATAGAAAAGGAAATCCCTGGCGCAATTAAAATTTGCGACAGTAAAAAGTTATTTTTTGAATAATTTACTATAGAAAAGGCAATCCTTGGCGGATTTAAGATTTGCGACAGTAAAAAATTATTTTTTGAAAAATTTACTGTAGAAAAGGCAATCCCTGGCGTAATTAAAATTTGCGAGAGTAAAAAATTATTTTTTGAATAATTTACTAGAGAAAAGGCAATCCCTGGAATATTTAAAATTTGCGACAGTAAAAAATTAATTTTTGAAAAATTTACTATAGAAAAGGAAATCCCTGGCGTAATTAAAATTTGCGACAGCAAAAAAATTATATTTTGAAAAATTTACTATAGAAAAGGCAATCCCTGGCGCAATTAAAACTTGCGACAGTAAAAAATTATTTTCTGAATAATTTACTATAGAAAACGCAATCCCTGGCGTAGTTAAAATTTGCGAGAGTATAAAATTATTTTTTGAAAAATTTACTATAGAAAAGGCAGTCCCTGGCGCAATTAAAACTTGCGACAGTAAAAAATTATTTTTTGAATAATTTACTATAGAAAAGGCAATCCCTGGCGTAGTTAAAATTTGCGACAGTAAAAAATTAATTTTTGAAAAATTTACTATAGAAAAGGAAATCCCTGGCGTAATTAAAATTTGCGACAGCAAAAAAATTATATTTTGAAAAATTTACTATAGAAAAGGCAATCCCTGGCGCAATTAAAATTTGCGACAGTAAAAAATTATTTTTTGAAAAATTTACTGTAGAAAAGGCAATCCCTGGCGCAATTAAAATTTGCGACAGTAAAAAGTTATTTTTTGAATAATTTACTATAGAAAAGGCAATCCTTGGCGGATTTAAGATTTGCGACAGTAAAAAATTATTTTTTGAAAAATTTACTGTAGAAAAGGCAATCCCTGGCGTAATTAAAATTTGCGAGAGTAAAAAATTATTTTTTGAATAATTTACTAGAGAAAAGGCAATCCCTGGAGTATTTAAAATTTGCGACAGTAAAAAATTAATTTTTGAAAAATTTACTATAGAAAAGGCAATCCCTGGCGTAATTAAAATTTGCGACAGTAAAAAAATTGTTTTTGAATAATTTACTATAGAAAAGGCAATCCCTGGCGGATTTAAAATTTGCGACAGTAAAAAATTATTTTTTGAAAAATTTACTATAGAAAAGGCAATCCCTGGCGCAATTGAAATTTGCGACAGTAAAAAATTATTTTTTAAATAATTTACTATAGAAAAGGCAATCCCTGGCGAAATTAAAATTTGCGACAGTAGAAAATTATTTTTTGAAAAATTTACTAAAGAAAAGGCAATCCCTGGCGCAACTAAAATTTTCGACAGTAAAAAATTAATTTTTGAAAAATTTACTATAGAAAAGGCAATCCCTGGCGTAATTAAAACTTGCGACAGTAAAAAATTAGTTTTTGAAAAATTTACTGTAGAAAAGGCAATCCCTGGCGTAATTAAAATTTGCGACAGTAAAAAATTATTTTTTGAATAATTTAGTATAGAAAAGGCAATCCCTGGCGGATTTAAAATTTGCGAGAGTATAAAATTAATTTTTGAAAAATTTACTGTAGAAAAGGCAATCCCTGGCGTAATTAAAATTTGCGACAGTATAAAATTAATTTTTGAAAAATTTACTATAGAAAAGGCAATCCCTGGCGCAATTAAAACTTGCTACAGTAAAAAATTATTTTTTGAAAAATTTACTGTAGAAAAGGCAATCCCTGGCGCAATTAAAATTTGCGTCAGTAAAAAATTATTTTTTGCAAAATTTACTATGGAAGAGGCAATCCCTGGCGTATTTAAAATTTGCGACAGTAAAAAATTAATTTTTGAAAAATTTACTATAGAAAAGGCAATCCCTGGCGAAATTCAAATTTGCGACAGTAAAAAATTATTTTTTTAAAAATTTACTGTAGAAAAGGCAATCCCTGCCGCAATTAAAATTTGCGACAGTAAAAAATTATTTTTTGAAAAATTTACTGTAGAAAAGGCAATCCCTGGCGGATTTAAAATTTGCGACAGTAAAAAATTATTTTTTGAATAATTTACTATAGAAAAGGCAATCCCTGGCGGATTTAAAATTTGCGTCAGTAAAAAATTAATTTTTGAAAAATTTTCTATATAAAAGGCAATCCCTGGCGTAATTAAAATTTGCGACAGTAAAAAATTAGTTTTTGAATAATTTACTATAGAAAAGGCAATCCCTGCGGATTTAAAATTTGCGACAGTAAAAATTTAAATTTTGAAAAATTTACTATAGAAAAGGCAATCCCTGGCACAATTAAAATTAGCGACAGTAAAAAATAATTTTTTGAAAAATTTACTGTAGAAAAGGCAATCCCTGGCGCAATTAAAATTTGCGACAGTAGAAAATTATTTTTTGAAAAATTTACTGTAGAAAAGTCAATTCCTGGCGTATTTAAAATTTGCGACAGTAAAAAATTATTTTTTGAAAAATTTACTATAGAAAAGGCAATCCCTGGCGGATTTAAAATTTGCGACAGTAAAAAATTATTTTTTGAAACATTTACTATAGAAAAGGCAATCCCTGGCGTATTTAAAATTTGCGACAGTATAAAATTAAATTTTGAAAAATTTACTATAGAAAAGGCAATCCCTGGCACAATTAAAATTAGCGACAGTAAAAAATAATTTTTTGAAAAATTTACTGTAGAAAAGGCAACCCTGGCGCAATTAAAATTTGCGACAGTAGAAAATTATTTTTTGAAAAATTTACTGTACAAAAGTCAATCCCTGGCGTATTTAAAATTTGCGACAGTAAAAAATTATTTTTTGAAAGATTTACTATAGAAAAGGCAATCCCTGGCGGATTTAAAATTTGCGACAGTAAAAATTTAATTTGTGAAAAATTTACTATAGAAAAGGCAATCCCTGGCGCAATTAAAATTTGCGACAGTAGAAAATTATTTTTTGAAAAATTTACTGTAGAAAAGGCAATCCCTGGCGCAACTAAAATTTTCGACAGTAAAAAATTAATTTTTGAAAAATTTACTATAGAAAAGGCAATCCCTGGCGTAATTAAAACTTGCGACAGTAAAAAATTAGTTTTTGAAAAATTTACTGTAGAAGAGGCAATCCCTGGCGTAATTAAAATTTGCGACAGTAAAAAATTATTTTTTGAATAATTTACTAGAGAAAAGGCAATCCCTGGAGTATTTAAAATTTGCGACAGTAAAAAATTAATTTTTGAAAAATTTACTATAGAAAAGCCAATCCCTGGCGTAATTAAAATTTGCGACAGTAAAAAAAATGTTTTTGAATAATTTACTATAGAAAAGGCAATCCCTGGCGGATTTAAAATTTGCGACAGTAAAAAATTATTTTTTGAAAAATTTACTATAGAAAAGGCAATCCCTGGCGCAATTAAAATTTGCGACAGTAAAAAATTATTTTTTGAATAATTTACTATAGAAAAGGCAATCCCTGGCACAATTAAAATTTGCGACAGTAGAAAATTATTTTTTGAAAAATTTACTAAAGAAAAGGCAATCCGTGGCGCAACTAAAATTTTCGACAGTAAAAAATTAATTTTTGAAAAATTTACTATAGAAAAGGCAATCCCTGGCGTAATTAAAACTTGCGACAGTAAAAAATTAGTTTTTGAAAAATTTACTGTAGAAAAGGCAATCCCTGGCGTAATTAAAATTTGCGACAGTAAAAAATTATTTTTTGAATAATTTAGTATAGAAAAGGCAATCCCTGGCGGATTTAAAATTTGCGAGAGTAAAAAATTAATTTTTGAAAAATTTACTGTAGAAAAGGCAATCCCTGGCGTAATTAAAATTTGCGACAGTATAAAATTAATTTTTGAAAAATTTACTATAGAAAAGGCAATCCCTGGCGCAATTAAAACTTGCTACAGTAAAAAATTATTTTTTGAAAAATTTACTGTAGAAAAGGCAATCCCTGGCGCAATTAAAATTTGCGTCAGTAAAAAATTATTTTTTGCAAAATTTACTATGGAAGAGGCAATCCCTGGCGTATTTAAAATTTGCGACAGTAAAAAATTAATTTTTGAAAAATTTACTATAGAAAAGGCAATCCCTGGCGCAATTCAAATTTGCGACAGTAAAAAATTATTTTTTAAAAATTTACTGTAGAAAAGGCAATCCCTGCCGCAATTAAAATTAGCGACAGTAAAAAATAATTTTTTGAAAAATTTACTGTAGAAAAGGCTATCCCTGGCGCAATTAAAATTTGCGACAGTAGAAAATTATTTTTTGAAAAATTTACTGTAGAAAAGTCAATCCCTGGCGTATTTAAAATTTGCGACAGTAAAAAATTATTTTTTGAAAAATTTACTATAGAAAAGGCAATCCCTGGCGGATTTAAAATTTGCGACAGTAAAAAATTATTTTTTGAAACATTTACTATAGAAAAGGCAATCCCTGGCGTATTTAAAATTTGCGACAGTATAAAATTAAATTTTGAAAAATTTACTATAGAAAAGGCAATCCCTGGCACAATTAAAATTAGCGACAGTAAAAAATAATTTTTTGAAAAATTTACTGTAGAAAAGGCAATCCCTGGCGCAATTAAAATTTGCGACAGTAGAAAATAATTTTTTGAAAAATTTACTGTACAAAAGTCAATCCCTGGCGTATTTAAAATTTGCGACAGTAAAAAATTATTTTTTGAAAAATTTACTATAGAAAAGGCAATCCCTGGCGGATTTAAAATTTGCGACAGTAAAAATTTAATTTGTGAAAAATTTACTATAGAAAAGGCAATCCCTGGCGCAATTAAAATTTGCGACAGTAGAAAATTATTTTTTGAAAAATTTACTGTAGAAAAGGCAATCCCTGGCGCAACTAAAATTTTCGACAGTAAAAAATTAATTTTTGAAAAATTTACTATAGAAAAGGCAATCCCTGGCGTAATTAAAACTTGCGACAGTAAAAAATTAGTTTTTGAAAAATTTACTGTAGAAGAGGCAATCCCTGGCGTAATTAAAATTTGCGACAGTAAAAAATTATTTTTTGAATAATTTACTAGAGAAAAGGCAATCCCTGGAGTATTTAAAATTTGCGACAGTAAAAAATTAATTTTTGAAAAATTTACTATAGAAAAGGCAATCCCTGGCGTAATTAAAATTTGCGACAGTAAAAAAATTGTTTTTGAATAATTTACTATAGAAAAGGCAATCCCTGGCGGATTTAAAATTTGCGACAGTAAAAAATTATTTTTTGAAAAATTTACTATAGAAAAGGCAATCCCTGGCGCAATTAAAATTTGCGACAGTAAAAAATTATTTTTTGAAAAATTTACTATAGAAAAGGCAATCCCTGGCGCAATTAAAATTTGCGACAGTAGAAAATTATTTTTTGAAAAATTTACTATAGAAAAGGCAATCCCTGGCGCAACTAAAATTTTCGACAGTAAAAAATTAATTTTTGAAAAATTTACTATAGAAAAGGCAATCCCTGGCGTAATTAAAACTTGCGACAGTAAAAAATTAGTTTTTGAAAAATTTACTGTAGAAGAGGCAATCCCTGGCGTAATTAAAATTTGCGACAGTAAAAAATTATTTTTTGAATAATTTAGTATAGAAAAGGCAATCCCTGGCGGATTTAAAATTTGCGACAGTAAAAAATTAATTTTTGAAAAATTTACTAAAGAAAAGGCAATCCCTGGCGTAATTAAAATTTGCGACAGTATAAAATTAATTTTTGAAAAATTTACTATAGAAAAGGCAATCCCTGGCGCAATTAAAACTTGCGACAGTAAAAAATTATTTTTTGAAAAATTTACTGTAGAAAAGGCAATCCCTGGCTCAATTAAAATTTGCGACAGTAAAAAATTATTTTTTGCAAAATTTACTATAGAAGAGGCAATCCCTGGCGTATTTAAAATTTGCGACAGTAAAAAATTAATTTTTGAAAAATTTACTATAGAAAAGGCAATCCCTGGCGCAATTCAAATTTGTGACAGTAAAAAATTATTTTTTTAAAAATTTACTGTAGAAAAGGCAATCCCTGCCGCAATTAAAATTTGCGACAGTAAAATATTATTTTTTGAAAAATTTACTGTAGAAAAGGCAATCCCTGGCGGATTTAAAATTTGCGACAGTAAAAAATTATTTTTTGAATAATTTACTATAGAAAAGGCAATCCCTGGCGGATTTAAAATTTGCGACAGTAAAAAATTAATTTTTGAAAAATTTACTATATAAAAGGCAATCCCTGGCGTAATTAAAATTTGCGACAGTAAAAAAATAGTTTTTGAATAATTTACTATAGTAAAGGCAATCCCTGGCGGATTTAAAATTTTCGACAGTAAAAAATTATTTTTTGAAAAATTTACTATAGAAAAGGCAATTCCTGGCGGATTTAAAATTTGCCACAGTAAAAAATTAATTTGTGAAAAATTTACTATAGAAAAGGCAATCCCTGGCGCAATTAAAATTTGCGACAGTAGAAAATTATTTTTTGAAAAATTTACTGTAGAAAAGCAATCCCTGGCGTATCTAAAATTTGCGACAGTAAAAAATTCTTTTTTGAAAAATTTACTATAGAAAAGGCAATCCCTGGCGGATTTAAAATTTGCGACAGTAAAAAATTATTTTTTGAAAAATTTACTGTAGAAAAGGCAATCCCTGGCGCAATTAAAATTTGCGACAGTAAAAAATTATTTTTTGAAAAATTTAATATAGAAAAGGCAATCCCTGGCGCAATTAAAAATTGCGACAGTAAAAAATTATTTGTTGAATAATTTACTATAGAAAAGGCAATCCCTGGCGCAATTAAAATTTGCGACAGTAGAAAGTAATTTTTTGAAAAATTTACTATAGAAAAGGCAATCCCTGGCGCAACTAAAATTTTCGACAGTAAAAAATTAATTTTTGAAAAATTTACTATAGAAAAGGCAATCCCTGGCGTAATTAAAATTTGCGACAGTAAAAAATTAGTTTTTGAAAAATTTACTGTAGAAAAGGCAATCCCTGGCGTAATTAAAATTTGCGACAGTAAAAAAATATTTTGTGAATAATTTACTATAGAAATGGCAATCCCTGGCGGATTTAAAATTAGCGACATTAAAAAATTAATTTTTGAAAAATTTACTATAGAAAAGGCAATCCCTGGCGTAATTAAAATTTGCGACAGTATAAAATTAATTTTTGAAAAATTTACTATAGAAAAGGCAATCCCTGGCGCAATTAAATCTTCCGACAGTAAAAAATTATTTTTTGAAAAATTTACTGTAGAAAATTCAATCCCTGGCGCAATTAAAAATTTGCGACAGTAAAAAATTATTTTTTGCAAAATTTACTATAGAAGAGGCAATCCCTGGCGTATTTAAAATTTGCGACAGTAAAAAATTAATTTTTGAAAAATTTACTATAGAAAAGGCAATCCCTGGCGCAATTAAAATTTGCGACAGTAAGAAATTATTTTTTGAAAAATTTACTGTATAAAAGGCAATCCCTGCCGCAATTACAATTTGCGACAGTAGAAAATTATTTTTTGAAAAATTTGCTGTAGAAAAGGCAATCCCTGGCGCAATTAAAACTTGCGACAGTAAAAAATTGTTTTTTGAATAATTTACTATAGAAAAGGCAATCCTTGGCGGATTTAAAATTTGCGACAGAAAAAAATTAATTTTTGAAAAATTTACTGTAGAATAGGCAATCCCTGGGCCAATTAAAATTTTCGACAGTAAAAAATTATTTTTTGCAAAATTTACTATAGAAAAGGCAATCCCTGGCGTATTTAAAATTTGCGACAGTAAAAAGTTATTTTTTGAAAAATTTACTATAGAAAAGGCAATCCCTGGCGGATTTAAAATTTGCGACAGTAAAAAATTATTCTTTGAAAAATTTACTGTGGAAAAGGCAATCCCTGGCGTATTTAAAATTTGCGACAGTAAAAAATTATTTTTTGAAAAATTTACTATAGAAAAGGCAATCCCTGGCGGATTTAAAATTTGCGACAGTAAAAAATTATTTTTTGAAACATTTACTATAGAAAAGGCAATCCCTGGCGTATTTAAAATTTGCGACAGTATAAAATTAAATTTTGAAAAATTTACTATAGAAAAGGCAATCCCTGGCACAATTAAAATTAGCGACAGTAAAAAATAATTTTTTGAAAAATTTACTGTAGAAAAGGCAATCCCTGGCGCAATTAAAATTTGCGACAGTAGAAAATTATTTTTTGAAAAATTTACTGTAGAAAAGTCAATCCCTGGCGTATTTAAAATTTGCGACAGTAAAAAATTATTTTTTGAAAAATTTACTATAGAAAAGGCAATCCCTGGCGCAATTAAAATTTGCGACAGTAGAAAATTATTTTTTGAAAAATTTACTGTAGAAAAGGCAATCCCTGGCGCAATTAAAATTTGCGACAATAGAAAATTATATTTTGAAAAATTTACTATAGAAAAGGCAATCCCTGGCGCAATTAAAATTTGCGACAGTAAAAAATTATTTTTTGAAAAATTTACTGTAGAAAAGGCAATCCCTGGCGCAATTAAAATTTGCGACAGTAAAAAATTATTTTTTGAATAATTTACTATAGAAAAGGCAATCCTTGGCGGATTTAAGATTTGCGACAGTAAAAAATTATTTTTTGAAAAATTTACTGTAGAAAAGGCAATCCCTGGCGTAACTAAAATTTGCGAGAGTAAAAAATTATTTTTTGAATAATTTACTAGAGAAAAGGCAATCCCTGGCGCAATTAAAATTTGCGACAGTAAAAAAATATTTTTTGAATAATTTACTATAGAAAAGGCAATCCCGGGCGCAATTAAAATTTGCGACAGTAGAAAATTATTTTTTGAAAAATTTACTATAGAAAAGGCAATCCCTGGCGCAACTAAAATTTTCGACAGTAAAAAATTAATTTTTGAAAAATTTACTATAGAAAAGGCAATCCCTGGCGTAATTAAAACTTGCGACAGTAAAAAATTAGTTTTTGAAAAATTTACTGTAGAAAAGGCAATCCCTGGCGTAATTAAAATTTGCGACAGTAAAAAATTATTTTTTGAATAATTTAGTATAGAAAAGGCAATCCCTGGCGGATTTAAAATTTGCGACAGTAAAAAATTAATTTTTGAAAAATTTACTAAAGAAAAGGCAATCCCTGGCGTAATTAAAATTTGCGACAGTATAAAATTAATTTTTGAAAAATTTACTATAGAAAAGGCAATCCCTGGCGCAATTAAAACTTGCGACAGTAAAAAATTATTTTTTGAAAAATTTACTGTAGAAAAGGCAATCCCTGGCGCAATTAAAATTTGCGACAGTAAAAAATTATTTTTTGCAAAATTTACTATAGAAGAGGCAATCCCTGGCGTATTTAAAATTTGCGACAGTAAAAAATTAATTTTTGAAAAATTTACTATAGAAAAGGCAATCCCTGGCGCAATTCAAATTTGCGACAGTAAAAAATTATTTTTTTAAAAATTTACTGTAGAAAAGGCAATCCCTGCCGCAATTAAAATTTGCGACAGTAAAAAATTATTTCTTGAAAAATTTACTGTAGAAAAGGCAATCCCTGGCGGATTTAAAATTTGCGACAGTAAAAAATTATTTTTTGAATAATTTACTATAGAAAAGGCAATCCCTGGCGCAATTAAAATTTGCGACAGTAGAAAGTAATTTTTTGAAAAATTTACTGTAGAAAAGGCAATCCCTGGCGTAATTAAAATTTGCGACAGTAAAAAAATATTTTGTGAATAATTTACTATAGAAATGGCAATCCCTGGCGGATTTAAAATTAGCGACATTAAAAAATTAATTTTTGAAAAATTTACTATAGAAAAGGCAATCCCTGGCGTAATTAAAATTTGCGACAGTATAAAATTAATTTTTGAAAAATTTACTATAGAAAAGGCAATCCCTGGCGCAATTAAATCTTCCGACAGTAAAAAATTATTTTTTGAAAAATTTACTGTAGAAAATTCAATCCCTGGCGCAATTAAAAATTTGCGACAGTAAAAAATTATTTTTTGCAAAATTTACTATAGAAGAGGCAATCCCTGGCGTATTTAAAATTTGCGACAGTAAAAAATTAATTTTTGAAAAATTTACTATAGAAAAGGCAATCCCTGGCGCAATTAAAATTTGCGACAGTAAGAAATTATTTTTTGAAAAATTTACTGTATAAAAGGCAATCCCTGCCGCAATTACAATTTGCGACAGTAGAAAATTATTTTTTGAAAAATTTGCTGTAGAAAAGGCAATCCCTGGCGCAATTAAAACTTGCGACAGTAAAAAATTGTTTTTTGAATAATTTACTATAGAAAAGGCAATCCTTGGCGGATTTAAAATTTGCGACAGAAAAAAATTAATTTTTGAAAAATTTACTGTAGAATAGGCAATCCCTGGGCCAATTAAAATTTTCGACAGTAAAAAATTATTTTTTGCAAAATTTACTATAGAAAAGGCAATCCCTGGCGTATTTAAAATTTGCGACAGTAAAAAGTTATTTTTTGAAAAATTTACTATAGAAAAGGCAATCCCTGGCGGATTTAAAATTTGCGACAGTAAAAAATTATTCTTTGAAAAATTTACTGTGGAAAAGGCAATCCCTGGCGTATTTAAAATTTGCGACAGTAAAAAATTATTTTTTGAAAAATTTACTATAGAAAAGGCAATCCCTGGCGGATTTAAAATTTGCGACAGTAAAAAATTATTTTTTGAAACATTTACTATAGAAAAGGCAATCCCTGGCGTATTTAAAATTTGCGACAGTATAAAATTAAATTTTGAAAAATTTACTATAGAAAAGGCAATCCCTGGCACAATTAAAATTAGCGACAGTAAAAAATAATTTTTTGAAAAATTTACTGTAGAAAAGGCAATCCCTGGCGCAATTAAAATTTGCGACAGTAGAAAATTATTTTTTGAAAAATTTACTGTAGAAAAGTCAATCCCTGGCGTATTTAAAATTTGCGACAGTAAAAAATTATTTTTTGAAAAATTTACTATAGAAAAGGCAATCCCTGGCGCAATTAAAATTTGCGACAGTAGAAAATTATTTTTTGAAAAATTTACTGTAGAAAAGGCAATCCCTGGCGCAATTAAAATTTGCGACAATAGAAAATTATATTTTGAAAAATTTACTATAGAAAAGGCAATCCCTGGCGCAATTAAAATTTGCGACAGTAAAAAATTATTTTTTGAAAAATTTACTGTAGAAAAGGCAATCCCTGGCGCAATTAAAATTTGCGACAGTAAAAAATTATTTTTTGAATAATTTACTATAGAAAAGGCAATCCTTGGCGGATTTAAGATTTGCGACAGTAAAAAATTATTTTTTGAAAAATTTACTGTAGAAAAGGCAATCCCTGGCGTAATTAAAATTTGCGAGAGTAAAAAATTATTTTTTGAATAATTTACTAGAGAAAAGGCAATCCCTGGCGCAATTAAAATTTGCGACAGTAAAAAAATATTTTTTGAATAATTTACTATAGAAAAGGCAATCCCGGGCGCAATTAAAATTTGCGACAGTAGAAAATTATTTTTTGAAAAATTTACTATAGAAAAGGCAATCCCTGGCGCAACTAAAATTTTCGACAGTAAAAAATTAATTTTTGAAAAATTTACTATAGAAAAGGCAATCCCTGGCGTAATTAAAACTTGCGACAGTAAAAAATTAGTTTTTGAAAAATTTACTGTAGAAAAGGCAATCCCTGGCGTAATTAAAATTTGCGACAGTAAAAAATTATTTTTTGAATAATTTAGTATAGAAAAGGCAATCCCTGGCGGATTTAAAATTTGCGACAGTAAAAAATTAATTTTTGAAAAATTTACTAAAGAAAAGGCAATCCCTGGCGTAATTAAAATTTGCGACAGTATAAAATTAATTTTTGAAAAATTTACTATAGAAAAGGCAATCCCTGGCGCAATTAAAACTTGCGACAGTAAAAAATTATTTTTTGAAAAATTTACTGTAGAAAAGGCAATCCCTGGCGCAATTAAAATTTGCGACAGTAAAAAATTATTTTTTGCAAAATTTACTATAGAAGAGGCAATCCCTGGCGTATTTAAAATTTGCGACAGTAAAAAATTAATTTTTGAAAAATTTACTATAGAAAAGGCAATCCCTGGCGCAATTCAAATTTGCGACAGTAAAAAATTATTTTTTTAAAAATTTACTGTAGAAAAGGCAATCCCTGCCGCAATTAAAATTTGCGACAGTAAAAAATTATTTCTTGAAAAATTTACTGTAGAAAAGGCAATCCCTGGCGGATTTAAAATTTGCGACAGTAAAAAATTATTTTTTGAATAATTTACTATAGAAAAGGCAATCCCTGGCGGATTTAAAATTTGCGACAGTAAAAAATTAATTTTTGAAAAATTTACTATATAAAAGGCAATCCCTGGCGTAATTAAAATTTCCGACAGTAAAAAATTAGTTTTTGAATAATTTACTATAGAAAAGGCAATCCCTGCGGATTTAAAATTTGCGACAGTAAAAAATTAATTTTTGAAAAATTCACTATAGAAAAGGCAATCCCCGGCGGATTTAAAATTTGCGAAAATAAAAAATTATTTTTTGCAAAATTTACTGTAGAAAAGGCAATCCCTGGCGCAATTAAAATTTGCGACAGTAAAAAATTATTTTTTGAATAATTTACTATAGAAAAGGCAATCCCTGGCGGATTTAAAATTTGCGACAGTAAAAAATTAATTTTTGAAAAATTTACTATAGAAAGGGCAATCCCTGGCGTAATTAAAATTTGCGACAGTAAAAAATTAGTTTTTGAATAATTTACTATAGAAAAGGCAATCCCTGGCGGATTTAAAATTTGGGACAGTAAAAAATTAATTTTTGAAAAATTTACTATAGAAGAGGCAATCCCTGGCGTATTTAAAATTTGCGACAGTAAAAAATTAATTTTTGAAAAATTTACTATAGAAAAGGCAATCCCTGGCGCAATTAAACTTTGCGACAGTAAAAAATTATTTTTTTAAAAATTTACTGTAGAAAAGGCAATCCCTGCCGCAATTAAAATTTGCGACAGTAAAAAATTATTTTTTGAAAAATTTACTGTAGAAAAGGCAATCCCTGGCGGATTTAAAATTTGCGACAGTAAAAAATTATTTTTTGAATAATTTACTATAGAAAAGGCAATCCCTGGCGGATTTAAAATTTGCGACAGTAAAAAATTAATTTTTGAAAAATTTACTATATAAAAGGCAATCCCTGGCGTAATTAAAATTTGCGACAGTAAAAAATTAGTTTTTGAATAATTTACTATAGAAAAGGCAATCCCTGCGGATTTAAAATTTGCGACAGTAAAAAATTAATTTTTGAAAAATTCACTATAGAAAAGGCAATCCCCGGCGGATTTAAAATTTGCGACAATAAAAAATTATTTTTTGCAAAATTTACTGTAGAAAAGGCAATCCATGGCGCAATTAAAATTTGCGACAGTAAAAAATTATTTTTTGAATAATTTACTATAGAAAAGGCAATCCCTGGCGGATTTAAAATTTGCGACAGTAAAAAATTAATTTTTGAAAAATTTACTATAGAAAAGGCAATCCCTGGCGTAATTAAAATTTGCGACAGTAAAAAATTAGTTTTTGAATAATTTACTATAGAAAAGGCAATCCCTGGCGGATTTAAAATTTGCGACAGTAAAAAATTAATTTTTGAAAAATTTACTATAGAAAAGGCAATCCCTGGCGTATTTAAAATTTGCGACAGTTAAAAATTAATTTGTGAAAAATTTACAATAGAAAAGGCAATCCCTAGCGTAGTTAAAATTTGCGACAGTAAAAAATTATTTTTTTAAAAATTTACTGTAGAAAAGGCAATCCCTGCCGCAATTAAAATTTGCGACAGTAAAAAATTATTTTTTGAAAAATTTACTGTAGAAAAGGCAATCCCTGGCGGATTTAAAATTTGCGACAGTAAAAAATTATTTTTTGAATAATTTACTATAGAAAAGGCAATCCCTGGCGGATTTAAAATTTGCGACAGTAAAAAATTAATTTTTGAAAAATTTACTATATAAAAGGCAATCCCTGGCGTAATTAAAATTTGCGACAGTAAAAAATTAGTTTTTGAATAATTTACTATAGAAAAGGCAATCCCTGGCGGATTTAAAATTTGCGACAGTAAAAAATTAATTTTTGAAAAATTTACTATAGAAAAGGCAATCCCTGGCGTATTTAAAACTTGCGACAGTTAAAAATTAATTTGTGAAAAATTTACTATACAAAAGGCAATCCCTAGCGTAGTTAAAATTTGCGACAGTAAAAAATTATTTTTTGAAAAATTTACTGTAGAAAAGGCAATCCCTGGCGTATTTAAAATTTGCGACAGTATAAAATTAAGTTTTGAAAAATTTACTATAGAAAAGGCAATCCCTGGCGCAATTAAAACTTGCGACAGTAAAAAATTATTTTTTGAAAAATTTACTGTAGAAAGGCAATCCCTGGCGCAATTAAAATTTGCGACAGTAAAAAATTATTTTTTGCAAAATTTACTATAGAAGAGGCAATCCCTGGCGTATTTAAAATTTGCGACAGTAAAAAATTACTTTTTGAAAAATTTACTATAGAAAAGGCAATCCCTGGCGCAATTAAACTTTGCGACAGTAAAAAATTATTTTTTGAAAAATTTACTGTATAAAAGGCAATCCCTGCCGCAATTACAATTTGCGACAGTAGAAAATTATTTTTTGAAAAATTTGCTGTAGAAAAGGCAATCCCTGGCGCAATTAAAACTTGCGACAGTAAAAAATTATTTTTTGAATAATTTACTATAGAAAAGGCAATCCTTGGCGGATTTAAAATTTGCGACAGAAAAAAATTAATTTTTGAAAAATTTACTGTAGAATAGGCAATCCCTGGGCCAATTAAAATTTTCGACAGTAAAAAATTATTTTTTGCAAAATTTACTATAGAAAAGGCAATCCCTGGCGTATTTAAAATTTGCGACAGTAAAAAGTTATTTTTTGAAAAATTTACTATAGAAAAGGCAATCCCTGGCGGATTTAAAATTTGCGACAGTAAAAAATTATTCTTTGAAAAATTTACTGTAGAAAAGGCAATCCCTGGCGTATTTAAAATTTGAGACAGTAAAAAAATTTATTTTTTGAAAAATTTACTATAGAAAAGGCAATCCCTGGCGGATTTAAAATTTGCGACAGTAAAAAATTATTTTTTGAAACATTTACTATAGAAAAGGCAATCCCTGGCGTATTTAAAATTTGCGACAGTATAAAATTAAATTTTGAAAAATTTACTATAGAAAAGGCAATCCCTGGCGCAATTAAAATTTGCGACAGTAGAAAATTATTTTTTGAAAAATTTACTGTAGAAAAGTCAATCCCTGGCGTATTTAAAATTTGCGACAGTAAAAAATTATTTTTTGAAAAATTTACTATAGAAAAGGCAATCCCTGGCGCAATTAAAATTTGCGACAGTAGAAAATTATTTTTTGAAAAATTTACTGTAGAAAAGGCAATCCCTGGCGCAATTAAAATTTGCGACAGTAGAAAATTATATTTTGAAAAATTTACTATAGAAAAGGCAATCCCTGGCGCAATTAAAATTTGCGACAGTAAAAAATTATTTTTTGAAAAATTTACTGTAGAAAAGGCAATCCCTGGCGCAATTAAAATTTGCGACAGTAAAAAATTATTTTTTGAATAATTTAGTATAGAAAAGGCAATCCCTGGCGGATTTAAAATTTGCGACAGTAAAAAATTAATTTTTGAAAAATTTACTAAAGAAAAGGCAATCCCTGGCGTAATTAAAATTTGCGACAGTATAAAATTAATTTTTGAAAAATTTACTATAGAAAAGGCAATCCCTGGCGCAATTAAAACTTGCGACAGTAAAAAATTATTTTTTGAAAAATTTACTGTAGAAAAGGCAATCCCTGGCGCAATTAAAATTTGCGACAGTAAAAAATTATTTTTTGCAAAATTTACTATAGAAGAGGCAATCCCTGGCGTATTTAAAATTTGCGACAGTAAAAAATTAATTTTTGAAAAATTTACTATAGAAAAGGCAATCCCTGGCGCAATTCAAATTTGCGACAGTAAAAAATTATTTTTTTAAAAATTTACTGTAGAAAAGGCAATCCCTGCCGCAATTAAAATTTGCGACAGTAAAAAATTATTTTTTGAAAAATTTACTGTAGAAAAGGCAATCCCTGGCGGATTTAAAATTTGCGACAGTAAAAAATTATTTTTTGAATAATTTACTATAGAAAAGGCAATCCCTGGCGGATTTAAAATTTGCGACAGTAAAAAATTAATTTTTGAAAAATTTACTATATAAAAGGCAATCCCTGGCGTAATTAAAATTTGCGACAGTAAAAAATTAGTTTTTGAATAATTTACTATAGAAAAGGCAATCCTTGCGGATTTAAAATTTGCGACAGTAAAAAATTAATTTTTGAAAAATTCACTATAGAAAAGGCAATCCCCGGCGGATTTAAAATTTGCGACAATAAAAAATTATTTTTTGCAAAATTTACTGTAGAAAAGGCAATCCCTGGCGGATTTAAAATTTGCGACAGTAAAAAATTATTTTTTGAATAATTTACTATAGAAAAGGCAATCCCTGGCGGATTTAAAATTTGCGACAGTAAAAAATTAATTTTTGAAAAATTTACTATATAAAAGGCAATCCCTGGCGTAATTAAAATTTGCGACAGTAAAAAATTAGTTTTTGAATAATTTACTATAGAAAAGGCAATCCCTGGCGGATTTAAAATTTGCGACAGTAAAAAATTAATTTTTGAAAAATTTACTATAGAAAAGGCAATCCCTGGCGTATTTAAAACTTGCGACAGTTAAAAATTAATTTGTGAAAAATTTACTATACAAAAGGCAATATCTAGCGTAGTTAAAATTTGCGACAGTAAAAAATTATTTTTTGAAAAATTTACTGTAGAAAAGGCAATCCCTGGCGTATTTAAAATTTGCGACAGTATAAAATTAAGTTTTGAAAAATTTACTATAGAAAAGGCAATCCCTGGCGCAATTAAAACTTGCGACAGTAAAAAATTATTTTTTGAAAAATTTACTGTAGAAAGGCAATCCCTGGCGCAATTAAATTTTGCGACAGTAAAAAATTATTTTTTGCAAAATTTACTATAGAAGAGGCAATCCCTGGCGTATTTAAAATTTGCGACAGTAAAAAATTAATTTTTGAAAAATTTACTATAGAAAAGGCAATCCCTGGCGCAATTCAAATTTGCGACAGTAAAAAATTATTTTTTTTAAAATTTACTGTAGAAAAGGCAATCCCTGCCGCAATTAAAATTTGCGACAGTAAAAAATTATTTTTTGAAAAATTTACTATAGAAAAGGCAATCCCTGGCGGATTTAAAATTTGCGACAGTAAAAAATTATTTTTTGAAAAATTTACTGTAGAAAAGGCAATCCCTGGCGCAATTAAAATTTGCGACAGTAAAAAATTATTTTTTGAAAAATTTAATATAGAAAAGGCAATCCCTGGCGCAATTAAAAATTGCGACAGTAAAAAATTATTTGTTGAATAATTTACTATAGAAAAGGCAATCCCTGGCGCAATTAAAATTTGCGACAGTAGAAAATTATTTTTTGAAAAATTTACTATAGAAAAGGCAATCCCTGGCGCAACTAAAATTTTCGACAGTAAAAAATTAATTTTTGAAATATTTACTATAGAAAAGGCAATCCCTGGCGTAATTAAAACTTGCGACAGTAAAAAATTAGTTTTTGAAAAATTTACTGTAGAAAAGGCAATCCCTGGCGTAATTAAAATTTGCAACAGTAAAAAAATATTTTGTGAATAATTTACTATAGAAAAGGCAATCCCTGGCGGATTTAAAATTAGCGACATTAAAAAATTAATTTTTGAAAAATTTACTATAGAAAAGGCAATCCCTGGCGTAATTAAAATTTGCGACAGTATAAAATTAATTTTTGAAAAATTTACTATAGAAAAGGCAATCCCTGGCGCAATTAAAACTTGCGACAGTAAAAAATTATTTTTTGAAAAATTTACTGTAGAAAATTCAATCCCTGGCGCAATTAAAAATTTGCGACAGTAAAAAATTATTTTTTGCAAAATTTACTATAGAAGAGGCAATCCCTGGCGTATTTAAAATTTGCGACAGTAAAAAATTAATTTTTGAAAAATTTACTATAGAAAAGGCAATCCCTGGCGCAATTAAAATTTGCGACAGTAAAAAATTATTTTTTGAAAAATTTACTGTATAAAAGGCAATCCCTGCCGCAATTACAATTTGCGACAGTAGAAAATTATTTTTTGAAAATTTGCTGTAGAAAAGGCAATCCCTGGCGCAATTAAAACTTGCGACAGTAAAAAATTGTTTTTTGAATAGTTTACTATAGAAAAGGCAATCCTTGGCGGATTTAAAATTTGCGACAGAAAAAAATTAATTTTTGAAAAATTTACTGTAGAATAGGCAATCCCTGGGCCAATTAAAATTTTCGACAGTAAAAAATTATTTTTTGCAAAATTTACTATAGAAAAGGCAATCCCTGGCGTATTTAAAATTTGCGACAGTAAAAAGTTATTTTTTGAAAAATTTTACTATAGAAAAGGCAATCCCTGGCGGATTTAAAATTTGCGACAGTAAAAAATTATTCTTTGAAAAATTTACTGTAGAAAAGGCAATCCCTGGCGTATTTAAAATTTGCGACAGTAAAAAATTATTTTTGAAAAATTTACTATAGAAAAGGCAATCCCTGGCGGATTTAAAATTTGCGACAGTAAAAAATTATTTTTTGAAACATTTACTATAGAAAAGGCAATCCCTGGCGTATTTAAAATTTGCGACAGTATAAAATTAAATTTTGAAAAATTTACTATAGAAAAGGCAATCCCTGGCACAATTAAAATTAGCGACAGTAAAAAATAATTTTCTGAAAAATTTACTGTAGAAAAGGCAATCCCTGGCGCAATTAAAATTTGCGACAGTAGAAAATTATTTTTTGAAAAATTTACTGTAGAAAAGTCAATCCCTGGCGTATTTAAAATTTGCGACAGTAAAAAATTATTTTTTGAAAAATTTACTATAGAAAAGGCAATCCCTGGCGCAATTAAAATTTGCGACAGTAGAAAATTATTTTTTGAAAAATTTACTGTAGAAAAGGCAATCCCTGGCGCAATTAAAATTTGCGACAATAGAAAATTATATTTTGAAAAATTTACTATAGAAAAGGCAATCCCTGGCGCAATTAAAATTTGCGACAGTAAAAAATTATTTTTTGAAAAATTTACTGTAGAAAAGGCAATCCCTGGCGCAATTAAAATTTGCGACAGTAAAAAATTATTTTTTGAATAATTTACTATAGAAAAGGCAATCCTTGGCGGATTTAAGATTTGCGACAGTAAAAAATTATTTTTGAAAAATTTACTGTAGAAAAGGCAATCCCTGGCGTAATTAAAATTTGCGAGAGTAAAAAATTATTTTTTGAATAATTTACTAGAGAAAAGGCAATCCCTGGCGCAATTAAAATTTGCGACAGTAAAAAATTATTTTTTGAATAATTTACTATAGAAAAGGCAATCCCGGGCGCAATTAAAATTTGCGACAGTAGAAAATTATTTTTTGAAAAATTTACTATAGAAAAGGCAATCCCTGGCGCAACTAAAATTTTCGACAATAAAAAATTAATTTTTGAAAAATTTACTATAGAAAAGGCAATCCCTGGCGTAATTAAAACTTGCGACAGTAAAAAATTAGTTTTTGAAAAATTTACTGTAGAAAAGGCAATCCCTGGCGTAATTAAAATTTGCGACAGTAAAAAATTATTTTTTGAATAATTTAGTATAGAAAAGGCAATCCCTGGCGGATTTAAAATTTGCGACAGTAAAAAATTATTTTTTGAAAAATTTACTGTAGAAAAGGCAATCCCTGGCGCAATTAAAATTTGCGACAGTAAAAAATTATTTTTTGCAAAATTTACTATAGAAGAGGCAATCCCTGGCGTATTTAAAATTTGCGACAGTAAAAAATTAATTTTTGAAAAATTTACTATAGAAAAGGCAATCCCTGGCGCAATTCAAATTTGCGACAGTAAAAAATTATTTTTTTAAAAATTTACTGTAGAAAATGCAATCCCTGCCGCAATTAAAATTTGCGACAGTAAAAAATTATTTTTTGAAAAATTTACTGTAGAAAAGGCAATCCCTGGCGGATTTAAAATTTGCGACAGTAAAAAATTATTTTTTGAATAATTTACTATAGAAAAGGCAATCCCTGGCGGATTTAAAATTTGCGACAGTAAAAAATTAATTTTTGAAAAATTTACTATATAAAAGGCAATCCCTGGCGTAATTAAAATTTGCGACAGTAAAAAATTAGTTTTTGAACAATTTACTATAGAAAAGACAATCCCTGCGGATTTAAAATTTGCGACAGTAAAAAATTAATTTTTGAAAAATTCACTATAGAAAAGGCAATCCCCGGCGGATTTAAAATTTGCGACAATAAAAAATTATTTTTTGCAAAATTTACTGTAGAAAAGGCAATCCCTGGCGCAATTAAAATTTGCGACAGTAAAAAATTATTTTTTGAATAATTTACTATAGAAAAGGCAATCCCTGGCGGATTTAAAATTTGCGACAGTAAAAAATTAATTTTGAAAAATTTACTATAGAAAAGGCAATCCCTGGCGTAATTAAAATTTGCGACAGTAAAAAATTAGTTTTTGAATAATTTACTATAGAAAAGGCAATCCCTGGCGGATTTAAAATTTGCGACAGTAAAAAATTAATTTTTGAAAAATTTACTATAGAAAAGGCAATCCCTGGCGTATTTAAAATTTGCGACAGTTAAAAATTAATTTGTGAAAAATTTACTATAGAAAAGGCAATCCCTAGCGTAGTTAAAATTTGCGACAGTAAAAAATTATTTTTTTAAAAATTTACTGTAGAAAAGGCAATCCCTGCCGCAATTAAAATTTGCGACAGTAAAAAATTATTTTTTGAAAAATTTACTGTAGAAAAGGCAATCCCTAGCGGATTTAAAATTTGCGACAGTAAAAAATTATTTTTTGAATAATTTACTATAGAAAAGGCAATCCCTGGCGGATTTAAAATTTGCGACAGTAAAAAATTAATTTTTGAAAAATTTACTATATAAAAGGCAATCCCTGGCGTAATTAAAATTTGCGACAGTAAAAAATTAGTTTTTGAATAATTTACTAGAGAAAAGGCAATCCCTGGCGGATTTAAAATTTGCGACAGTAAAAAATTAATTTTTGAAAAATTTACTATAGAAAAGGCAATCCCTGGCGTATTTAAAACTTGCGACAGTTAAAAATTAATTTGTGAAAAATTTACTATACAAAAGGCAATCCCTAGCGTTTTTAAAATTTGCGACAGTAAAAAATTATTTTTTGAAAAATTTACTGTAGAAAAGGCAATCCCTGGCGTATTTAAAATTTGCGACAGTATAAAATTAAGTTTTGAAAAATTTACTATAGAAAAGGCAATCCCTGGCGCAATTAAAACTTGCGACAGTAAAAAATTATTTTTTGAAAAATTTACTGTAGAAAGGCAATCCCTGGCGCAATTAAAATTTGCGACAGTAAAAAATTATTTTTTGCAAAATTTACTATAGAAGAGGCAATCCCTGGCGTATTTAAAATTTGCGACAGTAAAAAATTAATTTTGAAAAATTTACTATAGAAAAGGCAATCCCTGGCGCAATTAAAATTTGCGACAGTAAAAAATTATTTTTTGAAAAATTTACTGTATAAAAGGCAATCCCTGCCGCAATTACAATTTGCGACAGTAGAAAATTATTTTTTGAAAAATTTGCTGTAGAAAAGGCAATCCCTGGCGCAATTAAAACTTGCGACAGTAAAAAATTATTTTTTGAATAATTTACTATAGAAAAGGCAATCCTTGGCGGATTTAAAATTTGCGACAGAAAAAAATTAATTTTTGAAAAATTTACTGTAGAATAGGCAATCCCTGGGCCAATTAAAATTTTCGACAGTAAAAAATTATTTTTTGCAAAATTTACTATAGAAAAGGCAATCCCTGGCGTATTTAAAATTTGCGACAGTAAAAAGTTATTTTTTGAAAAATTTACTATAGAAAAGGCAATCCCTGGCGGATTTAAAATTTGCGACAGTAAAAAATTATTCTTTGAAAAATTTACTGTAGAAAAGGAAATCCCTGGCGTATTTAAAATTTGCGACAGTAAAAAATTATTTTTTGAAAAATTTACTATAGAAAAGGCAATCCCTGGCGGATTTAAAATTTGCGACAGTAAAAAATTATTTTTTGAAACATTTACTATAGAAAAGGCAATCCCTGGCGTATTTAAAATTTGCGACAGTATAAAATTAAATTTTGAAAAATTTACTATAGAAAAGGCAATCCCTGGCACAATTAAAATTAGCGACAGTAAAAAATAATTTTTTGAAAAATTTACTGTAGAAAAGGCAATCCTTGGCGCAATTAAAATTTGCGACAGTAGAAAATTATTTTTTGAAAAATTTACTGTAGAAAAGTCAATCCCTGGCGTATTTAAAATTTGCGACAGTAAAAAATTATTTTTTGAAAAATTTACTATAGAAAAGGCAATCCCTGGCGCAATTAAAATTTGCGACAGTAGAAAATTATTTTTTGAAAAATTTACTGTAGAAAAGGCAATCCCTGGCGCAATTAAAATTTGCGACAGTAGAAAATTATATTTTGAAAAATTTACTATAGAAAAGGCAATCCCTGGCGCAATTAAAATTTGCGACAGTAAAAAATTATTTTTTGAAAAATTTACTGTAGAAAAGGCAATCAATGGCGCAATTAAAATTTGCGACAGTAAAAAATTATTTTTTGAATAATTTAGTATAGAAAAGGCAATCCCTGGCGGATTTAAAATTTGCGACAGTAAAAAATTAATTTTTGAAAAATTAACTAAAGAAAAGGCAATCCCTGGCGTAATTAAAATTTGCGACAGTATAAAATTAATTTTGAAAAATTTACTATAGAAAAGGCAATCCCTGGCGCAATTAAAACTTGCGACAGTAAAAAATTATTTTTTGAAAAATTTACTGTAGAAAAGGCAATTCCTGGCGCAATTAAAATTTGCGACAGTAAAAAATTATTTTTTGCAAAATTTACTATAGAAGAGGCAATCCCTGGCGTATTTAAAATTTGCGACAGTAAAAAATTAATTTTTGAAAAATTTACTATAGAAAAGGCAATCCCTGGCGCAATTCAAATTTGCGACAGTAAAAAATTATTTTTTTAAAAATTTACTGTAGAAAAGGCAATCCCTGCCGCAATTAAAATTTGCGACAGTAAAAAATTATTTTTTGAAAAATTTACTGTAGAAAAGGCAATCCCTGGCGGATTTAAAATTTGCGACAGTAAAAAATTATTTTTTGAATAATTTACTATAGAAAAGGCAATCCCTGGCGGATTTAAAATTTGCGACAGTAAAAAATTAATTTTTGAAAAATTTACTATATAAAAGGCAATCCCTGGCGTAATTAAAATTTGCGACAGTAAAAAATTAGTTTTTGAATAATTTACTATAGAAAAGGCAATCCCTGGCGGATTTAAAATTTGTGACAGTAAAAAATTAATTTTTGAAAAATTTACTATAGAAAAGGCAATCCCTGGCGTATTTAAAACTTGCGACAGTTAAAAATTAATTTGTGAAAAATTTACTATACAAAAGGCAATCCCTAGCGTAGTTAAAATTTGCGACAGTAAAAAATTATTTTTTGAAAAATTTACTGTAGAAAAGGCAATCCCTGGCGTATTTAAAATTTGCGACAGTATAAAATTAAGTTTTGAAAAATTTACTATAGAAAAGGCAATCCCTGGCGCAATTAAAACTTGCGACAGTAAAAAATTATTTTTTGAAAAATTTACTGTAGAAAGGCAATCCCTGGCGCAATTAAAATTTGCGACAGTAAAAAATTATTTTTTGCAAAATTTACTATAGAAGAGGCAATCCCTGGCGTATTTAAAATTTGCGACAGTAAAAAATTAATTTTTGAAAAATTTACTATAGAAAAGGCAATCCCTGCCGCAATTCAAATTTGCGACAGTAAAAAATTATTTTTTTAAAAATTTACTGTAGAAAAGGCAATCCCTGCCGCAATTAAAATTTGCGACAGTAAAAAATTATTTTTTGAAAAATTTACTGTAGAAAAGGCAATCCCTGGCGGATTTAAAATTTGCGACAGTAAAAAATTATTTTTGAATAATTTACTATAGAAAAGGCAATCCCTGGCGGATTTAAAATTTGCGACAGTAAAAAATTAATTTTTGAAAAATTTACTATATAAAAGGCAATCCCTGGCGTAATTAAAATTTGCGACAGTAAAAATTTAGTTTTTGAATAATTTACTATAGAAAAGGCAATCCCTGCGGATTTAAAATTTGCGACAGTAAAAAATTAATTTTTGAAAAATTCACTATAGAAAAGGCAATCCCCGGCGGATTTAAAATTTGCGACAATAAAAAATTATTTTTTGCAAAATTTACTGTAGAAAAGGCAATCCCTGGCGCAATTAAAATTTGCGACAGTAAAAAATTATTTTTTGAATAATTTACTATAGAAAAGGCAATCCCTGGCGGATTTAAAATTTGCGACAGTAAAAAATTAATTTTTGAAAAATTTACTATAGAAAAGGCAATCCCTGGCGTAATTAAAATTTGCGACAGTAAAAAATTAGTTTTTGAATAATTTACTATAGAAAAGGCAATCCCTGGCGGATTTAAAATTTGCGACAGTAAAAAATTAATTTTTGAAAAATTTACTATAGAAAAGGCAATCCCTGGCGTATTTAAAATTTGCGACAGTTAAAAATTAATTTGTGAAAAATTTACTATAGAAAAGGCAATCCTTAGCGTAGTTAAAATTTGCGACAGTAAAAAATTATTTTTTTAAAAATTTACTGTAGAAAAGGCAATCCCTGCCGCAATTAAAATTTGCGACAGTAAAAAATTATTTTTTGAAAAATTTACTGTAGAAAAGGCAATCCCTGGCGGATTTAAAATTTGCGACAGTAAAAAATTATTTTTTGAATAATTTACTATAGAAAAGGCAATCCCTGGCGGATTTAAAATTTGCGACAGTAAAAAATTAATTTTTGAAAAATTTACTATATAAAAGGCAATCCCTGGCGTAATTAAAATTTGCGACAGTAAAAAATTAGTTTTTGAATAATTTACTATAGAAAAGGCAATCCCTGGCGGATTTAAAATTTGCGACAGTAAAAAATTATTTTTTGAATAATTTACTATAGAAAAGGCAATCCCTGGCGGATTTAAAATTTGCGACAGTAAAAAATTAATTATTGAAAAATTTACTATATAAAAGGCAATCGCTGGCGTAATTAAAATTTGCGACAGTAAAAAATTAGTTTTTGTATAATTTACTATAGAAAAGGCAATCCCTGCGGATTTAAAATTTGCGACAGTAAAAAATTAATTTTTGAAAAATTCACTATAGAAAAGGCAATCCCCGGCGGATTTAAAATTTGCGACAATAAAAAATTATTTTTTGCAAAATTTACTGTAGAAAAGGCAATCCCTGGCGCAATTAAAATTTGCGACAGTAAAAAATTATTTTTTGAATAATTTACTATAGAAAAGGCAATCCCTGGCGGATTTAAAATTTGCGACAGTAAAAAATTAATTTTTGAAAAATTTACTATAGAAAAGGCAATCCCTGGCGTAATTAAAATTTGCGACAGTAAAAAATTAGTTTTTGAATAATTTACTATAGAAAAGGCAATCCCTGGCGGATTTAAAATTTGCGACAGTAAAAAATTAATTTTTGAAAAATTTACTATAGAAAAGGCAATCCCTGGCGGATTTAAAATTTGCGACAGTAAAAAATTAATTTTTGAAAAATTTACTATAGAAAAGGCAATCCCTGGCGTTATTAAAATTTGCGACAGTAAAAAATTATTTTTTGAAAAATTTACTGTAGAAAAGGCAATCCCTGGCGTATTTAAAATTTGCGACAGTATAAAATTAAGTTTTGAAAAATTTACTATAGAAAAGGCAATGCCTGGCGTATTTAAAATTTGCGATAGTAAAAAATTAATTTGTGAAAAATTTACTATAGAAAAGGCAATCCCTGGCGTAATTAAATTTTGCGACAGTAAAAAATTATTTTTTGAAAAATCTACTATAGAAAAGGCAATCCCTGGCGCAATTAAAATTTGCGACAGTAAAAATTATTTTTTCAAAAATTTACTGTAGAAAAGGCAATCCCTGGCGCAATTAAAATTTGCGGCAGTAAAAAATTATTTTTTGCAAAATTTACTATAGAAGAGTCAATCCCTGGCCTATTTAAAATTTGCGATAGTAAAAAATTAATTTTTGAAAAATTTACTATAGAAAAGGTAATCCCTGGCGCAATTAAAATTTGCGACAGTAAAAAATTATTTTTTTGCCAAATTTACTATAGAAAAGGCAATCCCTGGCGCAATTAAAATTTGCGACAGCAAAAAATTATTTTTTGAATAATTTACTATAGAAAAGGCAATCCCTGGCGTAATTAAAATTTGCGACAGTAAAAAATTATTTTTTGAAAAATTTACTGTAGAAAAGGCAATCTCTGGCGCAGTTAAAATTTGCGACAGTAAAAAATTATTTTTTTGCAAAATTTACTATAGAAGAGGCAATCCCAGGCGGATTTAAAATTTGCGACAGTAACAAATTAATTTTTGAAAAATTTACTATAGAAAAGGCAATCCCTGGCGTATTTAAAATTTGCGACAGTAAAAAATTAATTTGTGAAAAATTTACTATAGAAAAGGCAATCCCTGGCGTAATTAAAATTTGCGACAGTAAAAAATTATTTTTTGCAAAATTTACTGTAGAAGAGTCAATCCCTGGCCTATTTAAAATTTGCGACAGTAAAAAATTAATTTTTGAAAAATTTACTATAGAAAAGGCAATCCCTGGCGCAATTAAAATTTGCGACAGTAAAAAATTATTTTTTTGCCAAATTTACTATAGAAAAGGCAATCCCTGGCGCAATTAAAATTTGCGACAGGAAAAAATTATTTTTTGAATAATTTACTATAGAAAAGGCAATCCCTGGCGCAATTAAAATTTTCGACAGAAAAAAATTATTTTTTGAAAAATTTACTGTAGAAAAGGCAATCCCTGGCGTATTTAAAATTTGCGACAGTATAAAATTAAGTTTTGAAAAATTTACTGTAGAAAAGGCAATGCCTGGCGTATTTAAAATTTGCGACAGTAAAAAATTAATTTGTGAAAAATTTACTATAGAAAAGGAATCCCTGGCGCAATTAAAATTTGCGACAGTAAAAAATTATTTTTTGAAAAATTTACTGTAGAAAAGGCAATCCCTGGCGCAATTAAAATTTGCGACAGTAAAAAATTATTTTTTGCAAAATTTACTATAGAAGAGTCAATCCCTGGCCTATTTAAAATTTGCGACAGTAAAAAAATAATTTTTGAAAAATTTACTATAGAAAAGGCAATCCCTGGCGCAATTAAAATTTGCGACAGTAAAAAATTATTTTTTTGCCAAATTTACTATAGAAAAGGCAATCCCTGGCGCAATTAAAATTTGCGACAGTAAAAAATTATTTTTTGAATAATTTACTATAGAAAAGGCAATCCCTGGCGCAGTTAAAATTTGCGACAGTAAAAAATTATTTTTTGAAAAATTTACTGTAGAAAAGGCAATCCCTGGCGCAATTAAAATTTGCGACAGTAAAAAATTATTTTTTTGCAAAATTTACTATAGAAAAGGCAATCCCTGGCGGATTTAAAATTTGCGACAGTAAAAAATTAATTTGTGAAAAATTTACTATAGAAAAGGCAATCCCTGGCGTAATTAAAATTTGCGTCAGTAAAGAATAATTTTTTGAAAAATTTACTGTAGAAAAGGCAATCCCTGGCGCAATTAAAATTTGCGACAGTAAAAAATTATTTTTTGCAAAATTTACTTTAGAAGAGTCAATCCCTGGCCTATTTAAAATTTGCGACAGTAAAAAATTAATTTTTGAAAAATTTACTATAGAAAAGGCAATCCCTGGCGTAATTAAAATTTGCGACAGTAAAAAATTATTTTTTGCAAAATTTACTGTAGAAGAGTCAATCCCTGGCCTATTTAAAATTTGCGACAGTAAAAAATTAATTTTTGAAAAATTTACTATAGAAAAGGCAATCCCTGGCGCAATTAAAATTTGCGACAGTAAAAAATTATTTTTTTGCCAAATTTACTATAGTAAAGGCAATCCCTGGCGCAATTAAAATTTGCGACAGGAAAAAATTATTTTTTGAATAATTTACTATAGAAAAGGCAATCCCTGGCGCAATTAAAATTTTCGACAGAAAAAAATTATTTTTTGAAAAATTTACTGTAGAAAAGGCAATCCCTGGCGTATTTAAAATTTGCGACAGTATAAAATTAAGTTTTGAAAAATTTACTGTAGAAAAGGCAATGCCTGGCGTATTTAAAATTTGCGACAGTAAAAAATTAATTTGTGAAAAATTTACTATAGAAAAGGAATCCCTGGCGCAATTAAAATTTGCGACAGTAAAAAATTATTTTTTGAAAAATTTACTGTAGAAAAGGCAATCCCTGGCGCAATTAAAATTTGCGACAGTAAAAAATTATTTTTTGCAAAATTTACTATAGAAGAGTCAATCCCTGGCCTATTTAAAATTTGCGACAGTAAAAAAATAATTTTTGAAAAATTTACTATAGAAAAGGCAATCCCTGGCGCAATTAAAATTTGCGACAGTAAAAAATTATTTTTTTGCCAAATTTACTATAGAAAAGGCAATCCCTGGCGCAATTAAAATTTGCGACAGTAAAAAATTATTTTTTGAATAATTTACTATAGAAAAGGCAATCCCTGGCGCAGTTAAAATTTGCGACAGTAAAAAATTATTTTTTGAAAAATTTACTGTAGAAAAGGCAATCCCTGGCGCAATTAAAATTTGCGACAGTAAAAAATTATTTTTTTGCAAAATTTACTATAGAAAAGGCAATCCCTGGCGGATTTAAAATTTGCGACAGTAAAAAATTAATTTGTGAAAAATTTACTATAGAAAAGGCAATCCCTGGCGTAATTAAAATTTGCGTCAGTAAAGAATAATTTTTTGAAAAATTTACTGTAGAAAAGGCAATCCCTGGCGCAATTAAAATTTGCGACAGTAAAAAATTATTTTTTGCAAAATTTACTTTAGAAGAGTCAATCCCTGGCCTATTTAAAATTTGCGACAGTAAAAAATTAATTTTTGAATAATTTACTATAGAAAAGCAATCCCTGGCGCATTTAAAATCTGCGAGAGTAAAAAATTATTTCTTGAATAATTTACTATAGAAAAGGCAATCCCTGGCGTAATTAAAATTTGCGACAGTAAAAAATTAGTTTTTGAATAATTTACTATAGAAAAGTCTATCCCTGGCATAGTTAAAATTTGCGACAGTAAGAAATTAGTTTTTGTAAAATTTACTGTAGAAAATTCAATCCCTGGCGCAATTAAAATTTGCGACAGTAAAAAATTATTTTTTTGCAGAACTTACTATACAAAAGGCAATCCCTGGCGTAATTAAAATTTGCGACAGTAAAAAATTATTTTTTGAAAAATTTACTGTGGAAAAGGCAATCCCTGGCGCAATTAAAATTTGCGACAGTAGAAAATTATTTTTTGAAAAATTTACTGTAGAAAAGGCAATCCCTGGCGCAATTAAAATTTGCGACAGTAAAAAATTATTTTTTTGAATAATTTACTATAGAAAAGGCAATCCCTGGCGGATTTAAAATTTGCGACAATAAAAAATTAATTTTTGAAAAATTTACTATAGAAAAGGCAATCCCTGGCGTAATTAAAATTTGCGACAGTAAAAAATTAGTTTTTGAATAATTTACTATAGAAAAGTCTATCCCTGGCATAGTTAAAATTTGCGACAGTAAGAAATTAGTTTTTGAATAATTTACTATAGAAAAGGCAATCCCTGGCGGATTTAAAATTTGCGACAGTAAAAAATTATTTTTTGAAAAATTTACTATAGAAAACGCAATACCTGGCGTATTTAAAATTTGCGACAGTAAAAAATTAATTTTTGAAAAATTTACTATAGAAAAGGCAATCCTTGGCGGATTTAAAATTTGCGACAGTAAAAAATTATTTTTTGCAAAATTTACTGTAGAAAAGGCAATCCCTGGCGCAATTAAAATTTGCGACAGTAAAAAATTATTTTTTTGAATAATTTACTATAGAAAAGGCAATCCCTGGCGGATTTAAAATTTGCGACAATAAAAAATTAATTTTTGAAAAATTTACTATAGAAAAGGCAATCCCTGGCGTAATTAAAATTTGCGACAGTAAAAAATTAGTTTTTGAATAATTTACTATAGAAAAGTCTATCCCTGGCATAGTTAAAATTTGCGACAGTAAGAAATTAGTTTTTGAATAATTTACTATAGAAAAGGCAATCCCTGGCGGATTTAAAATTTGCGACAGTAAAAAATTAGTTTTTGAATAATTTACTATAGAAAAGGCAATCTCTGGCGTATTTAAAATTTGCGACAGTATAAAATTAATTTTTGAATAATTTACTATAGAAAAGGCAATCTCTGGCGGATTTAAAATTTGCGACAGTAAAAAATTAATTTGTGAAAAATTTACTATAGAAAAGGCAATCCCTGGCGTAATTAAAATTTGCGACAGTAAAAAATTATTTTTTGAATAATTTACTATAGAAAAGGCAATCCCTGGCGTAGTTAAAATTTGCGACAGTAAGAAATTAGTTTTTGAATAATTTTCTATAGAAAAGGCAATCCCTGGCGGATTTAAAATTTGCGACAGTAAAAAATTATTTTTTGAAAAATTTACTATAGAAAAGGCAATACCTGGCGTATTTAAAATTTGCGACAGTAAAAAATTATTTATGCAAAATTTACTATAGAAGTGTCAATCCCTGGCGTATTTAATATTTGCGACAGTAAAAAATTAGTTTTTGAAAAATTTACTATAGAAAAGGCAATCCCTGGCGTAATTAAAATTTGCGACAGTAAAAAATTAATTTTTGAATAATTTACTATAGAAAAGGCAATCCCTGGCGTAGTTAAAATTTGCGACAGTAAGAAATTATTTTTTGAATAATTTACTATAGAAAAGGCAATCCCTGGCGGATTTAAAATTTGCGACAGTACAAAATTATTTTTTGATAAATTTACTATAGAAAAGGCAATCCCTGCGCAATTAAAATTTGCGACAGTAAAAAATTATTTTTTGAATAATTTACTATAGAAATGGCAATCCCCTGGCGCAATTAAAATTTGCGACAGTAGAAAATTATATTTTGAAAAATTTACTATAGAAAAGGTAATCCCTGGCGCAATTAAAATTTTCGACATTAAAAAATTAATTTTTGAAAAATTTACTATAGAAAAGGCAATCCCTGGCGTAATTAAAACTTGCGACAGTAAAAAATTAGTTTTTGAAAAATGTACTGTAGAAAAGGCAATCCCTGGCGTAATTAAAATTTGCGACAGTAAAAAATTATTTTTTGAATAATTTACTATAGAAAAGTCAATCCCTGGCGGATTAAAAGTTTGCGACAGTAAAAAATTAATTTTGAAAAATTTACTATAGAAAAGGCAATCCCTGGCGTAATTAAAATTTGCGACAGTATAAAATTAATTTTTGAAAAATTTACTATAGAAAAGGCAATCCCTGGCGCAATAAAACTTGCGACAGTAAAAAATTATTTTTTGAAAAAATTTACTGTAGAAAAGGCAATCCCAGGCGCAATTAAAAATTTGCGACAGTAAAAAATTATTTTTTGCAAAATTTACTATAGAAGAGGCAATCCCTGGCGTATTTAAAATTTGCGACAGTAAAAAATTAATTTTTGAAAAATTTACTATAGAAAAGGCAATCCCTGGCGTAATTAAAATTTGCGACAGTAGAAAATTAATTTTTGAATAATTTACTATAGAAAAGGCAATCCCTGCGTATTTAAAATTTGCGACAGTAAAAAATTAGTTTTTGAAAAATTTACTATAGAAAAGGCAATCCCTGGCGGATTTAAAATTTGCGACAGTAAAAAATTATTTTTTGCAAAATTTACTGTAGAAAAGGCAGTCCCTGGCGCAATTAAAATTTGCGACAGTAAAAAATTATTTTTTGAATAATTTACTATAGAAAAGGCAATCCCTGGCGGATTTAAAATTTGCGACAGAAAAAAATAATTTTTGAAAAATTTACTATAGAAAAGTCAATCCCTGGCGTAATTAAAATTTGTGACAGTAAAAAATTAGTTTTTGAATAATTTACTATAGAAAAGGCAATCCCTGGCGTATTTAAAATTTGCGACAGTATAAAATTAATTTTTGAAAAATTTACTATAGAAAAGGCAATCCCTGGCGTATTTAAAATTTGCGACAGTAAAAAATTAATTTGTGAAAAATCTACTATAGAAAAGGCAATCCCTGGCGTAATTAAAATTTGCGACAGTAAAAAATTATTTTTTGAAAAATTTACTATAGAAAAGGCAATCCCTGGCGCAATTAAAATTTGCGACAATAAAAAATTATTTTTTGAAAAATTTACTGTAGAATAGGCAATCCCTGGCGCAATTAAAATTTGCGACAGTAAAAAATTATTTTTTGCAAAATTTACTATAGAAGTGTCAATCCCTGGCGTATTTAAAATTTGCGACAGTAAAAAATTAATTTTTGAAAAATTTACTATAGAAAAGGCAATCCCTGGCGTAATTAAAATTTGCGACAGTAAAAAATTAGTTTTTGAATAATTTACTTTAGAAAAGGCAATCCCTGGCGTAGTTAAAATTTGCGACAGTAAGAAATTAGTTTTTGAATAATTTACTATAGAAAAGGCAATCCCTGGCGGATTTAAAATTTGCGACAGTAAAAAATTATTTTTTGAAAAATTTACTATAGAAAAGGCAATCCCTGGCGCAATTAAAATTTGCGACATTAAAAAATTATTTTTTGAATAATTTACTATAGAAAAGGCAATCCCTGGCGCAATTAAAATTTGCGACAGTAGAAAATTATTTTTGAAAAATTTACTATAGAAAAGGCAATCCCTGGCGCAATTAAAATTTCGACAGTAAAAAATTAATTTTTGAAAAATTTACTATAGAAAAGGCAATCCCTGGCGTAATTAAAACTTGCGACAGTAAAAAATTAGTTTTTGAAAAATGTACTGTAGAAAAGGCAATCCCTGGCGGATTTAAAATTTGCGACAGTAAAAAATTAATTTTCGAAAAATTTACTATAGAAAAGGCAATCCCTGGCGTAATTAAAATTTGCGACAGTAAAAAATTATTTTTTGAAAAATTTACTATAGAAAAGGCAATCCCTGGCGTAATTAAAATTTGCAACAGTAAAAAATTATTTTTTGAATAATTTACTATAGAAAAGGCAATCCCTGGCGGATTAAAAGTTTGCGACAGTAAAAAATTAATTTTTGAAAAATTTACTATAGAAAAGGCAATCCCTGGCGTAATTAAAATTTGCGACAGTATAAAATTAATTTTTGCAAAATTTACTATAGAAAAGGCAATCCCTGGCGCAGTTAAAACATGCGACAGTAAAAAATTATTTTTTGAAAAATTTACTGTAGAAAAGGCAATCCCAGGCGCAATTAAAATTTGCGACAGTAAAAAATTATTTTTTGCAAAATTTACTATAGAAGAGGCAATCCCTGGCGTATTTAAAATTTGCGACAGTAAAAAATTAATTTTTGAAAAATTTACTATAGAAAAGGCAATCCCTGGCGCAATTAAAATTTGCTACCGTAAAAAATTATTTTTTGAAAAATTTACTGTAGAAAAGGCAATCCCTGCCGCAATTAAAATTTGCGACAGTAAAAAATTATTTTTTGAAAAATTTACTGTAGAAAAGGCAATCCCTGGCCGATTTAAAATTTGCGACAGTAAAAAATTATTTTTTGAAAAATTTACTATAGAAAAGGCAATCCCTGGCGTAATTAAAATTTGCGACAGTAAAAAATTATTTTTTGCAAAATTTACTATAGAAGAGGCAATCCCTGGCGTATTTAAAATTTGCGACAGTAAAAAATTAATTTTTGAAAAATTTACTATAGAAAAGGCAATCCCTGGCGCAATTAAAATTTGCTACCGTAAAAAATTATTTTTTGAAAAATTTACTGTAGAAAAGGCAATCCCTGCCGCAATTAAAATTTGCGACAGTAAAAAATTATTTTTTGAAAAATTTACTATAGAAAAGGCAATACCTGGCGGATTTAAAATTTGCGACAGTAAAAAATTAATTTTCGAAAAATTTACTATAGAAAAGGCAATCCCTGGCGTAATTAAAATTTGCGACAGTAAAAAATTAATTTTTGAATAATTTACTATAGAAAAGGCAATCTCTACGGATTTTAAATTTGCGACAGTAAAAAATTAATTTTTGAAAAATTTACTATAGAAAAGGTAATCCCTGGCGTAATTAAAATTTGCGACAGTAAAAAATTAGTTTTTGAATAATTTACTATAGAAAAGGCAATCCCTGGTGTAGTTAAAATTTTCGACAGTAAGAAATTAGTTTTTGAATAATTTACTATAGAAAAGGCAATCCCTGGCGGATTTAAAATTTGCGACAGTAAAAAATTATTTTTTGAAAAATTTACTATAGAAAAGGCAATCCCTGGCGCAATTAAAATTTACGACAGTAAAAAATTATTTTTTGAATAATTTACTATAGAAAAGGCAATCCCTGGCGCAATTAAAATTTGCGACAGTAGAAAATTATTTTTTGAAAAATTTACTATAGAAAAGGCAATCCCTGGCGCAATTAAGATTTTCGACAGTAAAAAATTAATTTTTGAAAAATTTACTATAGAAAAGGCAATCCCTGGCGTAATTAAAACTTGCGACAGTAAAAAATTAGTTTTTGAAAAATGTACTGTAGAAAAGGCAATCACTGGCGTAATTAAAATTTGCGACAGTAAAAATTATTTTTTGAATAATTTACTATAGAAGAGGCAATCCCTGGCGGATTAAAAATTTGCGACAGTAAAAAATTTACTATAGAAAAGGCAATCCCTGGCGTAATTAAAATTTGCGACAGTATAAAATTAATTTTTGAAAAATTTACTATAGAAAAGGCAATCCCTGGCGCAATTAAAACTTGCGACAGTAAAAAATTATTTTTTGAAAAATTTACTGTAGAAAAGGCAATCCCTGGCGCAATTAAAATTTGCGACAGTAAAAAATTATTTTTTGAAAAATTTACTATAGATAAGGCAATCCCTGGCGCAATTAAAATTTTCGACAGTAAAAAATTAATTTTTGAAAAATTTACTATAGAAAGGGCAATCCCTGGCGTAATTAAAACTTGCGACAGTAAAAAAATTAGTTTTTGAAAATGTACTGTAGAAAAGGCAATCCCTGGCGTAATTAAAATTTGCGACAGTAAAAAATTATTTTTTGAATAATTTACTATAAAAAGGCAATCCCTGGCGGATTAAAAGTTTGCGACAGTAAAAAATTAATTTTTGAAATATTTACTATAGAAAAGGCAATCCCTGGCGTAATTAAAATTTGCGACAGTATAAAATTAATTTTTGAAAAATTTACTATAGAAAAGGCAATCCCTGGCGTAATTAAAATTTGCCACAGTAAAAAATTAGTTTTTGAATAATTTACTATAGAAAAGGCAATCCCTGGTGTAGTTAAAATTTTCGACAGTAAGAAATTAGTTTTTGAATAATTTATTATAGAAAAGGCAATCCCTGGCGGATTTAAAATTTGCGACAGTAAAAAATTATTTTTTGAAAAATTTACTATAGGAAAGGCAATCCCTGTCGCAATTAAAATTTACGACAGTAAAAAATTATTTTTTGAATAATTTACTATATAAAAGGCAATCCCTGGCGCAATTAAAATTTGCGACAGTAGAAAATTATTTTTTGAATAATTTACTATAGAAAAGGCAATCCCTGGCGGATTTAAAATTTGCGACAGTAAAAAATTATTTTTTGAAAAATTTACTATAGAAAAGGCAATTCCTGGCGTATTTAAAATTTGCGACAGTAAAAAATTAATTTTTGAAAAATTTACTATAGAAAAGGCAATCCCTGGCTTAATTAAAATTTGCGACAGTAAAAAATTAGTTTTTGAATAATTTACTATAGAAAAGGCAATCGCTGGCGTATTTAAAATTTGCGACAGTATAAAATTAATTTTTGAATAATTTACTATAGAAAAGGCAATCCCTGGCGGATTTAAAATTTGCGACAGTAAAAAATTATTTTTTGATAAATTTACTATAGAAAAGGCAATCCCTGGCGCAATTAAAATTTGCGACAGTAAAAAATTATTTTTTGAATAATTTACTATAGAAATGGCAATCCCTGGCGCAATTAAAATTTGCGACAGTAGAAAATTATATTTTGAAAAATTTACTATAGAAAAGGTAATCCCTGGCGCAATTAAAATTTTCGACATTAAAAAATTAATTTTTGAAAAATTTACTATAGAAAAGGCAATCCCTGGCGTAATTAAAACTTGCGACAGTAAAAAATTAGTTTTTGAAAAATGTACTGTAGAAAAGGCAATCCCTGGCGTAATTAAAATTTGCGACAGTAAAAAATTATTTTTTGAATAATTTACTATAGAAAAGCCAATCCCTGGCGGATTTAAAAGTTTGCGACAGTAAAAAATTAATTTTTGAAAAATTTACTATAGAAAAGGCAATCCCTGGCGTAATTAAAATTTGCGACAGTATAAAATTAATTTTTGAAAAATTTACTATAGAAAAGGCAATCCCTGGCGCAATTAAAACTTGCGACAGTAAAAAATTATTTTTTGAAAAATTTACTGTAGAAAAGGCAATCCCAGGCGCAATCAAAATTTGCGACAGTAAAAAATTATTTTTTGCAAAATTTACTATAGAAGAGGCAATCCCTGGCGTATTTAAAATTTGCGACAGTAAAAAATTAATTTTTGAAAAATTTACTATAGAAAAGGCAATCCCTGGCGTAATTAAAATTTGCGACAGTAGAAAATTAATTTTTGAATAATTTACTATAGAAAAGGCAATCCCTGCGGATTTAAAATTTGCGACAGTAAAAAATTAGTTTTTGAAAAATTTACTATAGAAAAGGCAATCCCTGGCGGATTTAAAATTTGCGACAGTAAAAAATTATTTTTTGCAAAATTTACTGTAGAAAAGGCAGTCCCTGGCGCAATTAAAATTTGCGACAGTAAAAAATTATTTTTTGAATAATTTACTATAGAAAAGGCAATCCCTGGCGGATTTAAAATTTGCGACAGAAAAAAATAATTTTTGAAAAATTTACTATAGAAAAGTCAATCCTTGGCGTAATTAAAATTTGCGACAGTAAAAAATTAGTTTTTGAATAATTTACTATATAAAAGGCAATCGCTGGCGTATTTAAAATTTGCGACAGTATAAAATTAATTTTTGAAAAATTTACTATAGAAAAGGCAATCCCTGGCGTATTTAAAATTTGCGACAGCAAAAAATTAATTTGTGAAAAATTTACTATAGAAAAGGCAATCCCTGGCGTAATTAAAATTTGCGACAGTAAAAAATTATTTTTTGAAAAATTTACTATAGAAAAGGCAATCCCTAGCGCAATTAAAATTTGCGACAATAAAAAAATTATTTTTTGAAAAATTTACTGTAGAATAGGCAATCCCTGGCGCAATTAAAATTTGCGACAGTAAAAAATTATTTTTTGCAAAATTTACTATAGAAGTGTCAATCCCTGGCGTATTTAAAATTTGCGACAGTAAAAAATTAATTTTTGAAAAATTTACTATAGAAAAGGCAATCCCTGGCGTAATTAAAATTTGCGACAGTAAAAAATTAGTTTTTGAATAATTTACTTTAGAAAAGGCAATCCCTGGCGTAATTAAAATTTGCGACAGTATAAAATTAATTTTTGCAAAATTTACTATAGAAAAGGCAATCCCTGGCGCAGTTAAAACATGCGACAGTAAAAAATTATTTTTTGAAAAATTTACTGTAGAAAAGGCAATTCCAGGCGCAATTAAAATTTGCGACAGTAAAAAATTATTTTTTGCAAAATTTACTATAGAAGAGGCAATCCCTGGCGTATTTAAAATTTGCGACAGTAAAAAATTAATTTTTGAAAAATTTACTATAGAAAAGGCAATCCCTGGCGCAATTAAAATTTGCTACCGTAAAAAATTATTTTTTGAAAAATTTACTGTAGAAAAGGCAATCCCTGCCGCAATTAAAATTTGCGACAGTAAAAAATTATTTTTTGAAAAATTTACTGTAGAAAAGGCAATCCCTGGCGGATTTAAAATTTGCGACAGTAAAAAATTATTTTTTGAATAATTTACTATAGAAAAGGCAATCCCTGGCGGATTTAAAATTTGCGACAGTAAAAAATTAATTTTCGAAAAATTTACTATAGAAAAGGCAATCCCTGGCGTAATTAAAATTTGCGACAGTAAAAAATTAATTTTTGAATAATTTACTATAGAAAAGGCAATCTCTGCGGATTTTAAATTTGCGACAGTAAAAAATTAATTTTTGAAAAATTTACTATAGAAAAGGTAATCCCTGGCGTAATTAAAATTTGCGACAGTAAAAAATTAGTTTTTGAATAATTTACTATAGAAAAGGCAATCCCTGGTGTAGTTAAAATTTTCGACAGTAAGAAATTAGTTTTTGAATAATTTACTATAGAAAAGGCAATCCCTGGCGGATTTAAAATTTGCGACAGTAAAAAATTATTTTTTGAAAAATTTACTATAGAAAAGGCAATCCCTGGCGCAATTAAAATTTACGACAGTAAAAAATTATTTTTTGAATAATTTACTATAGAAAAGGCAATCCCTGGCGCAATTAAAATTTTCGTCAGTAAAAAATTAATTTTTGAAAAATTTACTATAGAAAAGGCAATCCCTGGCGTAATTAAAACTTGCGACAGTAAAAAATTAGTTTTTGAAAAATGTACTGTAGAAAAGGCAATCACTGGCGCAATTAAAATTTGCGACAGTAAAAATTATTTTTTGAATAATTTACTATAGAAGAGGCAATCCCTGGCGGATTAAAAATTTGCGACAGTAAAAAATTTACTATAGAAAAGGCAATCCCTGGCGTAATTAAAATATGCGACAGTATAAAATTAATTTTTGAAAAATTTACTATAGAAAAGGCAATCCCTGGCGCAATTAAATCTTGCGACAGTAAAAAATTATTTTTTGAAAAATTTACTGTAGAAAAGGCAATCCCTGGCGCAATTAAAATTTGCGACAGTAAAAAATTATTTTTTGAAAAATTTACTATAGAAAAGGCAATCCCTGGCGCAATTAAAATTTTCGACAGTAAAAAATTAATTTTTGAAAAATTTACTATAGAAAAGGCAATCCCTGGCGTAATTAAAACTTGCGACAGTAAAAAAATTATTTTTTGAAAAATGTACTGTAGAAAAGGCAATCCCTGGCGTAATTAAAATTTGCGACAGTAAAAAATTATTTTTTGAATAATTTACTATAGAAAAGGCAATCCCTGGCGGATTAAAAGTTTGCGACAGTAAAAAATTAATTTTTGAAATATTTACTATAGAAAAGGCAATCCCTGGCGTAATTAAAATTTGCGACAGTATAAAATTAATTTTTGAAAAATTTACTATAGAAAAGGCAATCCCTGGCGTAATTAAAATTTGCGACAGTAAAAAATTAGTTTTTGAATAATTTACTATAGAAAAGGCAATCCCTGGCGGATTTAAAATTTGCGACAGTAAAAAGTTATTTTTTGAAAAATTTACTATAGAAAAGGCAATCCCTGGCGCAATTAAAATTTACAACAGTAAAAAATTATTTTTTGAATAATTTACTATATAAAAGGCAATCCCTGGCGCAATTAAAATTTGCGACAGTAGAAAATTATTTTTTGAAAAATTTACTATAGAAAAGGCAATCCCTGGCGCAATTAAAATTTTCGACAGTAAAAAATTAATTTTTGAAAAATTTACTATAGAAAAGGCAATCCCTGGCGTAATTAAAACTTGCGACAGTAAAAAATTAGTTTTTGAAAAATGTACTGTAGAAAAGGCAATCACTGGCGTAATTAAAATTTGCGACAGTAAAAATTATTTTTTGAATAATTTACTATAGAAGAGGCAATCCCTGGCGGATTAAAAGTTTGCGACAGTAAAAAATTTACTATAGAAAAGGCAATCCCTGGCGTAATTAAAATTTGCGACAGTATAAAATTAATTTTTGAAAAATTTACTATAGAAAAGGCAATCCCTGGCGCAATTAAAACTTGCGACAGTAAAAAATTAGTTTTTGAAAAATGTACTGTAGAAAAGGCAATCCCTGGCGCAATTAAAATTTGCCACAGTAGAAAATTATTTTTTGAAAAATTTACTATAGAAAACCTGGCGCAATTAAAATTTTCGATAGTAAAAAATTAATTTTTGAAAAATTTACTATAGAAAAGGCAATCCCTGGCGTAATTAAAACTTGCGACAGTAAAAACTTAGTTTTTGAAAAATGTACTGTAGAAAAGGCAATCACTGGCGTAATTAAAATTTGCGACAGTAAAAATTATTTTTTGAATAATTTACTATAGAAAAGGCAATCCCTGGCGGATTAAAAATTTGCGACAGTAAAAAATTTACTATAGAAAAGGCAATCCCTGGCGTAATTAAAATTTGCGACAGTATAAAATTAATTTTTGAAAAATTTACTATAGAAAAGGCAATCCCTGGCGCAATTAAAACTTGCGACAGTAAAAAATTATTTTTTGAAAAATTTACTGTAGAAAAGGCAATCCCTGGCGCAATTAAAATTTGCGACAGTAAAAAATTATTTTTTGCAAAATTTACTATAGAAGAGGCAATACCTGGCGTATTTAAAATTTGCGACAGTAAAAAATTAATTTTTGAAAAATTTACTATAGAAAAGGCAATCCCTGGCGCAATTAAAATTTGCGACATTAAAAAATTATTTTTTGAAAAATTCACTGTAGAAAAGGCAATCCCTGCCGCAATTAAAACTTGCGACAGTAAAAAATTATTTTTTGAAAAATTTACTATAGAAAAGGCAATCCCTGGCGTAATTAAAACTTGCGACAGTAAAAAATTATTCTTTGAAAAATTTACTATAGAAAAGGCAATCCCTGGCGGATTTAAAATTTGCGACAGTAAAAATTAATTTTTTGAATAATTTACTATAGAAGAGGCAATCCCTGGAGGATTAAAAATTTGCGACAGTAAAAAATTTACTATAGAAAAGGCAATCCCTGGCGTAATTAAAATTTGCGACAGTATAAAATTATTTTTTGAATAATTTACTATAGAAAAGGCAATCCCTGGCGGATTTAAAATTTGCGAAAGAAAAAATTAATTTTTGAAAAATTTACTATAGAAAAGGCAATCCCTGGCGTAATTAAAATTTGCGACAGTAGAAAATTAATTTTTGTATAATATACTATAGAAAAGGCAATCCCTGCGGATTTAAAATTTGCGACAGTAAAAAATTAATTTTTGAAAAATTTACTATAGAAAAGGCAATCCCTGGCGGATTTAAAATTTGCGACAGTAAAAAATTATTTTTTGAAAAATTTACTGTAGAAAAGGCAATCCCTGGCGCAATTAAAAATTGCGACAGTAAAAAATTATTTTTTGAATAATTTACTATAGAAAAGGCAATCCCTGGCGGATTTAAAATTTGCGACAGTAAAAAATTAATTTTTGAAAAATTTACTGTAGAAAAGGCAATCCCTGGCGTAATTAAAACTTGCGACAGTAAAAAATTAGTTTTTGAAAAATGTACTGTAGAAAAGGCAATCCCTGGCGCAATTAAAATTTGCGACAGTAGAAAATTATTTTTTGAAAAATTTACTATAGAAAACCTGGCGCAATTAAAATTTTCGACAGTATAAAATTAATTTTTGAAAAATTTACTATAGAAAAGGCAATCCCTGGCGCAATTAAATCTTGCGACAGTAAAAAATTAGTTTTTGAAAAATGTACTGTAGAAAAGGCAATCCCTGGCGCAATTAAAATTTGCGACAGTAGAAAATTATTTTTTGAAAAATTTACTATAGAAAAGGCAATCCCTGGCGCAATTAAAATTTTCGACAGTAAAAAATTAATTTTTGAAAAATTTACTATAGAAAAGGCAATCCCTGGCGTAATTAAAACTTGCGACAGTAAAAAAATTATTTTTTGAAAAATGTACTGTAGAAAAGGCAATCCCTGGCGTAATTAAAATTTGCGACAGTAAAAAATTATTTTTTGAATAATTTACTATAGAAAAGGCAATCCCTGGCGGATTAAAAGTTTGCGACAGTAAAAAATTAATTTTTGAAATATTTACTATAGAAAAGGCAATCCCTGGCGTAATTAAAATTTGCGACAGTATAAAATTAATTTTTGAAAAATTTACTATAGAAAAGGCAGTCCCTGGCGTAATTAAAATTTGCGACAGTAAAAAATTAGTTTTTGAATAATTTACTATAGAAAAGGCAATCCCTGGCGGATTTAAAATTTGCGACAGTAAAAAGTTATTTTTTGAAAAATTTACTATAGAAAAGGCAATCCCTGGCGCAATTAAAATTTACAACAGTAAAAAATTATTTTTTGAATAATTTACTATATAAAAGGCAATCCCTGGCGCAATTAAAATTTGCGACAGTAGAAAATTATTTTTTGAAAAATTTACTATAGAAAAGGCAATCCCTGGCGCAATTAAAATTTTCGACAGTAAAAAATTAATTTTTGAAAAATTTACTATAGAAAAGGCAATCCCTGGCGTAATTAAAACTTGCGACAGTAAAAAATTAGTTTTTGAAAAATGTACTGTAGAAAAGGCAATCACTGGCGTAATTAAAATTTGCGACAGTAAAAATTATTTTTTGAATAATTTACTATAGAAGAGGCAATCCCTGGCGGATTAAAAGTTTGCGACAGTAAAAAATTTACTATAGAAAAGGCAATCCCTGGCGTAATTAAAATTTGCGACAGTATAAAATTAATTTTTGAAAAATTTACTATAGAAAAGGCAATCCCTGGCGCAATTAAAACTTGCGACAGTAAAAAATTAGTTTTTGAAAAATGTACTGTAGAAAAGGCAATCCCTGGCGCAATTAAAATTTGCGACAGTAGAAAATTATTTTTTGAAAAATTCACTATAGAAAACCTGGCGCAATTAAAATTTTCGATAGTAAAAAAATAATTTTTGAAAAATTTACTATAGAAAAGGCAATCCCTGGCGTAATTAAAACTTGCGACAGTAAAAACTTAGTTTTTGAAAAATGTACTGTAGAAAAGGCAATCACTGGCGTAATTAAAATTTGCGACAGTAAAAATTATTTTTTGAATAATTTACTATAGAAAAGGCAATCCCTGGCGGATTAAAAATTTGCGACAGTAAAAAATTTACTATAGAAAAGGCAATCCCTGGCGTAATTAAAATTTGCGACAGTATAAAATTAATTTTTGAAAAATTTACTATAGAAAAGGCAATCCCTGGCGCAATTAAAACTTGCGACAGTAAAAAATTATTTTTTGAAAAATTTACTGTAGAAAAGGCAATCCCTGGCGCAATTAAAATTTGCGACAGTAAAAAATTATTTTTTGCAAAATTTACTATAGAAGAGGCAATACCTGGCGTATTTAAAATTTGCGACAGTAAAAAATTAATTTTTGAAAAATTTACTATAGAAAAGGCAATCCCTGGCGCAATTAAAATTTGCGACATTAAAAAATTATTTTTTGAAAAATTCACTGTAGAAAAGGCAATCCCTGCCGCAATTAAAACTTGCGACAGTAAAAAATTATTTTTTGAAAAATTTACTATAGAAAAGGCAATCCCTGGCGTAATTAAAACTTGCGACAGTAAAAAATTATTCTTTGAAAAATTTACTATAGAAAAGGCAATCCCTGGCGGATTTAAAATTTGCGACAGTAAAAATTATTTTTTGAATAATTTACTATAGAAGAGGCAATCCCTGGAGGATTAAAAATTTGCGACAGTAAAAAATTTACTATAGAAAAGGCAATACCTGGCGTAATTAAAATTTGCGACAGTATAAAATTATTTTTTGAATAATTTACTATAGAAAAGGCAATCCCTGGCGGATTTAAAATTTGCGACAGAAAAAATTAATTTTTGAAAAATTTACTATAGAAAAGGCAATCCCTGGCGTAATTAAAATTTGCGACAGTAGAAAATTAATTTTTGTATAATATACTATAGAAAAGGCAATCCCTGCGGATTTAAAATTTGCGACAGTAAAAAATTAATTTTTGAAAAATTTACTATAGAAAAGGCAATCCCTGGCGGATTTAAAATTTGCGACAGTAAAAAATTATTTTTTGAAAAATTTACTGTAGAAAAGGCAATCCCTGGCGCAATTAAAATTTGCGACAGTAAAAAATTATTTTTTGAATAATTTACTATAGAAAAGGCAATCCCTGGCGGATTTAAAATTTGCGACAGTAAAAAATTAATTTTTGAAAAATTTACTGTAGAAAAGGCAATCCCTGGCGTAATTAAAACTTGCGACAGTAAAAAATTAGTTTTTGAAAAATGTACTGTAGAAAAGGCAATCACTGGCGTAATTAAAATTTGCGACAGTAAAAATTATTTTTTGAATATTTTACTATAGAAGAGGCAATCCCTGGAGGATTAAAAATTTGCGACAGTAAAAAATTTACTATAGAAAAGGCAATCCCTGGCGTAATTAAAATTTGCGACAGTATAAAATTAATTTTTGAAAAATTTACTATAGAAAAGGCAATCCCTGGCGTAATTAAAACTTGCGACAGTAAAAAATTAGTTTTTGAAAAATGTACTGTAGAAAAGGCAATCCCTGGCGCAATTAAAATTTGCGACAGTAGAAAATTATTTTTTGAAAAATTTACTATAGAAAACCTGGCGCAATTAAAATTTTCGACAGTAAAAAATTAATTTTTGAAAAATTTACTATAGAAAAGGCAATCCCTGGCGTAATTAAAACTTGCGACAGTAAAAAATTAGTTTTTGAAAAATGTAATGTAGAAAAGGCAATCCCTGGCGCAATTAAAACTTGCGACAGTAAAAAATTAATTTTTGAAAAATTTACTATAGATAAGGCAATCCCTGGCGCAATTAAAATTTGCGACATTAAAAAATTATTTTTTGAAAAATTCACTGTAGAAAAGGCAATCCCTGCCGCAATTAAAATTTGCGACAGTAAAAAATTATTTTTTGAAAAATTTACTGTAGAAAAGGCAATCCCTGGCGGATTTAAAATTTGCGACAGTAAAAAATTATTTTTTGAATATTTTACTATAGAAGAGGCAATCCCTGGAGGATTAAAAATTTGCGACAGTAAAAAATTTACTATAGAAAAGGCAATCCCTGGCGTAATTAAAATTTGCGACAGTATAAAATTAATTTTTGAAAAATTTACTATAGAAAAGGCAATCCCTGGCGCAATTAAAACTTGCGACAGTAAAAAATTAGTTTTTGAAAAATGTACTGTAGAAAAGGCAATCCCTGGCGCAATTAAAATTTTCGACAGTAGAAAATTATTTTTTGAAAAATTTACTATAGAAAACCTGGCGCAATTAAAATTTTCGACAGTATAAAATTAATTTTTGAAAAATTTACTATAGAAAAGGCAATCCCTGGCGCAATTAAATCTTGCGACAGTAAAAAAGTATTTTTTGAAAAATTTACTGTAGAAAAGGCAATCCCTGGCGCAATTAAAATTTGCGACAGTAAAAAATTATTTTTTGAAAAATTTACTATAGAAAAGGCAATCCCTGGCGCAATTAAAATTTTCGACAGTAAAAAATTAATTTTTGAAAAATTTACTATAGAAAAGGCAATCCCTGGCGTAATTAAAACTTGCGACAGTAAAAAAATTATTTTTTGAAAAATGTACTGTAGAAAAGGCAATCCCTGGCGTAATTAAAATTTGCGACAGTAAAAAATTATTTTTTGAATAATTTACTATAGAAAAGGCAATCCCTGGCGGATTAAAAGTTTGCGACAGTAAAAAATTAATTTTTGAAATATTTACTATAGAAAAGGCAATCCCTGGCGTAATTAAAATTTGCGACAGTATAAAATTAATTTTTGAAAAATTTACTATAGAAAAGGCAATCCCTGGCGTAATTAAAATTTGCGACAGTAAAAAATTAGTTTTTGAATAATTTACTATAGAAAAGGCAATCCCTGGCGGATTTAAAATTTGCGACAGTAAAAAGTTATTTTTTGAAAAATTTACTATAGAAAAGGCAATCCCTGGCGCAATTAAAATTTACAACAGTAAAAAATTATTTTTTGAATAATTTACTATATAAAAGGCAATCCCTGGCGCAATTAAAATTTGCGACAGTAGAAAATTATTTTTTGAAAAATTTACTATAGAAAAGGCAATCCCTGGCGCAATTAAAATTTTCGACAGTAAAAAATTAATTTTTGAAAAATTTACTATAGAAAAGGCAATCCCTGGCGTAATTAAAACTTGCGACAGTAAAAAATTAGTTTTTGAAAAATGTACTGTAGAAAAGGCAATCACTGGCGTAATTAAAATTTGCGACAGTAAAAATTATTTTTTGAATAATTTACTATAGAAGAGGCAATCCCTGGCGGATTAAAAGTTTGCGACAGTAAAAAATTTACTATAGAAAAGGCAATCCCTGGCGTAATTAAAATTTGCGACAGTATAAAATTAATTTTTGAAAAATTTACTATAGAAAAGGCAATCCCTGGCGCAATTAAAACTTGCGACAGTAAAAAATTAGTTTTTGAAAAATGTACTGTAGAAAAGGCAATCATCCCTGGCGCAATAAAAATTTGCGACAGTAGAAAATTATTTTTTGAAAAATTTACTATAGAAAACCTGGCGCAATTAAAATTTTCGATAGTAAAAAATTAATTTTTGAAAAATTTACTATAGAAAAGGCAATCCCTGGCGTAATTAAAACTTGCGACAGTAAAAACTTAGTTTTTGAAAAATGTACTGTAGAAAAGGCAATCACTGGCGTAATTAAAATTTGCGACAGTAAAAATTATTTTTTGAATAATTTACTATAGAAAAGGCAATCCCTGGCGGATTAAAAATTTGCGACAGTAAAAAATTTACTATAGAAAAGGCAATCCCTGGCGTAATTAAAATTTGCGACAGTATAAAATTAATTTTTGAAAAATTTACTATAGAAAAGGCAATCCCTGGAGCAATTAAAACTTGCGACAGTAAAAAATTATTTTTTGAAAAATTTACTGTAGAAAAGGCAATCCCTGGCGCAATTAAAATTTGCGACAGTAAAAAATTATTTTTTGCAAAATTTACTATAGAAGAGGCAATACCTGGCGTATTTAAAATTTGCGACAGTAAAAAATTAATTTTTGAAAAATTTACTATAGAAAAGGCAATCCCTGGCGCAATTAAAATTTGCGACATTAAAAAATTATTTTTTGAAAAATTCACTGTAGAAAAGGCAATCCCTGCCGCAATTAAAACTTGCGACAGTAAAAAATTATTTTTTGAAAAATTTACTATAGAAAAGGCAATCCCTGGCGTAATTAAAACTTGCGACAGTAAAAAATTATTCTTTGAAAAATTTACTATAGAAAAGGCAATCCCTGGCGGATTTAAAATTTGCGACAGTAAAAATTATTTTTTGAATAATTTACTATAGAAGAGGCAATCCCTGGAGGATTAAAAATTTGCGACAGTAAAAAATTTACTATAGAAAAGCCAATACCTGGCGTAATTAAAATTTGCGACAGTATAAAATTATTTTTTGAATAATTTACTATAGAAAAGGCAATCCCTGGCGGATTTAAAATTTGCGACAGAAAAAATTAATTTTTGAAAAATTTACTATAGAAAAGGCAATCCCTGGCGTAATTAAAATTTGCGACAGTAGAAAATTAATTTTTGTATAATATACTATAGAAAAGGCAATCCCTGCGGATTTAAAATTTGCGACAGTAAAAAATTAATTTTTGAAAAATTTACTATAGAAAAGGCAATCCCTGGCGGATTTAAAATTTGCGACAGTAAAAAATTATTTTTTGAAAAATTTACTGTAGAAAAGGCAATCCCTGGCGCAATTAAAATTTGCGACAGTAAAAAATTATTTTTTGAATAATTTACTATAGAAAAGGCAATCCCTGGCGGATTTAAAATTTGCGACAGTAAAAAATTAATTTTTGAAAAATTTACTGTAGAAAAGGCAATCCCTGGCGTAATTAAAACTTGCGACAGTAAAAAATTAGTTTTTGAAAAATGTACTGTAGAAAAGGCAATCACTGGCGTAATTAAAATTTGCGACAGTAAAAATTATTTTTTGAATATTTTACTATAGAAGAGGCAATCCCTGGAGGATTAAAAATTTGCGACAGTAAAAAATTTACTATAGAAAAGGCAATCCCTGGCGTAATTAAAATTTGCGACAGTATAAAATTAATTTTTGAAAAATTTACTATAGAAAAGGCAATCCCTGGCGCAATTAAAACTTGCGACAGTAAAAAATTAGTTTTTGAAAAATGTACTGTAGAAAAGGCAATCCCTGGCGCAATTAAAATTTGCGACAGTAGAAAATTATTTTTTGAAAAATTTACTATAGAAAACCTGGCGCAATTAAAATTTTCGACAGTAAAAAATTAATTTTTGAAAAATTTACTATAGAAAAGGCAATCCCTGGCGTAATTAAAACTTGCGACAGTAAAAAATTAGTTTTTGAAAAATGTACTGTAGAAAAGGCAATCCCTGGCGCAATTAAAACTTGCGACAGTAAAAAATTAATTTTTGAAAAATTTACTATAGATAAGGCAATCCCTGGCGCAATTAAAATTTGCGACATTAAAAAATTATTTTTTGAAAAATTCACTGTAGAAAAGGCAATCCCTGCCGCAATTAAAATTTGCGACAGTAAAAAATTATTTTTTGAAAAATTTACTGTAGAAAAGGCAATCCCTGGCGGATTTAAAATTTGCGACAGTAAAAAATTATTTTTTGAATAATTTACTATAGAAAAGGCAATCCCTGGCGGATTTAAAATTTGCGACAGAAAAAATTAATTTTTGAAAAATTTACTATAGAAAAGGCAATCCCTGGCGTAATTAAAATTTGCGACAGTAGAAAATTAATTTTTGAATAATTTACTATAGAAAAGGCAATCCCTGCGGATTTAAAATTTGCGACAGTAAAAAATTAATTTTTGAAAAATTTACTATAGAAAAGGCAATCCCTGGCGGATTTAAAATTTGCGACAGTAAAAAATTATTTTTTGAAAAATTTACTATAGAAAAGGCAATCCCTGGCGCAATTAAAACTTGCGACAGTAAAAAATTATTTTTTGAATAATTTACTATAGAAAAGGCAATCCCTGGCGGATTTAAAATTTGCGACAGTAAAAAATTAATTTTTGAAAAATTTACTATAGAAAAGGCAATCCCTGGCGTAATTAAAACTTGCGACAGTAAAAAATTAGTTTTTGAAAAATGTACTGTAGAAAAGGCAATCACTGGCGTAATTAAAATTTGCGACAGTAAAAATTATTTTTTGAATAATTTACTATAGAAGAGGCAATCCCTGGCGGATTAAAAATTTGCGACAGTAAAAAATTTACTATAGAAAAGGCAATCCCTGGCGTAATTAAAATTTGCGACAGTATAAAATTAATTTTTGAAAAATTTACTATAGAAAAGGCAATCCCTGGCCCAATAAAAACTTGCGACAGTAAAAAATTAGTTTTTGAAAAATGTACTGTAGAAAAGGCAATCCCTGGCGCAATTAAAATTTGCGACAGTGGAAAATTATTTTTTGAAAAATTTACTATAGAAAACCTGGCGCAATTAAAATTTTCGACAGTAAAAAGTTAATTTTTGAAAAATTTACTATAGAAAAGGCAATCCCTGGCGTAATTAAAACTTGCGACAGTAAAAAATTAGTTTTTGAAAAATGTACTGTAGAAAAGGCAATCACTGGCGTAATTAAAATTTGCGACAGTAAAAATTATTTTTTGAATAATTTACTATAGAAAAGGCAATCCCTGGCGGATTAAAAATTTGCGACAGAAAAAATTAATTTTTGAAAAATTTACTATAGAAAAGGCAATCCCTGGCGGATTTAAAATTTGCGACAGAAAAAATTAATTTTTGAAAAATTTACTATAGAAAAGGCAATCCCTGGCGTAATTAAAATTTGCGACAGTAGAAAATTAATTTTTGAATAATTTACTATAGAAAAGGCAATCCCTGCGGATTTAAAATTTGCGACAGTAAAAAATTTTTTTGCAAAATTTACTATAGGAGAGGCAATACCTGGCGTATTTAAAATTTGCGACAGTAAAAAATTAATTTTTGAAAAATTTACTATAGAAAAGGCAATCCCTGGCGCAATTAAAATTTGCGACATTAAAAAATTATTTTTTGAAAAATTCACTGTAGAAAAGGCAATCCCTGCCGCAATTAAAATTTGCGACAGTAAAAAATTATTTTTTGAAAAATTTACTGTAGAAAAGGCAATCCCTGGCGGATTTAAAATTTGCGACAGTAAAAAATTATTTTTTGAATAATTTACTATAGAAAAGGCAATCCCTGGCGGATTTAAAATTTGCGACAGAAAAAATTAATTTTTGAAAAATTTACTATAGAAAAGGCAATCCCTGGCGTAATTAAAATTTGCGACAGTAGAAAATTAATTTTTGAATAATTTACTATAGAAAAGGCAATCCCTGCGGATTTAAAATTTGCGACAGTAAAAAATTAGTTTTTGAAAAATTTACTATAGAAAAGGCAATCCCTGGCGGATTTAAAATTTGCGGCAGTAAAAAATTATTTTTTGAAAACTTTACTATAGAAAAGGCAATCCCTGGCGTAATTAAAATTTGCGACAGTAGAAAATTAATTTTTGAATAATTTACTATAGAAAAGGCAATCCCTGCGGATTTAAAATTTGCGACAGTAAGAAATTAGTTTTTGAATAATTTACTATAGAAAAGGCAATCCCTGGCGGATTTAAAATTTGCGACAGTAAAAAATTATTTTTTGAAAAATTTACTATAGAAAAGGCAATCCCTGGCGCAATTGAAATTTGCGACATTAAAAAATTATTTTTTGAATAATTTACTATAGAAAAGGCAATCCCCGGCGCAATTAAAATTTGCGACAGTAGAAAATTATTTTTTGAAAAATTTACTATAGAAAAGGCAATCCCTGGCGCAATTAAAATTTTCGACAGTAAAAAATTAATTTTTGAAAAATTTACTATAGAAAAGGCAATCCCTGGCGTAATTAAAACTTGCGACAGTAAAAAATTAGTTTTTGAAAAATGTACTGTAGAAAAGGCAATCCCTGGCGGATTTAAAATTTGCGACAGTAAAAAATTAATTTTCGAAAAATTTACTATAGAAAAGGCAATCCCTGGCGTAATTAAAATTTGCGACAGTAAAAAATTATTTTTTGAAAAATTTACTATAGAAAAGGCAATCCCTGGCGTAATTAAAATTTGCAACAGTAAAAAATTATTTTTTGAATAATTTACTATAGAAAAGGCAATCCCTGGCGGATTAAAAGTTTGCGACAGTAAAAAATTAATTTTTGAAAAATTTACTATAGAAAAGGCAATCCCTGGCGTAATTAAAATTTGCGACAGTATAAAATTAATTTTTGCAAAATTTACTATAGAAAAGGCAATCCCTGGCGCAGTTAAAACATGCGACAGTAAAAAATTATTTTTTGAAAAATTTACTGTAGAAAAGGCAATCCCAGGCGCAATTAAAATTTGCGACAGTAAAAAATTATTTTTTGCAAAATTTACTATAGAAGAGGCAATCCCTGGCGAATTTAAAATTTGCGACAGTAAAAAATTAATTTTTGAAAAATTTACTATAGAAAAGGCAATCCCTGGCGCAATTAAAATTTGCTACCGTAAAAAATTATTTTTTGAAAAATTTACTGTAGAAAAGGGAATCCCTGCCGCAATTAAAATTTGCGACAGTAAAAAATTATTTTTTGAAAAATTTACTGTAGAAAAGGCAATCCCTGGCCGATTTAAAATTTGCGACAGTAAAAAATTATTTTTTGAATAATTTACTATAGAAAAGGCAATACCTGGCGGATTTAAAATTTGCGACAGTAAAAAATTAATTTTCGAAAAATTTACTATAGAAAAGGCAATCCCTGGCGTAATTAAAATTTGCGACAGTAAAAATTAATTTTTGAATAATTTACTATAGAAAAGGCAATCTCTGCGGATTTTAAATTTGCGACAGTAAAAAATTAATTTTTGAAAAATTTACTATAGAAAAGGTAATCCCTGGCGTAATTAAAATTTGCGACAGTAAAAAATTAGTTTTTGAATAATTTACTATAGAAAAGGCAATCCCTGGTGTAGTTAAAATTTTCGACAGTAAGAAATTAGTTTTTGAATAATTTACTATAGAAAAGGCAATCCCTGGCGGATTTAAAATTTGCGACAGTAAAAAATTATTTTTTGAAAAATTTACTATAGAAAAGGCAATCCCTGGCGCAATTAAAATTTGCGACAGTAAAAATTATTTTTTGAATAATTTACTATAGAAGAGGCAATCCCTGGCGGATTAAAAATTTGCGACAGTAAAAAATTTACTATAGAAAAGGCAATCCCTGGCGTAATTAAAATTTGCGACAGTATAAAATTAATTTTTGAAAAATTTACTATAGAAAAGGCAATCCCTGGCGCAATTAAAACTTGCGACAGTAAAAAATTATTTTTTGAAAAATTTACTGTAGAAAAGGCAATCCCTGGCGCAATTAAAATTTGCGACAGTAAAAAATTATTTTTTGAAAAATTTACTATAGATAAGGCAATCCCTGGCGCAATTAAAATTTTCGACAGTAAAAAATTAATTTTTGAAAAATTTACTATAGAAAGGGCAATCCCTGGCGTAATTAAAACTTGCGACAGTAAAAAAATTAGTTTTTGAAAATGTACTGTAGAAAAGGCAATCCCTGGCGTAATTAAAATTTGCGACAGTAAAAAATTATTTTTTGAATAATTTACTATAAAAAGGCAATCCCTGGCGGATTAAAAGTTTGCGACAGTAAAAAATTAATTTTTGAAATATTTACTATAGAAAAGGCAATCCCTGGCGTTATTAAAATTTGCGACAGTATAAAATTAATTTTTGAAAAATTTACTATAGAAAAGGCAATCCCTGGCGTAATTAAAATTTGCCACAGTAAAAAATTAGTTTTTGAATAATTTACTATAGAAAAGGCAATCCCTGGTGTAGTTAAAATTTTCGACAGTAAGAAATTAGTTTTTGAATAATTTACTATAGAAAAGGCAATCCCTGGCGGATTTAAAATTTGCGACAGTAAAAAATTATTTTTTGAAAAATTTACTATAGAAAAGGCAATCCCTGTCGCAATTAAAATTTACGACAGTAAAAAATTATTTTTTGAATAATTTACTATATAAAAGGCAATCCCTGGCGCAATTAAAATTTGCGGCAGTAGAAAATTATTTTTTGAATAATTTACTATAGAAAAGGCAATCCCTGGCGGATTTAAAATTTGCGACAGTAAAAAATTATTTTTTGAAAAATTTACTATAGAAAAGGCAATACCTGGCGTATTTAAAATTTGCGACAGTAAAAAATTAATTTTTGAAAAATTTACTATAGAAAAGGCAATCCCTGGCGTAATTAAAATTTGCGACAGTAAAAAATTAGTTTTTGAATAATTTACTATAGAAAAGGCAATCGCTGGCGTATTTAAAATTTGCGACAGTATAAAATTAATTTTTGAATAATTTACTATAGAAAAGGCAATCCCTGGCGGATTTAAAATTTGCGACAGTAAAAAATTATTTTTTGATAAATTTACTATAGAAAAGGCAATCCCTGGCGCAATTAAAATTTGCGTCAGTAAAAAATTATTTTTTGAATAATTTACTATAGAAATGGCAATCTCTGGCGCAATTAAAATTTGCGACAGTAGAAAATTATATTTTGAAAAATTTACTATAGAAAAGGTAATCCCTGGCGCAACTAAAATTTTCGACATTAAAAAATTAATTTTTGAAAAATTTACTATAGAAAAGGCAATCCCTGGCGTAATTAAAACTTGCGACAGTAAAAAATTAGTTTTTGAAAAATGTACTGTAGAAAAGGCAATCCCTGGCGTAATTAAAATTTGCGACAGTAAAAAATTATTTTTTGAATAATTTACTATAGAAAAGCCAATCCCTGGCGGATTAAAAGTTTGCGACAGTAAAAAATTAATTTTTGAAAAATTTACTATAGAAAAGGCAATCCCTGGCGTAATTAAAATTTGCGACAGTATAAAATTAATTTTTGAAAAATTTACTATAGAAAAGGCAATCCCTGGCGCAATTAAAACTTGCGACAGTAAAAAATTATTTTTTGAAAAATTTACTGTAGAAAAGGCAATCCCAGGCGCAATTAAAATTTGCGACAGTAAAAAATTATTTTTTGCAAAATTTACTATAGAAGAGGCAATCCCTGGCGTATTTAAAATTTGCGACAGTAAAAAATTAATTTTTGAAAAATTTACTATAGAAAAGGCAATCCCTGGCGTAATTAAAATTTGCGACAGTAGAAAATTAATTTTTGAATAATTTACTATAGAAAAGGCAATCCCTGCGGATTTAAAATTTGCGACAGTAAAAAATTAGTTTTTGAAAAATTTACTATAGAAAAGGCAATCCCTGGCGGATTTAAAATTTGCGACAGTAAAAAATTATTTTTTGCAAAATTTACTGTAGAAAAGGCAGTCCCTGGCGCAATTAAAATTTGCGACAGTAAAAAATTATTTTTTGAATAATTTACTATAGAAAAGGCAATCCCTGGCGGATTTAAAATTTGCGACAGAAAAAAATAATTTTTGAAAAATTTACTATAGAAAAGTCAATCCCTGGCGTAATTAAAATTTGCGACAGTAAAAAATTAGTTTTTGAATAATTTACTATATAAAAGGCAATCGCTGGCGTATTTAAAATTTGCGACAGTATAAAATTAATTTTTGAAAAATTTACTATAGAAAAGGCAATCCCTGGCGTATTTAAAATTTGCGACAGTAAAAAATTAATTTGTGAAATATTTACTATAGAAAAGGCAATCTCTGGCGTAATTAAAATTTGCGACAGTAAAAAATTATTTTTTGAAAAATTTACTATAGAAAAGGCAATCCCTAGCGCAATTAAAATTTGCGACAATAAAAAATTATTTTTTGAAAAATTTACTGTAGAATAGGCAATCCCTGGCGCAATTAAAATTTGCGACAGTAAAAAATTATTTTTTGCAAAATTTACTATAGAAGTGTCAATCCCTGGCGTATTTAAAATTTGCGACAGTAAAAAATTAATTTTTGAAAAATTTACTATAGAAAAGGCAATCCCTGGCGTAATTAAAATTTGCGACAGTAAAAAATTAGTTTTTGAATAATTTACTTTAGAAAAGGCAATCCCTGGCGTAATTAAAATTTGCGACAGTATAAAATTAATTTTTGCAAAATTTACTATAGAAAAGGCAATCCCTGGCGCAGTTAAAACATGCGACAGTAAAAAATTATTTTTTAAAAAATTTACTATAGAAAAGGCAATCCCTGGCGGATTTAAAATTTGCGACAGTAAAAAATTATTTTTTGAATAATTTACTATAGAAAAGGCAATCCCTGGCGCAATTAAAATTTGCGACAGTAAAAAATTTTTTTGCAAAATTTACTATAGGAGAGGCAATACCTGGCGTATTTAAAATTTGCGACAGTAAAAAATTAATTTTTGAAAAATTTACTATAGAAAAGGCAATCCCTGGCGCAATTAAAATTTGCGACATTAAAAAATTATTTTTTGAAAAATTCACTGTAGAAAAGGCAATCCCTGCCGCAATTAAAATTTGCGACAGTAAAAAATTATTTTTTGAAAAATTTACTGTAGAAAAGGCAATCCCTGGCGGATTTAAAATTTGCGACAGTAAAAAATTATTTTTTGAATAATTTACTATAGAAAAGGCAATCCCTGGCGGATTTAAAATTTGCGACAGAAAAAATTAATTTTTGAAAAATTTACTATAGAAAAGGCAATCCCTGGCGTAATTAAAATTTGCGACAGTAGAAAATTAATTTTTGAATAATTTACTATAGAAAAGGCAATCCCTGCGGATTTAAAATTTGCGACAGTAAAAAATTAGTTTTTGAAAAATTTACTATAGAAAAGGCAATCCCTGGCGGATTTAAAATTTGCGGCAGTAAAAAATTATTTTTTGAAAACTTTACTATAGAAAAGGCAATCCCTGGCGTAATTAAAATTTGCGACAGTAGAAAATTAATTTTTGAATAATTTACTATAGAAAAGGCAATCCCTGCGGATTTAAAATTTGCGACAGTACGAAATTAGTTTTTGAATAATTTACTATAGAAAAGGCAATCCCTGGCGGATTTAAAATTTGCGACAGTAAAAAATTATTTTTTGAAAAATTTACTATAGAAAAGGCAATCCCTGGCGCAATTGAAATTTGCGACATTAAAAAATTATTTTTTGAATAATTTACTATAGAAAAGGCAATCCCTGGCGCAATTAAAATTTGCGACAGTAGAAAATTATTTTTTGAAAAATTTACTATAGAAAAGGCAATCCCTGGCGCAATTAAAATTTTCGACAGTAAAAAATTAATTTTTGAAAAATTTACTATAGAAAAGGCAATCCCTGGCGTAATTAAAACTTGCGAAAGTAAAAAATTAGTTTTTGAAAAATGTACTGTAGAAAAGGCAATCCCTGGCGGATTTAAAATTTGCGACAGTAAAAAATTAATTTTCGAAAAATTTACTATAGAAAAGGCAATCCCTGGCGTAATTAAAATTTGCGACAGTAAAAAATTATTTTTTGAAAAATTTACTATAGAAAAGGCAATCCCTGGCGTAATTAAAATTTGCAACAGTAAAAAATTATTTTTTGAATAATTTACTATAGAAAAGGCAATCCCTGGCGGATTAAAAGTTTGCGACAGTAAAAAATTAATTTTTGAAAAATTTACTATAGAAAAGGCAATCCCTGGCGTAATTAAAATTTGCGACAGTATAAAATTAATTTTTGCAAAATTTACTATAGAAAAGGCAATCCCTGGCGCAGTTAAAACATGCGACAGTAAAAAATTATTTTTTGAAAAATTTACTGTAGAAAATGCAATCCCAGGCGCAATTAAAATTTGCGACAGTAAAAAATTATTTTTTGCAAAATTTACTATAGAAAAGGCAATCCCTGGCGTAATTAAAACTTGCGAAAGTAAAAAATTAGTTTTTGAAAAATGTACTGTAGAAAAGGCAATCCCTGGCGGATTTAAAATTTGCGACAGTAAAAAATTAATTTTCGAAAAATTTACTATAGAAAAGGCAATCCCTGGCGCAATTAAAATTTGCTACCGTAAAAAATTATTTTTTGAAAAATTTACTGTAGAAAAGGGAATCCCTGCCGCAATTAAAATTTGCGACAGTAAAAAATTATTTTTTGAAAAATTTACTGTAGAAAAGGCAATCCCTGGCCGATTTAAAATTTGCGACAGTAAAAAATTATTTTTTGAATAATTTACTATAGAAAAGGCAATACCTGGCGGATTTAAAATTTGCGACAGTAAAAAATTAATTTTCGAAAAATTTACTATAGAAAAGGCAATCCCTGGCGTAATTAAAATTTGCGACAGTAAAAAATTAATTTTTGAATAATTTACTATAGAAAAGGCAATCTCTGCGGATTTTAAATTTGCGACAGTAAAAAATTAATTTTTGAAAAATTTACTATAGAAAAGGTAATCCCTGGCGTAATTAAAATTTGCGACAGTAAAAAATTAGTTTTTGAATAATTTACTATAGAAAAGGCAATCCCTGGTGTAGTTAAAATTTTCGACAGTAAGAAATTAGTTTTTGAATAATTTACTATAGAAAAGGCAATCCCTGGCGGATTTAAAATTTGCGACAGTAAAAAATTATTTTTTGAAAAATTTACTATAGAAAAGGCAATCCCTGGCGCAATTAAAATTTACGACAGTAAAAAATTATTTTTTGAATAATTTACTATAGAAAAGGCAATCCCTGGCGCAATTAAAATTTGCGACAGTAGAAAATTATTTTTTGAAAAATTTACTATAGAAAAGGCAATCCCTGGCGCAATTAAAATTTTCGACAGTAAAAAATTAATTTTTGAAAAATTTACTATAGAAAAGGCAATCCTTGGCGTAATTAAAACTTGCGACAGTAAAAAATTAGTTTTTGAAAAATGTACTGTAGAAAAGGCAATCACTGGCGTAATTAAAATTTGCGACAGTAAAAATTATTTTTTGAATAATTTACTATAGAAGAGGCAATCCCTGGCGGATTAAAAATTTGCGACAGTAAAAAATTTACTATAGAAAAGGCAATCCCTGGCGTAATTAAAATTTGCGACAGTATAAAATTAATTTTTGAAAAATTTACTATAGAAAAGGCAATCCCTGGCGCAATTAAAACTTGCGACAGTAAAAAATTATTTTTTGAAAAATTTACTGTAGAAAAGGCAATCCCTGGCGCAATTAAAATTTGCGACAGTAAAAAATTATTTTTTGAAAAATTTACTATAGATAAGACAATCCCTGGCGCAATTAAAATTTTCGACAGTAAAAAATTAATTTTTGAAAAATTTACTATAGAAAGGGCAATCCCTGGCGTAATTAAAACTTGCGACAGTAAAAAAATTAGTTTTTGAAAATGTACTGTAGAAAAGGCAATCCCTGGCGTAATTAAAATTTGCGACAGTAAAAAATTATTTTTTGAATAATTTACTATAAAAAGGCAATCCCTGGCGGATTAAAAGTTTGCGACAGTAAAAAATTAATTTTTGAAATATTTACTATAGAAAAGGCAATCCCTGGCGTAATTAAAATTTGCGACAGTATAAAATTAATTTTTGAAAAATTTACTATAGAAAAGGCAATCCCTGGCGTAATTAAAATTTGCCACAGTAAAAAATTAGTTTTTGAATAATTTACTATAGAAAAGGCAATCCCTGGTGTAGTTAAAATTTTCGACAGTAAGAAATTAGTTTTTGAATAATTTACTATAGAAAAGGCAATCCCTGGCGGATTTAAAATTTGCGACAGTAAAAAATTATTTTTTGAAAAATTTACTATAGAAAAGGCAATCCCTGTCGCAATTAAAATTTACGACAGTAAAAAATAATTTTTGAAAAATTTACTATAGAAAAGTCAATCCCTGGCGTAATTAAAATTTGCGACAGTAAAAAATTAGTTTTTGAATAATTTACTATATAAAAGGCAATCGCTGGCGTATTTAAAATTTGCGACAGTATAAAATTAATTTTTGAAAAATTTACTATAGAAAAGGCAATCCCTGGCGTATTTAAAATTTGCGACAGTAAAAAATTAATTTGTGAAAAATTTACTATAGAAAAGGCAATCCCTGGCGTAATTAAAATTTGCGACAGTAAAAAATTATTTTTTGAAAAATTTACTATAGAAAAGGCAATCCCTAGCGCAATTAAAATTTGCGACAATAAAAAATTATTTTTTGAAAAATTTACTGTAGAATAGGCAATCCCTGGCGCAATTAAAATTTGCGACAGTAAAAAATTATTTTTTGCAAAATTTACTATAGAAGTGTCAATCCCTGGCGTATTTAAAATTTGCGACAGTAAAAAATTAATTTTTGAAAAATTTACTATAGAAAAGGCAATCCCTGGCGTAATTAAAATTTGCGACAGTAAAAAATTAGTTTTTGAATAATTTACTTTAGAAAAGGCAATCCCTGGCGTAATTAAAATTTGCGACAGTATAAAATTAATTTTTGCAAAATTTACTATAGAAAAGGCAATCCCTGGCGCAGTTAAAACATGCGACAGTAAAAAATTATTTTTTGAAAAATTTACTGTAGAAAAGGCAATTCCAGGCGCAATTAAAATTTGCGACAGTAAAAAATTATTTTTTGCAAAATTTACTATAGAAGAGGCAATCCCTGTCGTATTTAAAATTTGCGACAGTAAAAAATTAATTTTTGAAAAATTTACTATAGAAAAGGCAATCCCTGGCGCAATTAAAATTTGCTACCGTAAAAAATTATTTTTTGAAAAATTTACTGTAGAAAAGGCAATCCCTGCCGCAATTAAAATTTGCGACAGTAAAAAATTATTTTTTGAAAAATTTACTGTAGAAAAGGCAATCCCTGGCGGATTTAAAATTTGCGACAGTAAAAAATTATTTTTTGAATAATTTACTATAGAAAAGGCAATCCCTGGCGGATTTAAAATTTGCGACAGTAAAAAATTAATTTTCGAAAAATTTACTATAGAAAAGGCAATCCCTGGCGTAATTAAAATTTGCGACAGTAAAAAATTAATTTTTGAATAATTTACTATAGAAAAGGCAATCTCTGCGGATTTTAAATTTGCGACAGTAAAAAATTAATTTTTGAAAAATTTACTATAGAAAAGGTAATCCCTGGCGTAATTAAAATTTGCGACAGTAAAAAATTAGTTTTTGAATAATTTACTATAGAAAAGGCAATCCCTGGTGTAGTTAAAATTTTCGACAGTAAGAAATTAGTTTTTGAATAATTTACTATAGAAAAGGCAATCCCTGGCGGATTTAAAATTTGCGACAGTAAAAAATTATTTTTTGAAAAATTTACTATAGAAAAGGCAATCCCTGGCGCAATTAAAATTTACGACAGTAAAAAATTATTTTTTGAATAATTTACTATAGAAAAGGCAATCCCTGGCGCAATTAAAATTTGGGACAGTAGAAAATTATTTTTTGAAAAATTTACTATAGAAAAGGCAATCCCTGGCGCAATTAAAATTTTCGACAGTAAAAAATTAATTTTTGAAAAATTTACTATAGAAAAGGCAATCCCTGGCGTAATTAAAACTTGCGACAGTAAAAAATTAGTTTTTGAAAAATGTACTGTAGAAAAGGCAATCACTGGCGCAATTAAAATTTGCGACAGTAAAAATTATTTTTTGAATAATTTACTATAGAAGAGGCAATCCCTGGCGGATTAAAAATTTGCGACAGTAAAAAATTTACTATAGAAAAGGCAATCCCTGGCGTAATTAAAATATGCGACAGTATAAAATTAATTTTTGAAAAATTTACTATAGAAAAGGCAATCCCTGGCGCAATTAAATCTTGCGACAGTAAAAAATTATTTTTTGAAAAATTTACTGTAGAAAAGGCAATCCCTGGCGCAATTAAAATTTGCGACAGTAAAAAATTATTTTTTGAAAAATTTACTATAGAAAAGGCAATCCCTGGCGCAATTAAAATTTTCGACAGTAAAAAATTAATTTTTTGAATAATTTACTATAGAAAAGGCAATCCCTGGCGGATTTAAAATTTGCGACAGAAAAAAATAATTTTTGAAAAATTTACTATAGAAAAGTCAATCCCTGGCGTAATTAAAATTTGCGACAGTAAAAAATTAGTTTTTGAATAATTTACTATATAAAAGGCAATCGCTGGCGTATTTAAAATTTGCGACAGTATAAAATTAATTTTTGAAAAATTTACTATAGAAAAGGCAATCCCTGGCGTATTTAAAATTTGCGACAGTAAAAAATTAATTTGTGAAAAATTTACTATAGAAAAGGCAATCCCTGGCGTAATTAAAATTTGCGACAGTAAAAAATTATTTTTTGAAAAATTTACTATAGAAAAGGCAATCCCTAGCGCAATTAAAATTTGCGACAATAAAAAATTATTTTTTGAAAAATTTACTGTAGAATAGGCAATCCCTGGCGCAATTAAAATTTGCGACAGTAAAAAATTATTTTTTGCAAAATTTACTATAGAAGAGGCAATCCCTGGCGTATTTAAAATTTGCGACAGTAAAAAATTAGTTTTTGAAAAATGTACTGTAGTAAAGGCAATCCCTGGCGTAATTAAAATTTGCGACAGTAAAAAATTATTTTTTGAATAATTTACTATAGAAAAGCCAATCCCTGGCGGATTAAAAGTTTGCGATAGTAAAAAATTAATTTTTGAAAAATTTACTATAGAAAAGGCAATCCCTGGCGTAATTAAAATTTGCGACAGTATAAAATTAATTTTTGAAAAATTTACTATAGAAAAGGCAATCCCTGGCGCAATTAAAACTTGCGACAGTAAAAAATTATTTTTTGAAAAATTTACTGTAGAAAAGGCAATCCCAGGCGCAATTAAAATTTGCGACAGTAAAAAATTATTTTTTGCAAAATTTACTATAGAAGAGGCAATCCCTGGCGTATTTAAAATTTGCGACAGTAAAAAATTAATTTTTGAAAAATTTACTATAGAAAAGGCAATCCCTGGCGTAATTAAAATTTGCGACAGTAGAAAATTAATTTTTGAATAATTTACTATAGAAAAGGCAATCCCTGCGGATTTAAAATTTGCGACAGTAAAAAATTAGTTTTTGAAAAATTTACTATAGAAAAGGCAATCCCTGGCGGATTTAAAATTTGCGACAGTAAAAAATTATTTTTTGCAAAATTTACTGTAGAAAAGGCAGTCCCTGGCGCAATTAAAATTTGCGACAGTAAAAAATTATTTTTTGAATAATTTACTATAGAAAAGGCAATCCCTGGCGGATTTAAAATTTGCGACAGAAAAAAATAATTTTTGAAAAATTTACTATAGAAAAGTCAATCCCTGGCGTAATTAAAATTTGCGACAGTAAAAAATTAGTTTTTGAATAATTTACTATATAAAAGGCAATCGCTGGCGTATTTAAAATTTGCGACAGTATAAAATTAATTTTTGAAAAATTTACTATAGAAAAGGCAATCCCTGGCGTATTTAAAATTTGCGACAGTAAAAAATTAATTTGTGAAAAATTTACTATAGAAAAGGCAATCCCTGGCGTAATTAAAATTTGCGACAGTAAAAAATTATTTTTTGAAAAATTTACTATAGAAAAGGCAATCCCTAGCGCAATTAAAATTTGCGACAATAAAAAATTATTTTTTGAAAAATTTACTGTAGAATAGGCAATCCCTGGCGCAATTAAAATTTGCGACAGTAAAAAATTATTTTTTGCAAAATTTACTATAGAAGTGTCAATCCCTGGCGTATTTAAAATTTGCGACAGTAAAAAATTAATTTTTGAAAAATTTACTATAGAAAAGGCAATCCCTGGCGTAATTAAAATTTGCGACAGTAAAAAATTAGTTTTTGAATAATTTACTTTAGAAAAGGCAATCCCTGGCGTAATTAAAATTTCCGACAGTATAAAATTAATTTTTGCAAAATTTACTATAGAAAAGGCAATCCCTGGCGCAGTTAAAACATGCGACAGTAAAAAATTATTTTTTGAAAAATTTACTGTAGAAAAGGCAATTCCAGGCGCAATTAAAATTTGCGACAGTAAAAAATTATTTTTTGCAAAATTTACTATAGAAGAGGCAATCCCTGGCGTATTTAAAATTTGCGACAGTAAAAAATTAATTTTTGAAAAATTTACTATAGAAAAGGCAATCCCTGGCGCAATTAAAATTTGCTACCGTAAAAAATTATTTTTTGAAAAATTTACTGTAGAAAAGGCAATCCCTGCCGCAATTAAAATTTGCGACAGTAAAAAATTATTTTTTGAAAAATTTACTGTAGAAAAGGCAATCCCTGGCGGATTTAAAATTTGCGACAGTAAAAAATTATTTTTTGAATAATTTACTATAGAAAAGGCAATCCCTGGCGGATTTAAAATTTGCGACAGTAAGAAATTAATTTTCGAAAAATTTACTATAGAAAAGGCAATCCCTGGCGTAATTAAAATTTGCGACAGTAAAAAATTAATTTTTGAATAATTTACTATAGAAAAGGCAATCTCTGCGGATTTTAAATTTGCGACAGTAAAAAATTAATTTTTGAAAAATTTACTATAGAAAAGGTAATCCCTGGCGTAATTAAAATTTGCGACAGTAAAAAATTAGTTTTTGAATAATTTACTATAGAAAAGGCAATCCCTGGTGTAGTTAAAATTTTCGACAGTAAGAAATTAGTTTTTGAATAATTTACTATAGAAAAGGCAATCCCTGGCGGATTTAAAATTTGCGACAGTAAAAAATTATTTTGTGAAAAATTTACTATAGAAAAGGCAATCCCTGGCGCAATTAAAATTTACGACAGTAAAAAATTATTTTTTGAATAATTTACTATAGAAAAGGCAATCCCTGGCGCAATTAAAATTTGCGACAGTAGAAAATTATTTTTTGAAAAATTTACTATAGAAAAGGCAATCCCTGGCGCAATTAAAATTTTCGACAGTAAAAAATTAGTTTTTGAAAAATTTACTATAGAAAAGGCAATCCCTGGCGTAATTAAAACTTGCGACAGTAAAAAATTAGTTTTTGAAAAATGTACTGTAGAAAAGGCAATCACTGGCGCAATTAAAATTTGCGACAGTAAAAATTATTTTTTGAATAATTTACTATAGAAGAGGCAATCCCTGGCGGATTAAAAATTTGCGACAGTAAAAAATTTACTATAGAAAAGGCAATCCCTGGCGTAATTAAAATATGCGACAGTATAAAATTAATTTTTGAAAAATTTACTATAGAAAAGGCAATCCCTGGCGCAATTAAATCTTGCGACAGTAAAAAATTATTTTTTGAAAAATTTACTGTAGAAAAGGCAATCCCTGGCGCAATTAAAATTTGCGACAGTAAAAAATTATTTTTTGAAAAATTTACTATAGAAAAGGCAATCCCTGGCGCAATTAAAATTTTCGACAGTAAAAAATTAATTTTTGAAAAATTTACTATAGAAAAGGCAATCCCTGGCGTAATTAAAACTTGCGACAGTAAAAAAATTATTTTTTGAAAAATGTACTGTAGAAAAGGCAATCCCTGGCGTAATTAAAATTTGCGACAGTAAAAAATTATTTTTTGAATAATTTAGTATAGAAAAGGCAATCCCTGGCGGATTAAAAGTTTGCGACAGTAAAAAATTAATTTTTGAAATATTTACTATAGAAAAGGCAATCCCTGGCGTAATTAAAATTTGCGACAGTATAAAATTAATTTTTGAAAAATTTACTATAGAAAAGGCAATCCCTGGCGTAATTAAAATTTGCGACAGTAAAAAATTAGTTTTTGAATAATTTACTATAGAAAAGGCAATCCCTGGCGGATTTAAAATTTGCGACAGTAAAAAGTTATTTTTTGAAAAATTTACTATAGAAAAGGCAATCCCTGGCGCAATTAAAATTTACAACAGTAAAAAATTATTTTTTGAATAATTTACTATATAAAAGGCAATCCCTGGCGCAATTAAAATTTGCGACAGTAGAAAATTATTTTTTGAAAAATTTACTATAGAAAAGGCAATCCCTGGCGCAATTAAAATTTTCGACAGTAAAAAATTAATTTTTGAAAAATTTACTATAGAAGGGGCAATCCCTGGCGTAATTAAAACTTGCGACAGTAAAAAATTAGTTTTTGAAAAATGTACTGTAGAAAAGGCAATCACTGGCGTAATTAAAATTTGCGACAGTAAAAATTATTTTTTGAATAATTTACTATAGAAGAGGCAATCCCTGGCGGATTAAAAGTTTGCGACAGTAAAAAATTTACTATAGAAAAGGCAATCCCTGGCGTAATTAAAATTTGCGGCAGTATAAAATTAATTTTTGAAAAATTTACTATAGAAAAGGCAATCCCTGGCGCAATTAAAACTTGCGACAGTAAAAAATTAGTTTTTGAAAAATGTACTGTAGAAAAGGCAATCCCTGGCGCAATTAAAATTTGCGACAGTAGAAAATTATTTTTTGGAAAATTTACTATAGAAAACCTGGCGCAATTAAAATTTTCGATAGTAAAAAATTAATTTTTGAAAAATTTACTATAGAAAAGGCAATCCCTGGCGTAATTAAAACTTGCGACAGTAAAAAATTAGTTTTTGAAAAATGTACTGTAGAAAAGGCAATCACTGGCGTAATTAAAATTTGCGACAGTAAAAATTATTTTTTGAATAATTTACTATAGAAAAGGCAATCCCTGGCGGATTAAAAATTTGCGACAGTAAAAAATTTACTATAGAAAAGGCAATCCCTGGCGTAATTAAAATTTGCGACAGTATAAAATTAATTTTTGAAAAATTTACTATAGAAAAGGCAATCCCTGGCGCAATTAAAACTTGCGACAGTAAAAAATTATTTTTTGAAAAATTTACTGTAGAAAAGGCAATCCCTGGCGCAATTAAAATTTGCGACAGTAAAAAATTATTTTTTGCAAAATTTACTATAGAAGAGGCAATACCTGGCGTATTTAAAATTTGCGACAGTAAAAAATTAATTTTTGAAAAATTTACTATAGAAAAGGCAATCCCTGGCGCAATTAAAATTTGCGACATTAAAAAATTATTTTTTGAAAAATTCACTGTAGAAAAGGCAATCCCTGCCGCAATTAAAACTTGCGACAGTAAAAAATTATTTTTTGAAAAATTTACTATAGAAAAGGCAATCCCTGGCGTAATTAAAACTTGCGACAGTAAAAAATTATTCTTTGAAAAATTTACTATAGAAAAGGCAATCCCTGGCGGATTTAAAATTTGCGACAGTAAAAATTATTTTTTGAATAATTTACTTTAGAAGAGGCAATCCTTGGAGGATTAAAAATTTGCGACAGTAAAAAATTTACTATAGAAAAGGCAATCCCTGGCGTAATTAAAATTTGCGACAGTATAAAATTATTTTTTGAATAATTTACTATAGAAAAGGCAATCCCTGGCGGATTTAAAATTTGCGACAGAAAAAATTAATTTTTGAAAAATTTACTATAGAAAAGGCAATCCCTGGCGTAATTAAAATTTGCGACAGTAGAAAATTAATTTTTGTATAATATACTATAGAAAAGGCAATCCCTGCGGATTTAAAATTTGCGACAGTAAAAAATTAATTTTTGAAAAATTTACTATAGAAAAGGCAATCCCTGGCGGATTTAAAATTTGCGACAGTAAAAAATTATTTTTTGAAAAATTTACTGTAGAAAAGGCAATCCCTGGCGCAATTAAAATTTGCGACAGTAAAAAATTATTTTTTGAATAATTTACTATAGAAAAGGCAATCCCTGGCGGATTTAAAATTTGCGACAGTAAAAAATTAATTTTTGAAAAATTTACTGTAGAAAAGGCAATCCCTGGCGTAATTAAAACTTGCGACAGTAAAAAATTAGTTTTTGAAAAATGTACTGTAGAAAAGGCAATCACTGGCGTAATTAAAATTTGCGACAGTAAAAATTATTTTTTGAATATTTTACTATAGAAGAGGCAATCCCTGGAGGATTAAAAATTTGCGACAGTAAAAAATTTACTATAGAAAAGGCAATCCCTGGCGTAATTAAAATTTGCGACAGTATAAAATTAATTTTTGAAAAATTTACTATAGAAAAGGCAATCCCTGGCGCAATTAAAACTTGCGACAGTAAAAAATTAGTTTTTGAAAAATGTACTGTAGAAAAGGCAATCCCTGGCGCAATTAAAATTTGCGACAGTAGAAAATTATTTTTTGAAAAATTTACTATACAAAACCTGGCGCAATTAAAATTTTCGACAGTAAAAAATTAATTTTTGAAAAATTTACTATAGAAAAGGCAATCCCTGGCGTAATTAAAACTTGCGACAGTAAAAAATTAGTTTTTGAAAAATGTACTGTAGAAAAGGCAATCCCTGGCGCAATTAAAACTTGCGACAGTAAAAAATTAATTTTTGAAAAATTTACTATAGATAAGGCAATCCCTGGCGCAATTAAAATTTGCGACATTAAAAAATTATTTTTTGAAAAATTCACTGTAGAAAAGGCAATCCCTGCCGCAATTAAAATTTGCGACAGTAAAAAATTATTTTTTGAAAAATTTACTGTAGAAAAGGCAATCCCTGGCGGATTTAAAATTTGCGACAGTAAAAAATTATTTTTTGAATAATTTACTATAGAAAAGGCAATCCCTGGCGGATTTAAAATTTGCGACAGAAAAAATTAATTTTTGAAAAATTTACTATAGAAAAGGCAATCCCTGGCGTAATTAAAATTTGCGACAGTAGAAAATTAATTTTTGAATAATTTACTATAGAAAAGGCAATCCCTGCGGATTTAAAATTTGCGACAGTAAAAAATTAATTTTTGAAAAATTTACTATAGAAAAGGCAATCCCTGGCGGATTTAAAATTTGCGACAGTAAAAAATTATTTTTTGAAAAATTTACTATAGAAAAGGCAATCCCTGGCGCAATTAAAATTTGCGACAGTAAAAAATTATTTTTTGAATAATTTACTATAGAAAAGGCAATCCCTGGCGGATTTAAAATTTGCGACAGTAAAAAATTAATTTTTGAAAAATTTACTATAGAAAAGGCAATCCCTGGCGTAATTAAAACTTGCGACAGTAAAAAATTAGTTTTTGAAAAATGTACAGTAGAAAAGGCAATCACTGGCGTAATTAAAATTTGCGACAGTAAAAATTATTTTTTGAATAATTTACTATTGAAGAGGCAATCCCTGGCGGATTAAAAATTTGCGACAGTAAAAAATTTACTATAGAAAAGGCAATCCCTGGCGTAATTAAAATTTGCGACAGTATAAAATTAATTTTTGAAAAATTTACTATAGAAAAGGCAATCCCTGGCCCAATTAAAACTTGCGACAGTAAAAAATTAGTTTTTGAAAAATGTACTGTAGAAAAGGCAATCCCTGGCGCAATTAAAATTTGCGACAGTGGAAAATTATTTTTTGAAAAATTTACTATAGAAAACCTGGCGCAATTAAAATTTTCGACAGTAAAAAGTTAATTTTTGAAAAATTTACTATAGAAAAGGCAATCCCTGGCGTAATTAAAACTTGCGACAGTAAAAAATTAGTTTTTGAAAAATGTACTGTAGAAAAGGCAATCACTGGCGTAATTAAAATTTGCGACAGTAAAAATTATTTTTTGAATAATTTACTATAGAAAAGGCAATCCCTGGCGGATTAAAAATTTGCGACAGTAAAAAATTTACTATAGAAAAGGCAATCCCTGGCGTAATTAAAATTTGCGACAGTATAAAATTAATTTTTGAAATATTTACTATAGAAAAGGCAATCCCTGGCGCAATTAAAACTTGCGACAGTAAAAAATTATTTTTTGAAAAATTTACTGTAGAAAAGGCAATCCCTGGCGGATTTAAAATTTGCGACAGTAAAAAATTATTTTTTGAATAATTTACTATAGAAAAGGCAATCCCTGGCGGATTTAAAATTTGCGACAGAAAAAATTAATTTTTGAAAAATTTACTATAGAAAAGGCAATCCCTGGCGTAATTAAAATTTGCGACAGTAGAAAATTAATTTTTGAATAATTTACTATAGAAAAGGCAATCCCTGCGGATTTAAAATTTGCGACAGTAAAAAATTAATTTTTGAAAAATTTACTATAGAAAAGGCAATCCCTGGCGCAATTAAAATTTGCGACAGTAAAAAATTTTTTTGCAAAATTTACTATAGGAGAGGCAATACCTGGCGTATTTAAAATTTGCGACAGTAAAAAATTAATTTTTGAAAAATTTACTATAGAAAAGGCAATCCCTGGCGCAATTAAAATTTGCGACATTAAAAAATTATTTTTTGAAAAATTCACTGTAGAAAAGGCAATCCCTGCCGCAATTAAAATTTGCGACAGTAAAAAATTATTTTTTGAAAAATTTACTGTAGAAAAGGCAATCCCTGGCGGATTTAAAATTTGCGACAGTAAAAAATTATTTTTTGAATAATTTACTATAGAAAAGGCAATCCCTGGCGGATTTAAAATTTGCGACAGAAAAAATTAATTTTTGAAAAATTTACTATAGAAAAGGCAATCCCTGGCGTAATTAAAATTTGCGACAGTAGAAAATTAATTTTTGAATAATTTACTATAGAAAAGGCAATCCCTGCGGATTTAAAATTTGCGACAGTAAAAAATTAATTTTTGAAAAATTTACCATAGAAAAGGCAATCCCTGGAGGATTTAAAATTTGCGGCAGTAAAAAATTATTTTTTGAAAACTTTACTGTAGAAAAGGCAATCCCTGGCGCAATTAAAATTTGCGACAGTAAAAAATTATTTTTCGAATAATTTACTATAGAAAAGGCAATCCCTGGCGGATTTAAAATTTGCGACAGTAAAAAATTAATTTTTGAAAAATTTACTATAGAAAAGGCAATCCCTGGCGTAATTAAAACTTGCGACAGTAAAAAATTAGTTTTTGAAAAATGTACTGTAGAAAAGGCAATCACTGGCGTAATTAAAATTTGCGACAGTAAAAATTATTTTTTGAATAATTTACTATAGAAGAGGCAATCCCTGGCGGATTAAAAATTTGCGACAGTAAAAAATTTACTATAGAAAAGGCAATCCCTGGCGTAATTAAAATTTGCGAGAGTATAAAATTAATTTTTGAAAAATTTACTATAGAAAAGGCAATCCCTGGCGCAATTAAAGCTTGCGACAGTAAAAAATTAGTTTTTGAAAAATGTACTGTAGAAAAGGCAATCCCTGGCGCAATTAAAATTTGCGACAGTAGAAAATTATTTTTTGAAAAATTTACTATAGAAAACCTGGCGCAATTAAAATTTTCGACAGTAAAAAATTATTTTTTGAAAAATTTACTATAGAAAAGGCAATCCCTGGCGTAATTAAAACTTGCGACAGTAAAAAATTAGTTTTTGAAAAATGTACTGTAGAAAAGGCAATCACTGGCGTAATTAAAATTTGCGACAGTAAAAATTATTTTTTGAATAATTTACTATAGAAAAGGCAATCCCTGGCGGATTAAAAATTTGCGACAGTAAAAAATTTACTATAGAAAAGGCAATCCCTGGCGTAATTAAAATTTGCGACAGTATAAAATTAATTTTTGAAAAATTTACTATAGAAAAGGCAATCCCTGGCGCAATTAAAATTTGCGACATTAAAAAATAATTTTTTGAAAAATTCACTGTAGAAAAGGCAATCCTGCCGCAATTAAAATTTGCGACAGTAAAAAATTATTTTTTGAAAAATTTACTGTAGAAAAGGAATCCCTGGCGGATTTAAAATTTGCGACAGTAAAAAATTATTTTTTGAATAATTTACTATAGAAAAGGCAATCCCTGGCGGATTTAAAATTTGCGACAGAAAAAATTAATTTTTGAAAAATTTACTATAGAAAAGGCAATCCCTGGCGTAATTAAAATTTGCGACAGAAAAAATTAATTTTTGAAAAATTTACTATAGAAAAGGCAATCCTTGGCGTAATTAAAATTTGCGACAGTAGAAAATTAATTTTTGAATAATTTACTGTAGAAAAGGCAATCCCTGGCGGATTTAAAATTTGCGACAGTAAAAAATTATTTTTTGAATAATTTACTATAGAAAAGGCAATCCCTGGCGGATTTAAAATTTGCGACAGCAAAAATTAATTTTTGAAAAATTCACTGTAGAAAAGGCAATCCCTGCCGCAATTAAAATTTGCGACAGTAAAAAATTATTTTTTGAAAAATTTACTGTAGAAAAGGCAATCCCTGGCGGATTTAAAATTTGCGACAGTAAAAAATTATTTTTTGAATAATTTACTATAGAAAAGGCAATCCCTCGCGGATTTAAAATTTGCGACAGAAAAAACTAATTTTTGAAAAATTTACTATAGAAAAGGCAATCCCTGGCGTAATTAAAATTTGCGACAGTAGAAAATTAATTTTTGAATAATTTACTATAGAAAAGGCAATCCCTGCGGATTTAAAATTTGCGACAGTAAAAAATTAATTTTTGAAAAATTTACTATAGAAATGGCAATCCCTGGCGTATTTAAAATTTGCGACAGTAAAAAATTATTTTTTGAAAAATTTACTGTAGAAAAGGCAATCCATGGCGCAATTAAAATTTGCGACAGTAAAAAATTATTTTTTGAATAATTTACTATAGAAAAGGCAATCCCTGGCGGATTTAAAATTTGCGACAGTAAAAAATTAATTTTTGAAAAATTTACTATAGAAAAGGCAATCCCTGGCGTAATTAAAACTTGCGACAGTAAAAAATTAGTTTTTGAAAAATGTACTGTAGAAAAGGCAATCACTGGCGTAATTAAAATTTGCGACAGTAAAAATTATTTTTTGAATAATTTACTATAGAAGAGGCAATCCCTGGTGGATTAAAAATTTGCGACAGTAAAAAATTTACTATAGAAAAGGCAATCCCTGGCGTAATTAAAATTTGCGACAGTATAAAATTAATTTTTGAAAAATTTACTATAGAAAAGGCAATACCTGGCGCAATTAAAACTTGCGACAGTAAAAAATTAGTTTTTGAAAAATGTACTGTAGAAAAGGCAATCCATGGCGCAATTAAAATTTACGACAGTAGAAAATTATTTTTTGAAAAATTTACTATAGAAAACCTGGCGCAATTAAAATTTTCGACAGTAAAAAATTAATTTTTGAAAAATTTACTATAGAAAAGGCAATCCCTGGCGTAATTAAAACTTGCGACAGTAAAAAATTAGTTTTTGAAAAATGTACTGTAGAAAAGGCAATCACTGGCGTAATTAAAATCTGCGACAGTAAAAATTATTTTTTGAATAATTTACTATAGAAAAGGCAATCCCTGGCGGATTAAAAATTTGCGACAGTAAAAAATTTACTATAGAAAAGGCAATCCCTGGCCTAATTAAAATTTGCGACAGTATAAAATTAATTTTTGAAAAATTTACTATAGAAAAAGCAATCCCTGGCGCAATTAAAACTTACGACAGTAAAAAATTATTTTTTGAAAAATTTACTGTAGAAAAGGCAATCCCTGGCGCAATTAAAATTTGCGACAGTAAAAAATTATTTTTTGCAAAATTTACTATAGAAGAGGCAATACCTGGCGTATTTAAAATTTGCGACAGTAAAAAATTAATTTTTGATAAATTTACTATAGAAAAGGCAATCCCTGGCGCAATTAAAATTTGCGACATTAAAAAATTATTTTTTGAAAAATTCACTGTAGAAATGGCAATCCCTGCCCCAATTAAAATTTGCGACAATAAAAAATTATTTTTTGAAAAATTTACTGTAGAAAAGGCAATCCCTGGCGGATTTAAAATTTGCGACAGTAAAAAATTATTTTTTGAATAATTTACTATAGAAAAGGCAATCCCTGGCGGATTTAAAATTTGCGACAGAAAAAATTAATTTTTGAAAAATTTACTATAGAAAAGGCAATCCCTGGCGTAATTAAAATTTGCGAGAGTAGAAAATTAATTTTTGAATAATTTACTATAGAAAAGGCAATCCCTGCGGATTTAAAATTTGCGACAGTAAAAAATTAATTTTTGAAAAATTTACTATAGAAAAGGCAATTCCTGGCGGATTTAAAATTTGCGACAGTAAAAAATTATTTTTTGAAAAATTTACTGTAGAAAAGGCAATCCCTGGCGCAATTAAAATTTGCGACAGTAAAAAATTATTTTTTGAATAATTTACTACAGAAAAGGCAATCCCTGGCGGTTTTAAAATTCGCGACAGCAAAAAATTAATTTTTGAAAAATTTACTATAGAAAAGGCAATCCCTGCCGTAATTAAAATTTTCGACAGTAAAAAATTAGTTTTTGAATAATTTACTATAGAAAAGGCAATCCCTGGCGGATTTAAAATTGGCGACAGTAAAAAATTAATTTTTGAAAAATTTACTATAGAAAAGGCAATCCCTGGCGTATTTAAAATTTGCGACAGTTAAAAATTAATTTGTGAAAAAATTACTATAGAAAAGGCAATCCCTGGCGTAATTAAAATTTGCGACAGTAAAAAATTATTTTTGAAAAATTTACTGTAGAAAAGGCAATCCCTGGCGTATTTAATATTTGCGACAGTATAAAATTAATTTTTGAAAAATTTACTATAGAAAAGGCAATCCCTGGCGTATTTAAAATTTGCGACAGTAAAAAATTAATTTGTGAAAAATTTATTATAGAAAAGGCAATCCCTTGCGTATTTAAAATTTGCGACAGTAAAAAATTAATTTGTGAAAAATTTACTATAGAAAAGGCAATCCCTGGCGTAATTAAAATTTGCGACAGTAAAAAATTATTTTTTGAAAAATTTACTATAGAAAAGGCAATCCCTGGCGCAATTAAAATTTGCGACAGTAAAAAATTATTTTTTGAATAATTTACTATAGAAAAGGCAATCCCTGGCGCAATTAAAATTTGCGACAGTAGAAAATTATTTTTTGAAAAATTTACTATAGAAAAGGCAATCCCTGGCGCAATTAAAATTTTCGACAGTAAAAAATTAATTTTTGAAAAATTTACTATAGAAAAGGCAATCCCTGACGTAATTAAAACTTGCGACAGTAAAAAATTAGTTTTTGAAAAATGCACTGTAGAAAAGGCAATCCCTGGCGTAATTAAAATTTGCGACAGTAAAAAATTATTTTTTGAATAATTTACTATAGAAAAGGCAATCCCTGGCGGATTAAAAATTTGCGACAGTAAAAAATTAATTTTTGAAAAAATTTACTATAGAAAAGGCAATCCCTGGCGTAATTAAAATTTGCGACAGTATAAAATTAATTTTTGAAAAATTTACTACAGAAAAGCAATCCCTGGCGCAATTAAAACTTGCGACAGTAAAAAATTATTTTTTGAGAAATTTACTATAGAAAAGGAAATCCCTGGCGCAATTAAAATTTGCGACACTAAAAAATTATTTTTTGCAAAATTTACTATAGAAGAGGCAATCCCTGGCGTATTTAAAATTTGCGACAGTAAAAAATTAATTTTTGAAAAATTTACTATAGAAAACGCAATCCCTGGCGCAATTAAAATTTGCGACCGTAAAAAATTTATTTTTAAAAAATTTACTGTAGAAAAGGCAATCCCTGCCGCAATTAAAATTTGCGACAGTAAAAAAATTATTTTTTGAAAAATTTACTGTAGAAAAGGCAATCCCTGGCGGATTTAAAATTTGCGACAGTAAAAAATTATTTTTTGAATAATTTACTATAGAAAAGGCAATCCCTGGCGGATTTAAAATTTGCGACAGTAAAAAATTAATTTTTGAAAAATTTACTATAGAAAAGGCAATCCCTGGCGTAATTAAAATTTGCGACAGTAAAAAATTAATTTTTGAATAATTTACTATAGAAAAGGCAGTCTCTGCGGATTTAAAATTTGCGACAGTAAAAAATTATTGTTTGAATAATTTACTATAGAAAAGGCAATCCCTGGCGGATTTAAAATTTGCGACTGTAAAAAATTAATTTTTGAAAAATTTACTATAGAAAAGGCAATCCCTGGCGTAATTAAAATTTGCGACAGTAAAAAATTAGTTTTTGAATAATTTACTATAGAAAAGGCAATCCCTGGCGCAATTAAAATTTGCGACCGTAAAAAATTATTTTTTGAAAAATTTACTATAGAAAAGGCAATCCCTGGCGTATTTAAAATTTGCGACAGTTAAAAATTAATTTGTGAAAAATTTACTATAGAAAAGGCAATCCCTGGCATAATTAAAATTTGCGACAGTAAAAAATTATTTTTTGAAAAATTTACTGTAGAAAAGGCAATCCCTGGCGTATTTAAAATTTGCGACAGTATAAAAATAATTTTTGAAAAATTTACTATAGAAAAGGCAATCCCTGGCGTATTTAAAATTTGCGACAGTAAAAAATTAATTTGTGAAAAATTTACTATAGAAAAGGCAATCCCTGGCATAATTAAAATATTCGACAGTAAAAAATTAGTTTTTGAAAAATTTACTATAGAAAAGGCAATCCCTGGCGCAATTAAAATTTGCGACAGTAAAAAATTATTTTTTGAAAAATTTACTGTAGAATAGGCAATCCCTGGCGCAATTAAAATTTGCGACAGTAAAAAATTATTTTTTGCAAAATTTACTATAGAAAAGGCAATCCCTGGCATAATTAAAATTTTCGACAGTAAAAAAATTAGTTTTTGAAAAATTTACTATAGAAAAGGCAATCCCTGGCATAATTAAAATTTTCGACAGTAAAAAATTAGTTTTTGAAAAATTTACTATAGAAAAGGCAATCCCTGGCGCAATTAAAATTTGCGACAGTAAAAAATTATTTTTGAATAATTTACTATAGAAAAGGCAATCCCTGGCGTAATTAAAATTTTCGACAGTAAAAAATTAGTTTTTGAAAAATTTACTATAGAAAAGGCAATCCCTGGCGCAATTAAAATTTGCGACAGTAAACAATTATTTTTTGAAAAATTTACTATAGAAAAGGCAATCCCTGGCGCAATTAAAATTTGCGACAGTATAAAATTAAATTTTGAAAAATTTTCTATAGAAAAGGCAATCCACGGCGCAATTAAAATTTGCGACAGAATAAAATTATTTTTTGAAAAATTTACTATAGCAACGGCAATCCCTGGCGCAATTAAAATTTGCGACAGTATAAAATTAAATTTTGCAAAATTTACTATAGAAAAGGCAATCCCTGGCGTAATTAAAATTTGCGACAGTAGAAAATTATTTTTTGAATAATTTACTATAGAAAAGGCAATCCCTGGCGCAATTAAAATTTGCGACAGTAGAAAATTATTTTTTGAATAGTTTACTGTAGAAAAGGCAATATCTGGCGTATTTAAAATTTGCGACAGTAAAAAATTAATTTGTGAAAAATTTACTATAGAAAAGGCAATCCCTGGCGCAAATAAAACTTGCGACAGTAAAAAATTATTTTTTGAAAAATTTACAAGAGAAAAGGCAATCCCTGGCGTAATTAAAATTTGCGACAGTAAAAAATTAATTTTTGAAAAATTTACTATAGAAGAGGCAATCCCTGGCGTATTTAAAATTTGAGACAGTAAAAAATTATTTTTTGAATAATTTACTGTAGAAAAGGCAATCCCTGGCGTATTTAAAATTTGCGACAGTAAAAAATTATTTTTTGAAAAATTTACTGTAGAAAAGGCAATCCCTGGCGTATTTAAAATTTGCGACAGTATAAAATTAAGTTTTGAAAAATTTACTATAGAAAAGGCAATGCCTGGCGTATTTAAAATTTGCGACAGTAAAAAAATATTTTGTGAAAAATGTACTATAGAAAAGGCAATCCCTGGCGTAATTAAAATTTGCGACAGTAAAAAATTATTTTTTTGCCAAATTTACTATAGAAAAGGCAATCCCTGGCGCAATTAAAATTTGCGACAGTAAAAAATTATTTTTTGAATAATTTACTATAGAAAAGGCAATCCCTGGCGTAATTAAAATTTGCGACAGTAAAAAAATTATTTTTTGAAAAATTTACTGTAGAAAAGGCAATCCCTGGCGCAGTTAAAATTTGCGACAGTAAAAAATTATTTTTTTGCAAAATTTACTATAGAAAAGGCAATCCCTGGCGGATTTAAAATTTGCGACAGTAACAAATTAATTTTTGAAAAATTTACTATAGAAAAGGCAATCCCTGGCGTATTTAAAATTTGCGACAGTAAAAAATTAATTTGTGAAAAATTTACTATAGAAAAGGCAATCCCTGGCGTAATTAAAATTTGCGACAGTAAAAAATTATTTTTTGCAAAATTTACTGTAGAAGTGTCAATCCCTGGCCTATTTAAAATTTGCGACAGTAAAAAATTAATTTTTGAAAAATTTACTATAGAAAATGCAATTTCTGGCGCAATTAAAATTTGCGACAGTAAAAAATTATTTTTTTACCAAATTTACTATAGAAAAGGCAATCCCTGGCGCAATTAAAATTTGCGACAGTTAAAAATTATTTTTTGAATAATTTACTATAGAAAAGGCAATCCCTGGCGCAATTAAAATTTGCGACAGAAAAAATTATTTTTTGAAAAATTTACTGTAGAAAAGGCAATCCCTGGCGTATTTAAAATTTGCGACAGTATAAAATTAAGTTTTGAAAAATTTACTATAGAAAAGGCAATGCCTGGCGTATTTAAAATTTGCGACAGTAAAAAATTAATTTGTGAAAAATTTACTATAGAAAAGGCAATCCCTGGCGCAATTAAAATTTTTGCGACAGTAAAAAATTGTTTTTTGAAAAATTTACTGTAGAAAAGGCAATCCCTGGCGCAATTAAAATTTGCGACAGTAAAAAATTATTTTTTGCAAACTTTACTATAGAAGAGTCAATCCCTGGCCTATTTAAAATTTGCGACAGTAAAAAATTAATTTTTGAAAAATTTACTATAGAAAAGGCAATCCCTGGCGCAATTAAAATTTGCGACAGTAACAAATTATTTTTTTGCCAAATTTACTATAGAAAAGGCAATCCCTGGCGCAATTAAAATTTGCGACAGTAAAAAATTTTTTTGAATAATTTACTATAGAAAAGGCAATCCCTGGCGCAATTAAAATTTGCGAAAGTAAAAAATTATTTTTTGAAAAATTTACTGTAGAAAAGGCAATCCCTGGCGCAATTAAAATTTGCGACAGTAAAAAATTATTTTTTTGCAAAATTTACTATAGAAAAGCAATCCCTGGCGGATTTAAAATTTGCGACAGTAAAAAGATAATTTGTGAAAAATTTACTATAGAAAAGGCAATCCCTGGCGTAATTAAAATTTGCGACAGTAAAAAATAATTTTTTGAAAAATTTACTGTAGAAAAGGCAATCCCTGGCCAATTAAAATTTGCGACAGGAAAAAATTATTTTTTGCAAAATTTACTGTAGAAGAGTCAATTCTTGGCCTATTTAAAATTAGCGACAGTAAAAAATTAATTTTTGAATAATTTACTATAGCAAAGCAATCCCTGGCGCAATTAAAATCTGCGAGAGTAAAAAATTATTTCTTGAATAATTTACTATAGAAAAGGCAATCCCTGGCGCAATTAAAATTTGCGACAGTAAAAAATTATTTTTTGAATAATTTACTATAGAAAAGGCAATCCCTGGCGTAATTAAAATTTGCGACAGTATAAAATTAGTTTTTTGTAATATTTACTGTAGAAAAGGCAATCCCTGGCGCAATTAAAATTTGCGACAGTAAAAAATTATTTTTTTGCAAAACTTACTATAGAAAAGGCAATCCCTGGCGTAATTAAAATTTGCGACAGTAAAAAATTATTTTTTGAAAAATTTACTGTAGAAAAGGCAATCCATGGCGCAATTAAAATTTGCGACAGTAAAAAATTAATTTTTGAATAATTTACTATAGAAAAGGCAATACCTGGCGTAGTTAAAATTTGCGACAGTAAGAAATTAGTTTTTGAATAATTTACTATAGAAAAGGCAATCGCTGGCGGATTTAAAATTTGCGACAGTAAAAAATTATTTTTTGAAAAATTTACTATAGAAAAGGCAATCCCTGGCGCAATTAAAATTTGCGACAGTAAAAAATTATTTTTTGAATAATTTACTATAGAAAATGCAATCCCTGGCGCAATTAAAATTTGCGACAGTAGAAAATTACTTTTTGAAAAATTTACTATAGAAAAGGCAATCCCTGGCGCAATTAAAATTTTCGACATTAAAAAATTAATTTTTGAAAAATTTACTATAGAAAAGGCAATCCCTGGCGTAATTAAAACTTGCGACAGTAAAAAATTAGTTTTTGAAAAATGTACTGTAGAAAAGGCAATCCCTGGCGTAATTAAAATTTGCGACAGTAAAAAATTATTTTTTGAATAATTTACTATAGAAAAGGCAATACCTGGCGGATTAAAAGTTTGCGACAGTAAAAAATTAATTTTTGAAAAATTTACTATAGAAAAGGCAATCCCTGGCGTAATTAAAATTTGCGACAGTATAAAATTAATTTTTGGAAAATTTACTATAGAAAAGGCAATCCCTGGCGCAATTAAAACTTGCGACAGTAAAAAATTATTTTTTGAAAAATTTACTGTAGAAAAGGCAATCCCAGGCGCAATTAAAATTTGCGACAGTAAAAAATTATTTTTTGCAAAATTTACTATAGAAGAGGCAATCCCTGGCGTATTTAAAATTTGCGACAGTAAAAAATAAATTTTTGAAAAATTTACTATAGAAAAGGCAATCCGTGGCGTAATTAAAATTTGCGACAGTAGAAAATTAATTTTTGAATAATTTACTATAGAAAAGGCAATCCCTGCGGATTTAAAATTTGCGACAGTAAAAAATTAATTTTTGAAAAATTTACTATAGAAAAGGCAATTCCTGGCGTAATTAAAATTTGCGACAGTAAAAAATTAGTTTTTGAATAATTTACTATAGAAAAGGCAATCCCTGGCGGATTTAAAATTTGCGACAATAAAAAATTAATTTTTGAAAAATTTACTATAGAAAAGGCAATCCCTGGCGTATTTAAAATTGGCGACAGTTAAAAATTAATTTGTGAAAAATTTTCTATAGAAAAGGCAATCCCTGGCGTAATTAAAATTTGCAACAGTAAAAAATTATTTTTGAAAAATTTACTGTAGAAAAGGCAATCCCTGGCGTATTTAAAATTTGCGACAGTATAAAATTAATTTTTGAAAAATTTACTATAGAAAAGGCAATCCCTGGCGTATTTAAAATTTGCGACAGTAAAAAATTAATTTGTGAAAAATTTACTATAGAAAAGGCAATCCCTGGCGTATTTAAAATTTGCGACAGTAAAAAATTAGTTTTTGAATAATTTACTATAGAAAAGGCAATCCCTGGCGGATTTAAAATTTGCGACAGTAAAAAATTAATTTTTGAAAAATTTACTATAGAAAAGGCAATCCCTGGCGTATTTAAAATTTGCGACAGTTAAAAATTAATTTGTGAAAAATTTACTATAGAAAAGGCAATCCCTGGCGTAATTAAAATTTGCGACAGTAAAAAATTATGTTTTGAAAAATTTACTGTAGAAAAGGCAATCCCTGGCGTATTTAAAATTTGCGACAGTAACAAATTATTTTTTGAAAAATTTACTGTAGAAAAGGCAATCCCTGGCTTATTTAAAATTTGCGACAGTATAAAATTAAGTTTTGAAAAATTTACTATAGAAAAGGCAATGCCTGGCGTATTTAAAATTTGCGACAGTAAAAAATTAATTTGTGAAAAATTTACTATAGAAAAGGCAATCCCTGGCGTAATTAAAATTTGCGACAGTAAGAAATAATTTTTTGAAAAATTTACTATAGAAAAGGCAATCCCTGGCGCAATTAAAATTTGCGACAGTAAAAAATTATTTTTTGAAAAATTTACTGTAGAAAAGGCAATCCCTGGCGCAATTAAAATTTGCGGCAGTAAAAAATTATTTTTTGCAAAATTTACTATAGAAGAGTCAATCCCTGGCCTATTTAAAATTTGCGATAGTAAAAAATTAATTTTTGAAAAATTTACTATAGAAAAGGCAATCCCTGGCGGAATTAAAATTTGCGACAGTAAAAAATTATTTTTTTGCCAAATTTACTATAGAAAAGGCAATCCCTGGCGCAGTTAAAATTTGCGACAGTAAAAAATTAATTTTTGAATAATTTACTATAGAAAAAGGCAATCCCTGGCGTAATTAAAATTTGCGACAGTAAAAAATTATTTTTTGAAAAATTTACTGTAGAAAAGGCAATCCCTGGCGTATTTAAAATTTGCGACAGTATAAAATTAATTTTTAAAAAATTTACTATAGAAAAGGCAATCCCTGGCGTATTTAAAATTTGCGACAGTAAAAAATTAATTTGTGAAAAATTTACTATAGAAAAGGCAATCCCTGGCGTATTTAAAATTTGCGACAGTAAAAAATTAGTTTTTGAATAATTTACTATAGAAAAGGCAATCCCTGGCGGATTTAAAATTTGCGACAGTAAAAAATTAATTTTTGAAAAATTTACTATAGAAAAGGCAATCCCTGGCGTATTTAAAATTTGCGACAGTTAAAAATTAATTTGTGAAAAATTTACTATAGAAAAGGCAATCCCTGGCGTAATTAAAATTTGCGACAGTAAAAAATTATTTTTTGAAAAATTTACTGTAGAAAAGGCAATCCCTGGCGTATTTAAAATTTGCGACAGTAAAAAATTATTTTTTGAAAAACTTACTGTAGAAAAGGCAATCCTGGCGCAATTAAAATTTGCGGCAGTAAAAAATTATTTTTTGCAAAATTTACTATAGAAGAGTCAATCCCTGGCCTATTTAAAATTTGCGATAGTAAAAAATTAATTTTTGAAAAATTTACTATAGAAAAGGCAATCCCTGGCGGAATTAAAATTTGCGACAGTAAAAAATTATTTTTTTGCCAAATTTACTATAGAAAAGGCAATCCCTGGCGCAATTAAAATTTGCGACAGTAAAAAATTATTTTTTGAATAATTTACTATAGAAAAGGCAATCCCTGGCGTAATTAAAATTTGCGACAGTAAAAAATTATTTTTTGAAAAATTTACTGTAGAAAAGGCAATCCCTGGCGCAGTTAAAATTTGCGACAGTAAAAAATTATTTTTTTGCAAAATTTACTATAGAAAAGGCAATCCCTGGCGGATTTAAAATTTGCGACAGTAACAAATTAATTTTTGAAAAATTTACTATAGAAAAGGCAATCCCTGGCGTATTTAAAATTTGCGACAGTAAAAAATTAATTTGTGAAAAATTTACTATAGAAAAGGAAATCCCTGGCGTAATTAAAATTTGCGACAGTAAAAAATTATTTTTTGCAAAATTTACTGTAGAAGAGTCAATCCCTGGCCTATTTAAAATTTGCGACAGTAAAAAATTAATTTTTGAAAAATTTACTATAGAAAAGGCAATCCCTGGCGCAATTAAAATTTGCGACAGTAAAAAATTATTTTTTTGCAAAATTTACTATAGAAAAGGCAATCCCTGGCGCAATTAAAATTTGCGACAGTAAAAAATTATTTTTTGAATAATTTACTATAGAAAAGGCAATCCCTGGCGCAATTAAAATTTGCGACAGAAAAAAATTATTTTTTGAAAAATTTACTGTAGAAATGGCAATCCCTGGCGTATTTAAAATTTGCGACAGTATAAAATTCAGTTTTGAAAAATTTACTATAGAAAAGGCAATGCCTGGCGTATTTAAAATTTGCGACAGTAAAAAATTAATTTGTGAAAAATTTACTATAGAAAAGGCAATCCCTGGCGCAATTAAAATTTTTGCGACAGTAAAAAATTGTTTTTTGAAAAATTTACTGTAGAAAAGGCAATCCCTGGCGCAATTAAAATTTGCGACAGTAAAAAATTATTTTTTGCAAACTTTACTATAGAAGAGTCAATCCCTGGCCTATTTAAAATTTGCGACAGTAAAAAATTAATTTTTGAAAAATTTACTATAGAAAAGGCAATCCCTGGCGCAATTAAAATTTGCGACAGTAAAAAATTATTTTTTTGCCAAATTTACTATAGAAAAGGCAATCCCTGGCGCAATTAAAATTTGCGACAGTAAAAAATTAATTTGTGAAAAATTTACTATAGAAAAGGCAATCCCTGGCGCAATTAAAATTTTTGCGACAGTAAAAAATTGTTTTTTGAAAAATTTACTGTAGAAAAAGGCAATCCCTGGCGCAATTAAAATTTGCGACAGTAAAAAAATTATTTTTTGCAAACTTTACTATAGAAGAGTCAATCCCTGGCCTATTTAAAATTTGCGACAGTAAAAAATTAATTTTTGAAAAATTTACTATAGAAAAGGCAATCCCTGGCGCAATTAAAATTTGCGACAGTAAAAAATTATTTTTTGAATAATTTACTATAGAAAAGGCAATCCCTGGCGCAATTAAAATTTGCGACAGTAAAAAATTATTTTTTGAAAAATTTACTGTAGAAAAGGCAATCCCTGGCGCAATTAAAATTTGCGACAGTAAAAAATTATTTTTTGAAGAATTTACTATAGAAAAGGCAATCCCTGGCGTAATTAAAATTTGCGCCATTAGAAAATTATTTTTTGAAAAATTTACTGTAGAAAGGGCAATCCCTGGCGCAATTAAAATTTGCGACAGAAGAAAATTATTTTTTGCAAAATTTACTATAGAAAAGGCAATACCTGGCGTAATTAAAATTTGCGACAATAAAAAATTATTTTTTGCAAAATTTACAAAAAAAAAGGCAATCCCTGGCGTAATTAAATTTGCGAGAGTAAAAAATTATTTTTTGAATAATTTACTATAGAAAAGGCAATCCCTGGCGTAATTAAAACTTGCGACAGTAAAAAATTAGTTTTTGAATAATTTACTGTAGAAAAGGCAATCCCTGGCGAAATTAAAATTTGCGACAGTAAAAAATTAATTTGTGAATAATTTACTATAGAAAAGGCAATCCCTGGCGCAATTAAAATTTGCGACAGTAAAAAATTATTTTTTGAAAAATATACTGTAGAAAAGGCAATTCCTGGCGCAACTAAAATTTGCGACAGTAGAAAATTATTTTTTGAAAAATTTGCTGTAGAAAAGGCAATCGCTGGCGCAATTAAAATTTGCGACAGTAAAAAATTATTTTTTGAATAATTTACTATAGAAAAGGCAATCCCTGGCGGATTTAAAATTTGCGACAGTAAAAAATTAATTTTTGAAAAATTTACTATAGAAAAGGCAATCCCTGGCGCAATTAAAATTTGCGACATTAAAAAATTATTTTTTGAAAAATTCACTGTAGAAAAGGCAATCCCAGCCGCAATTAAAATTTGCGACAGTAAAAAATTATTTTTTGAAAAATTTACTGTAGAAAAGGCAATCCCGGGCGCAATTAAAATTTGCGGCAGTAAAAAATTATTTTTTGCAAAATTTACTATAGAAGAGTCAATCCCTGGCCTATTTAAAATTTGCGATAGTAAAAAATTAATTTTTGAAAAATTTACTATAGAAAAGGCAATCCCTGGCGCAATTAAAATTTGCGACAGTAAAAAATTATTTTTTTTGCCAAATTTACTATAGAAAAGGCAATTCCTGGCGCAATTAAAATTTGCGACAGTAAAAAATTATTTTTTGAAAAATTTACTGTAGAAAAGGCAATCCCTGGCGCAATTAAAATTTGCGACAGTAAAAAATTATTTTCTGCAAAATTTACTATACAAAAGGCAATCCCTGGCGGATTTAAAATTTGCGACAGTAAAAAGATAATTTGTGAAAAATTTACTATAGAAAAGGCAATCCCTGGCGTAATTAAAATTTGCGACAGTAAAAAATAATTTTTTGAAAAATTTACTGTAGAAAAGGCAATCCCTGGCCAATTAAAATTTGCGACAGTAAAAAATTATTTTTTGCAAAATTTACTGTAGAAGAGTCAATCCCTGGCCTATTTAAAATTTGCGACAGTAAAAAATTAGTTTTTGAATAATTTACTATAGAAAAACAATCCCTGGCGCAATTAAAATCTGCGAGAGTAAAAAATTATTTCTTGAATAATTTACTATAGAAAAGGCAATCCTTGGCGCAATTAAAATTTGCGACAGTAAAAAATTATTTTTTGAATAATTTACTATAGAAAAGGCAATCCCTGGCGTAATTAAAATTTGCGCCATTAGAAAATTATTTTTTGAAAAATTTACTGTAGAAAGGGCAATCCCTGGCGCAATTAAAATTTGCGACAGAAGAAAATTATTTTTTGCAAAATTTACTATAGAAAAGGCAATACCTGGCGTAATTAAAATTTGCGACAATAAAAAATTATTTTTTGCAAAATTTACTATAGAAAAGGCAATCCCTGGCGTAATTAAATTTGCGAGAGTAAAAAATTATTTTTTGAATAATTTACTATAGAAAAGGCAATCCCTGGCGTAATTAAAACTTGCGACAGTAAAAAATTAGTTTTTGAATAATTTACTGTAGAAAAGGCAATCCCTGGCGAAATTAAAATTTGCGACAGTAAAAAATTAATTTGTGAATAATTTACTATAGAAAAGGCAATCCCTGGCGCAATTAAAATTTGCGACAGTAAAAAATTATTTTTTGAAAAATATACTGTAGAAAAGGCAATTCCTGGCGCAACTAAAATTTGCGACAGTAGAAAATTATTTTTTGAAAAATTTGCTGTAGAAAAGGCAATCGCTGGCGCAATTAAAATTTGCGACAGTAAAAAATTATTTTTTGAATAATTTACTATAGAAAAGGCAATCCCTGGCGGATTTAAAATTTGCGACAGTAAAAAATTAATTTTTGAAAAATTTACTATAGAAAAGGCAATCCATGGCGCAATTAAAATTTGCGACATTAAAAAATTATTTTTTGAAAAATTCACTGTAGAAAAGGCAATCCCAGCCGCAATTAAAATTTGCGACAGTAAAAAATTATTTTTTGAAAAATTTACTGTAGAAAAGGCAATCCCGGGCGCAATTAAAATTTGCGGCAGTAAAAAATTATTTTTTGCAAAATTTACTATAGAAGAGTCAATCCCTGGCCTATTTAAAATTTGCGATAGTAAAAAATTAATTTTTGAAAAATTTACTATAGAAAAGGCAATCCCTGGCGGAATTAAAATTTGCGACAGTAAAAAATTATTTTTTTGCCAAATTTACTATAGAAAAGGCAATCCCTGGCGCAATTAAAATTTGCGACAGTAAAAAATTATTTTTTGAATAATTTACTATAGAAAAGGCAATCCCTGGCGTAATTAAAATTTGCGACAGTAAAAAATTATTTTTTGAAAAATTTACTGTAGAAAAGGCAATCCCTGGCGCAGTTAAAATTTGCGACAGTAAAAAATTATTTTTTTGCAAAATTTACTATAGAAAAGGCAATCCCTGGCGGATTTAAAATTTGCGACAGTAACAAATTAATTTTTGAAAAATTTACTATAGAAAAGGCAATCCCTGGCGTATTTAAAATTTGCGACAGTAAAAAATTAATTTGTGAAAAATTTACTATAGAAAAGGCAATCCCTGGCGTAATTAAAATTTGCGACAGTAAAAGATTATTTTTTGCAAAATTTACTGTAGAAGAGTCAATCCCTGGCCTATTTAAAATTTGCGACAGTAAAAAATTAATTTTTGAAAAATTTACTATAGAAAAGGCAATCCCTGGCGCAATTAAACTTTGCGACAGTAAAAAATTATTTTTTTGCAAAATTTACTATAGAAAAGGCAATCCCTGGCTTATTTAAAATTTGCGACAGTAACAAATTAATTTTTGAAAAATTTACTATAGAAAAGGCAATGCCTGGCGTATTTAAAATTTGCGACAGTAAAAAATTAATTTGTGAAAAATTTACTATAGAAAAGGCAATCCCTGGCGTAATTAAAATTTGCGACAGTAAAAAATAATTTTTTGAAAAATTTACTATAGAAAAGGCAATCCCTGGCGCAATTAAAATTTGCGACAGTAAAAAATTATTTTTTGAAAAATTTACTGTAGAAAAGGCAATCCCTGGCGCAATTAAAATTTGCGGCAGTAAAAAATTATTTTTTACAAAATTTACTATAGAAGAGTCAATCCCTGGCCTATTTAAAATTTGCGATAGTAAAAAATTAATTTTTGAAAAATTTACTATAGAAAAGGCAATCCCTGGCGGAATTAAAATTTGCGACAGTAAAAAATTATTTTTTTGCCAAATTTACTATAGAAAAGGCAATCCCTGGCGCAATTAAAATTTGCGACAGTAAAAAATTATTTTTTGAAAAATATACTGTAGAAAAGGCAATTCCTGGCGCAACTAAAATTTGCGACAGTAGAAAATTATTTTTTGAAAAATTTGCTGTAGAAAAGGCAATCGCTGGCGCAATTAAAATTTGCGACAGTAAAAAATTATTTTTTGAATAATTTACTATAGAAAAGGCAATCCCTGGCGGATTTAAAATTTGCGACAGTAAAAAATTAATTTTTGAAAAATTTACTATAGAAAAGGCAATCCTTGGCGCAATTAAAATTTGCGACATTAAAAAATTATTTTTTGAAAAATTCACTGTAGAAAATGCAATCCCAGCCGCAATTAAAATTTGCGACAGTAAAAAATTATTTTTTGAAAAATTTACTGTAGAAAAGGCAATCCCGGGCGCAATTAAAATTTGCGGCAGTAAAAAATTATTTTTTTGCAAAATTTACTATAGAAGAGTCAATCCCTGGCCTATTTAAAATTTGCGATAGTAAAAAATTAATTTTTGAAAAATTTACTATAGAAAAGGCAATCCCTGGCGCAATTAAAATTTGCGACAGTAAAAAATTATTTTTTTGCCAAATTTACTATAGAAAAGGCAATCCCTGGCGCAATTAAAATTTGCGACAGTAAAAAATTATTTTTTGAATAATTTACTATAGAAAAGGCAATCCCTGGCGCAATTAAAATTTGCGACAGTAAAAAATTATTTTTTGAAAAATTTACTGTAGAAAAGGCAATCCCTGGCGCAATTAAAATTTGCGACAGTAAAAAATTATTTTCTGCAAAATTTACTATACAAAAGGCAATCCCTGGCGGATTTAAAATTTGCGACAGTAAAGAGATAATTTGTGAAAAATTTACTATAGAAAAGGCAATCCCTGGCGTAATTAAAATTTGCGACTGTAAAAAATAATTTTTTGAAAAATTTACTGTAGAAAAGGCAATCCCTGGCCAATTAAAATTTGCGACAGTAAAAAATTATTTTTTGCAAAATTTACTGTAGAAGAGTCAATCCCTGGCCTATTTAAAATTTGCGACAGTAAAAAATTAGTTTTTGAATAATTTACTATAGAAAAACAATCCCTGGCGCAATTAAAATCTGCGAGAGTAAAAAATTATTTCTTGAATAATTTACTATAGAAAAGGCAATCCTTGGCGCAATTAAAATTTGCGACAGTAAAAAATTATTTTTTGAATAATTTACTATAGAAAGGCAATCCCTGGCGTAATTAAAATTTGCGCCATTAGAAAATTATTTTTTGAAAAATTTACTGTAGAAAGGGCAATCCCTGGCGCAATTAAAATTTGCGACAGAAGAAAATTATTTTTTGCAAAATTTACTATAGAAAAGGCAATACCTGGCGTAATTAAAATTTGCGACAATAAAAAATTATTTTTTGCAAAATTTACTATAGAAAAGGCAATCCCTGGCGTAATTAAATTTGCGAGAGTAAAAAATTATTTTTTGAATAATTTACTACAGAAAAGGCAATCCCTGGCGTAATTAAAACTTGCGACAGTAAAAAATTAGTTTTTGAATAATTTACTGTAGAAAAGGCAATCCCTGGCGAAATTAAAATTTGCGACAGTAAAAAATTAATTTGTGAATAATTTACTATAGAAAAGGCAATCCCTGGCGCAATTAAAATTTGCGACAGTAAAAAATTATTTTTTGAAAAATATACTGTAGAAAAGGCAATTCCTGGCGCAACTAAAATTTGCGACAGTAGAAAATTATTTTTTGAAAAATTTGCTGTAGAAAAGGCAATCGCTGGCGCAATTAAAATTTGCGACAGTAAAAAATTATTTTTTGAATAATTTACTATAGAAAAGGCAATCCCTGGCGGATTTAAAATTTGCGACAGTAAAAAATTAATTTTTGAAAAATTTACTATAGAAAAGGCAATCCATGGCGCAATTAAAATTTGCGACATTAAAAAATTATTTTTTGAAAAATTCACTGTAGAAAAGGCAATCCCAGCCGCAATTAAAATTTGCGACAGTAAAAAATTATTTTTTGAAAAATTTACTGTAGAAAAGGCAATCCCGGGCGCAATTAAAATTTGCGGCAGTAAAAAATTATTTTTTGCAAAATTTACTATAGAAGAGTCAATCCCTGGCCTATTTAAAATTTGCGATAGTAAAAAATTAATTTTTGAAAAATTTACTATAGAAAAGGCAATCCCTGGCGGAATTAAAATTTGCGACAGTAAAAAATTATTTTTTTGCCAAATTTACTATAGAAAAGGCAATCCCTGGCGCAATTAAAATTTGCGACAGTAAAAAATTATTTTTTGAATAATTTACTATAGAAAAGGCAATCCCTGGCGTAATTAAAATTTGCGACAGTAAAAAATTATTTTTTGAAAAATTTACTGTAGAAAAGGCAATCCCTGGCGCAGTTAAAATTTGCGACAGTAAAAAATTATTTTTTTGCAAAATTTACTATAGAAAAGGCAATCCCTGGCGGATTTAAAATTTGCGACAGTAACAAATTAATTTTTGAAAAATTTACTATAGAAAAGGCAATCCCTGGCGTATTTAAAATTTGCGACAGTAAAAAATTAATTTGTGAAAAATTTACTATAGAAAAGGCAATCCCTGGCGTAATTAAAATTTGCGACAGTAAAAAATTATTTTTTGCAAAATTTACTGTAGAAGAGTCAATCCCTGGCCTATTTAAAATTTGCGACAGTAAAAAATTAATTTTTGAAAAATTTACTATAGAAAAGGCAATCCCTGGCGCAATTAAAATTTGCGACAGTAAAAAATTATTTTTTTGCAAAATTTACTATAGAAAAGCAATCCCTGGCTTATTTAAAATTTGCGACAGTAACAAATTAATTTTTGAAAAATTTACTATAGAAAAGGCAATGCCTGGCGTATTTAAAATTTGCGACAGTAAAAAATTAATTTGTGAAAAATTTACTATAGAAAAGGCAATCCCTGGCGTAATTAAAATTTGCGACAGTAAAAAATAATTTTTTGAAAAATTTACTATAGAAAAGGCAATCCCTGGCGCAATTAAAATTTGCGACAGAAAAAAATTATTTTTTGAAAAATTTACTGTAGAAAAGGCAATCCCTGGCGCAATTAAAATTTGCGGCAGTAAAAAATTATTTTTTGCAAAATTTACTATAGAAGAGTCAATCCCTGGCCTATTTAAAATTTGCGATAGTAAAAAATTAATTTTTGAAAAATTTACTATAGAAAAGGCAATCCCTGGCGGAATTAAAATTTGCGACAGTAAGAAATTATTTTTTTGCCAAATTTACTATAGAAAAGGCAATCCCTGGCGCAATTAAAATTTGCGACAGTAAAAAATTAATTTTTGAATAATTTACTATAGAAAAGGCAATCCCTGGCGTAATTAAAATTTGCGACAGTAAAAAATTATTTTTTGAAAAATTTACTGTAGAAAAGGCAATCCCTGGCGTATTTAAAATTTGCGACAGTATAAAATTAATTTGTGAATAATTTACTATAGAAAAGGCAATCCCTGGCGCAATTAAAATTTGCGACAGTAAAAAATTATTTTTTGAAAAATATACTGTAGAAAAGGCAATTCCTGGCGCAACTAAAATTTGCGACAGTAGAAAATTATTTTTTGAAAAATTTGCTGTAGAAAAGGCAATCGCTGGCGCAATTAAAATTTGCGACAGTAAAAAATTATTTTTTGAATAATTTACTATAGAAAAGGCAATCCCTGGCGGATTTAAAATTTGCGACAGTAAAAAATTAATTTTTGAAAAATTTACTATAGAAAAGGCAATCCATGGCGCAATTAAAATTTGCGACATTAAAAAATTATTTTTTGAAAAATTCACTGTAGAAAAGGCAATCCCAGCCGCAATTAAAATTTGCGACAGTAAAAAATTATTTTTGAAAAATTTACTGTAGAAAAGGCAATCCCGGGCGCAATTAAAATTTGCGGCAGTAAAAAATTATTTTTTGCAAAATTTACTATAGAAGAGTCAATCCCTGGCCTATTTAAAATTTGCGATAGTAAAAAATTAATTTTTGAAAAATTTACTATAGAAAAGGCAATCCCTGGCGGAATTAAAATTTGCGACAGTAAAAAATTATTTTTTTGCCAAATTTACTATAGAAAAGGCAATCCCTGGCGCAATTAAAATTTGCGACAGTAAAAAATTATTTTTTGAATAATTTACTATAGAAAAGGCAATCCCTGGCGTAATTAAAATTTGCGACAGTAAAAAATTATTTTTTGAAAAATTTACTGTAGAAAAGGCAATCCCTGGCGCAGTTAAAATTTGCGACAGTAAAAAATTATTTTTTTGCAAAATTTACTATAGAAAAGGCAATCCCTGGCGGATTTAAAATTTGCGACAGTAACAAATTAATTTTTGAAAAATTTACTATAGAAAAGGCAATCCCTGGCGTATTTAAAATTTGCGACAGTAAAAAATTAATTTGTGAAAAATTTACTATAGAAAAGGCAATCCCTGGCGTAATTAAAATTTGCGACAGTAAAAAATTATTTTTTGCAAAATTTACTGTAGAAGAGTCAATCCCTGGCCTATTTAAAATTTGCGACAGTAAAAAATTAATTTTTGAAAAATTTACTATAGAAAAGGCAATCCCTGGCGCAATTAAAATTTGCGACAGTAAAAAATTATTTTTTTGCAAAATTTACTATAGAAAAGCAATCCCTGGCTTATTTAAAATTTGCGACAGTAACAAATTAATTTTTGAAAAATTTACTATAGAAAAGGCAATGCCTGGCGTATTTAAAATTTGCGACAGTAAAAAATTAATTTGTGAAAAATTTACTATAGAAAAGGCAATCCCTGGCGTAATTAAAATTTGCGACAGTAAAAAATAATTTTTTGAAAAATTTACTATAGAAAAGGCAATCCCTGGCGCAATTAAAATTTGCGACAGAAAAAAATTATTTTTTGAAAAATTTACTGTAGAAAAGGCAATCCCTGGCGCAATTAAAATTTGCGGCAGTAAAAAATTATTTTTTGCAAAATTTACTATAGAAGAGTCAATCCCTGGCCTATTTAAAATTTGCGATAGTAAAAAATTAATTTTTGAAAAATTTACTATAGAAAAGGCAATCCCTGGCGGAATTAAAATTTGCGACAGTAAGAAATTATTTTTTTGCCAAATTTACTATAGAAAAGGCAATCCCTGGCGCAATTAAAATTTGCGACAGTAAAAAATTAATTTTTGAATAATTTACTATAGAAAAGGCAATCCCTGGCGTAATTAAAATTTGCGACAGTAAAAAATTATTTTTTGAAAAATTTACTGTAGAAAAGGCAATCCCTGGCGTATTTAAAATTTGCGACAGTATAAAATTAATTTTTAAAAAATTTACTATAGAAAAGGCAATCCCTGGCGTATTTAAAATTTGCGACAGTAAAAAATTAATTTGTGAAAAATTTACTATAGAAAAGGCAATCCCTGGCGTATTTAAAATTTGCGACAGTAAAAAATTAGTTTTTGAATAATTTACTATAGAAAAGGCAATCCCTGGCGGATTTAAAATTTGCGACAGTAAAAAGATAATTTGTGAAAAATTTACTATAGAAAAGGCAATCCCTGGCGTAATTAAAATTTGCGACTGTAAAAAATAATTTTTTGAAAAATTTACTGTAGAAAAGGCAATCCCTGGCCAATTAAAATTTGCGACAGTAAAAAATTATTTTTTGCAAAATTTACTGTAGAAGAGTCAATCCCTGGCCTATTTAAAATTTGCGACAGTAAAAAATTAGTTTTTGAATAATTTACTATAGAAAAACAATCCCTGGCGCAATTAAAATCTGCGAGAGTAAAAAATTATTTCTTGAATAATTTACTATAGAAAAGGCAATCCTTGGCGCAATTAAAATTTGCGACAGTAAAAAATTATTTTTTGAATAATTTACTATAGAAAGGCAATCCCTGGCGTAATTAAAATTTGCGCCATTAGAAAATTATTTTTTGAAAAATTTACTGTAGAAAGGGCAATCCCTGGCGCAATTAAAATTTGAGACAGAAGAAAATTATTTTTTGCAAAATTTACTATAGAAAAGGCAATACCTGGCGTAATTAAAATTTGCGACAATAAAAAATTATTTTTTGCAAAATTTACTATAGAAAAGGCAATCCCTGGCGTAATTAAATTTGCGAGAGTAAAAAATTATTTTTTGAATAATTTACTACAGAAAAGGCAATCCCTGGCGTAATTAAAACTTGCGACAGTAAAAAATTAGTTTTTGAATAATTTACTGTAGAAAAGGCAATCCCTGGCGAAATTAAAATTTGCGACAGTAAAAAATTAATTTGTGAATAATTTACTATAGAAAAGGCAATCCCTGGCGCAATTAAAATTTGCGACAGTAAAAAATTATTTTTTGAAAAATATACTGTAGAAAAGGCAATTCCTGGCGCAACTAAAATTTGCGACAGTAGAAAATTATTTTTTGAAAAATTTGCTGTAGAAAAGGCAATCGCTGGCGCAATTAAAATTTGCGACAGTAAAAAATTATTTTTTGAATAATTTACTATAGAAAAGGCAATCCCTGGCGGATTTAAAATTTGCGACAGTAAAAAATTAATTTTTGAAAAATTTACTATAGAAAAGGCAATCCATGGCGCAATTAAAATTTGCGACATTAAAAAATTATTTTTTGAAAAATTCACTGTAGAAAAGGCAATCCCAGCCGCAATTAAAATTTGCGACAGTAAAAAATTATTTTTTGAAAAATTTACTGTAGAAAAGGCAATCCCGGGCGCAATTAAAATTTGCGGCAGTAAAAAATTATTTTTTGCAAAATTTACTATAGAAAAGGCAATCCCCGGCGGATTTAAAATTTGCGACAGTAAAAAATTAATTTGTGAATAATTTACTATAGAAAAGGCAATCCCAGGCGCAATTAAAATTTGCGACAGTAAAAAATTATTTTTTGAAAAATATACTGTAGAAAAGGCAATTCCTGGCGCAACTAAAATTTGCGACAGTAGAAAATTATTTTTTGAAAAATTTGCTGTAGAAAAGGCAATCGCTGGCGCAATTAAAATTTGCGACAGTAAAAAATTATTTTTTGAATAATTTACTATAGAAAAGGCAATCCCTGGCGGATTTAAAATTTGCGACAGTAAAAAATTAATTTTTGAAAAATTTACTATAGAAAAGGCAATCCATGGCGCAATTAAAATTTGCGACATTAAAAAATTATTTTTTGAAAAATTCACTGTAGAAAAGGCAATCCCAGCCGCAATTAAAATTTGCGACAGTAAAAAATTATTTTTTGAAAAATTTACTGTAGAAAAGGCAATCCCGGGCGCAATTAAAATTTGCGGCAGTAAAAAATTATTTTTTGCAAAATTTACTATAGAAGAGTCAATCCCTGGCCTATTTAAAATTTGCGATAGTAAAAAATTAATTTTTGAAAAATTTACTATAGAAAAGGCAATCCCTGGCGGAATTAAAATTTGCGACAGTAAAAAATTATTTTTTTGCCAAATTTACTATAGAAAAGGCAATCCCTGGCGCAATTAAAATTTGCGACAGTAAAAAATTATTTTTTGAATAATTTACTATAGAAAAGGCAATCCCTGGCGTAATTAAAATTTGCGACAGTAAAAAATTATTTTTTGAAAAATTTACTGTAGAAAAGGCAATCCCTGGCGCAGGTAAAATTTGCGACAGTAAAAAATTATTTTTTTGCAAAATTTACTATAGAAAAGGCAATCCCCGGCGGATTTAAAATTTGCGACAGTAACAAATTAATTTTTGAAAAATTTACTATAGAAAAGGCAATCCCTGGCGTATTTAAAATTTGCGACAGTAAAAAATTAATTTGTGAAAAATTTACTATAGAAAAGGCAATCCCTGGCGTAATTAAAATTTGCGACAGTAAAAAATTATTTTTTGCAAAATTTACTGTAGAAGAGTCAATCCCTGGCCTATTTAAAATTTGCGACAGTAAAAAATTAATTTTTGAAAAATTTACTATAGAAAAGGCAATCCCTGGCGCAATTAAAATTTGCGACAGTAAAAAATTATTTTTTTGCAAAATTTACTATAGAAAAGGCAATCCCTGGCTTATTTAAAATTTGCGACAGTAACAAATTAATTTTTGAAAAATTTACTATAGAAAAGGCAATGCCTGGCGTATTTAAAATTTGCGACAGTAAAAAATTAATTTGTGAAAAATTTACTATAGAAAAGGCAATCCCTGGCGTATTTAAAATTTGCGACAGTATAAAATTAATTTTTAAAAAATTTACTATAGAAAAGGCAATCCCTGGCGTATTTAAAATTTGCGACAGTAAAAAATTAATTTGTGAAAAATTTACTATAGAAAAGGCAATCCCTGGCGCAGGTAAAATTTGCGACAGTAAAAAATTATTTTTTTGCAAAATTTACTATAGAAAAGGCAATCCCCGGCGGATTTAAAATTTGCGACAGTAAAAAATTATTTCTTGAATAATTTACTATAGAAAAGGCAATCCTTGGCGCAATTAAAATTTGCGACAGTAAAAAATTATTTTTTGAATAATTTACTATAGAAAGGCAATCCCTGGCGTAATTAAAATTTGCGCCATTAGAAAATTATTTTTTGAAAAATTTACTGTAGAAAGGGCAATCCCTGGCGCAATTAAAATTTGAGACAGAAGAAAATTATTTTTTGCAAAATTTACTATAGAAAAGGCAATACCTGGCGTAATTAAAATTTGCGACAATAAAAAATTATTTTTTGCAAAATTTACTATAGAAAAGGCAATCCCTGGCGTAATTAAATTTGCGAGAGTAAAAAATTATTTTTTGAATAATTTACTACAGAAAAGGCAATCCCTGGCGTAATTAAAACTTGCGACAGTAAAAAATTAGTTTTTGAATAATTTACTGTAGAAAAGGCAATCCCTGGCGAAATTAAAATTTGCGACAGTAAAAAATTAATTTGTGAATAATTTACTATAGAAAAGGCAATCCCTGGCGCAATTAAAATTTGCGACAGTAAAAAATTATTTTTTGAAAAATATACTGTAGAAAAGGCAATTCCTGGCGCAACTAAAATTTGCGACAGTAGAAAATTATTTTTTGAAAAATTTGCTGTAGAAAAGGCAATCGCTGGCGCAATTAAAATTTGCGACAGTAAAAAATTATTTTTTGAATAATTTACTATAGAAAAGGCAATCCCTGGCGGATTTAAAATTTGCGACAGTAAAAAATTAATTTTTGAAAAATTTACTATAGAAAAGGCAATCCATGGCGCAATTAAAATTTGCGACATTAAAAAATTATTTTTTGAAAAATTCACTGTAGAAAAGGCAATCCCAGCCGCAATTAAAATTTGCGACAGTAAAAAATTATTTTTTGAAAAATTTACTGTAGAAAAGGCAATCCCGGGCGCAATTAAAATTTGCGGCAGTAAAAAATTATTTTTTGCAAAATTTACTATAGAAAAGGCAATCCCCGGCGGATTTAAAATTTGCGACAGTAAAAAATTAATTTGTGAATAATTTACTATAGAAAAGGCAATCCCTGGCGCAATTAAAATTTGCGACAGTAAAAAATTATTTTTTGAAAAATATACTGTAGAAAAGGCAATTCCTGGCGCAACTAAAATTTGCGACAGTAGAAAATTATTTTTTGAAAAATTTGCTGTAGAAAAGGCAATCGCTGGCGCAATTAAAATTTGCGACAGTAAAAAATTATTTTTTGAATAATTTACTATAGAAAAGGCAATCCCTGGCGGATTTAAAATTTGCGACAGTAAAAAATTAATTTTTGAAAAATTTACTATAGAAAAGGCAATCCATGGCGCAATTAAAATTTGCGACATTAAAAAATTATTTTTTGAAAAATTCACTGTAGAAAAGGCAATCCCAGCCGCAATTAAAATTTGCGACAGTAAAAAATTATTTTTTGAAAAATTTACTGTAGAAAAGGCAATCCCGGGCGCAATTAAAATTTGCGGCAGTAAAAAATTATTTTTTGCAAAATTTACTATAGAAGAGTCAATCCCTGGCCTATTTAAAATTTGCGATAGTAAAAAATTAATTTTTGAAAAATTTACTATAGAAAAGGCAATCCCTGGCGGAATTAAAATTTGCGACAGTAAAAAATTATTTTTTTGCCAAATTTACTATAGAAAAGGCAATCCCTGGCGCAATTAAAATTTGCGACAGTAAAAAATTATTTTTTGAATAATTTACTATAGAAAAGGCAATCCCTGGCGTAATTAAAATTTGCGACAGTAAAAAATTATTTTTTGAAAAATTTACTGTAGAAAAGGCAATCCCTGGCGCAGGTAAAATTTGCGACAGTAAAAAATTATTTTTTTGCAAAATTTACTATAGAAAAGGCAATCCCCGGCGGATTTAAAATTTGCGACAGTAACAAATTAATTTTTGAAAAATTTACTATAGAAAAGGCAATCCCTGGCGTATTTAAAATTTGCGACAGTAAAAAATTAATTTGTGAAAAATTTACTATAGAAAAGGCAATCCCTGGCGTAATTAAAATTTGCGACAGTAAAAAATTATTTTTTGCAAAATTTACTGTAGAAGAGTCAATCCCTGGCCTATTTAAAATTTGCGACAGTAAAAAATTAATTTTTGAAAAATTTACTATAGAAAAGGCAATCCCTGGCGCAATTAAAATTTGCGACAGTAAAAAATTATTTTTTTGCAAAATTTACTATAGAAAAGGCAATCCCTGGCTTATTTAAAATTTGCGACAGTAACAAATTAATTTTTGAAAAATTTACTATAGAAAAGGCAATGCCTGGCGTATTTAAAATTTGCGACAGTAAAAAATTAATTTGTGAAAAATTTACTATAGAAAAGGCAATCCCTGGCGTAATTAAAATTTGCGACAGTAAAAAATAATTTTTTGAAAAATTTACTATAGAAAAGGCAATCCCTGGCGCAATTAAAATTTGCGACAGAAAAAAATTATTTTTTGAAAAATTTACTGTAGAAAAGGCAATCCCTGGCGCAATTAAAATTTGCGGCAGTAAAAAATTATTTTTTGCAAAATTTACTATAGAAGAGTCAATCCCTGGCCTATTTAAAATTTGCGATAGTAAAAAATTAATTTTTGAAAAATTTACTATAGAAAAGGCAATCCCTAGCGGAATTAAAATTTGCGACAGTAAAAAATTATTTTTTTGCCAAATTTACTATAGAAAAGGCAATCCCTGGCGCAATTAAAATTTGCGACAGTAAAAAATTAATTTTTGAATAATTTTCTATAGAAAAGGCAATCCCTGGCGTAATTAAAATTTGCGACAGTAAAAAATTATTTTTTGAAAAATTTACTGTAGAAAAGGCAATCCCTGGCGTATTTAAAATTTGCGACAGTATAAAATTAATTTTTAAAAAATTTACTATAGAAAAGGCAATCCCTGGCGTATTTAAAATTTGCGACAGTAAAAAATTAATTTGTGAAAAATTTACTATAGAAAAGGCAATCCCTGGCGTATTTAAAATTTGCGACAGTAAAAAATTAGTTTTTGAATAATTTACTATAGAAAAGGCAATCCCTGGCGGATTTAAAATTTGCGACAGTAAAAAATTAATTTTTGAAAAATTTACTATAGAAAAGGCAATCCCTGGGGTATTTAAAATTTGCGACAGTTAAAAATTAATTTGTGAAAAATTTACTATAGAAAAGGCAATCCCTGGCGTAATTAAAATTTGCGACAGTAAAAAATTATTTTTTGAAAAATTTACTGTAGAAAAGGCAATCCCTGGCGTATTTAAAATTTGCGACAGTAAAAAATTATTTTTTGAAAAACTTACTGTAGAAAAGGCAATCCCTGGCTTATTTAAAATTTGCGACAGTATAAAATTAAGTTTTGAAAAATTTACTATAGAAAAGGCAATGCCTGGCGTATTTAAAATTTGCGACAGTAAAAAATTAATTTGTGAAAAATTTACTATAGAAAAGGCAATCCCTGGCGTAATTAAAATTTGCGACAGTAAAAAATTATTTTTTGAAAAATTTACTATAGAAAAGGCAATCCCTGGCGCAATTAAAATTAGCGACAGTAAACAATTATTTTTTGAAAAATTTACTGTAGAAAAGGCAATCCCTGGCGCAATTAAAATTTGCGGCAGTAAAAAATTATTTTTTGCAAAATTTACTATAGAAGAGTCAATCCCTGGCCTATTTAAAATTTGCGATAGTAAAAAATTAATTTTTGAAAAATTTACTATAGAAAAGGCAATCCCTGGCGGAATTAAAATTTGCGACAGTAAAAAATTATTTTTTTGCCAAATTTACTATAGAAAAGGCAATCCCTGGCGCAATTAAAATTTGCGACAGTAAAAAATTATTTTTTGAATAATTTACTATAGAAAAGGCAATCCCTGGCGTAATTAAAATTTGCGACAGTAAAAAATTATTTTTTGAAAAATTTACTGTAGAAAAGGCAATCCCTGGCGCAGTTAAAATTTGCGACAGTAAAACATTATTTTTTTGCAAAATTTACTATAGAAAAGGCAATCCCTGGCGTAATTAAAATTTGCGACAGTAAAAAATTATTTTTTGAAAAATTTACTATAGAAAAGGCAGTCCCTGGCGTATTTAAAATTTGCGACAGTAAAAAATTAATTTGTGAAAAATTTACTATAGAAAAGGAAATCCCTGGCGTAATTAAAATTTGCGACAGTAAAAAATTATTTTTTGCAAAATTTACTGTAGAAGAGTCAATCCCTGGCCTATTTAAAATTTGCGACAGTAAAAAATTAATTTTTGAAAAATTTACTATAGAAAAGGCAATCCCTGGCGCAATTAAAATTTGCGACAGTAAAAAATTATTTTTTTGAAAAATTTACTGTAGAAATGGCAATCCCTGGCGTATTTAAAATTTGCGACAGTATAAAATTCAGTTTTGAAAAATTTACTATAGAAAAGGCAATGCCTGGCGTATTTAAAATTTGCGACAGTAAAAAATTAATTTGTGAAAAATTTACTATAGAAAAGGCAATCCCTGGCGCAATTAAAATTTTTGCGACAGTAAAAAATTGTTTTTTGAAAAATTTACTGTAGAAAAGGCAATCCCTGGCGCAATTAAAATTTGCGACAGTAAAAAATTATTTTTGCAAACTTTACTATAGAAGAGTCAATCCCTGGCCTATTTAAAATTTGCGACAGTAAAAAATTAATTTTTGAAAAATTTACTATAGAAAAGGCAATCCCTGGCGCAATTAAAATTTGCGACAGTAAAAAATTATTTTTTTGCCAAATTTACTATAGAAAAGGCAATCCCTGGCGCAATTAAAATTTGCGACAGTAAAAAATTATTTTTTGAATAATTTACTATAGAAAAGGCAATCCCTGGCGCAATTAAAATTTGCGACAGTAAAAAATTATTTTTTGAAAAATTTACTGTAGAAAAGGCAATCCCTGGCGCAATTAAAATTTGCGACAGTAAAAAATTATTTTCTGCAAAATTTACTATACAAAAGGCAATCCCTGGCGGATTTAAAATTTGCGACAGTAAAAAGATAATTTGTGAAAAATTTACTATAGAAAAGGCAATCCCTGGCGTAATTAAAATTTGCGACAGTAAAAAATAATTTTTTGAAAAATTTACTGTAGAAAAGGCAATCCCTGGCCAATTAAAATTTGCGACAGTAAAAAATTATTTTTTGCAAAATTTACTGTAGAAGAGTCAATCCCTGGCCTATTTAAAATTTGCGACAGTAAAAAATTAGTTTTTGAATAATTTACTATAGAAAAACAATCCCTGGCGCAATTAAAATCTGCGAGAGTAAAAAATTATTTCTTGAATAATTTACTATAGAAAAGGCAATCCCTGGCGCAATTAAAATTTGCGACAGTAAAAAATTATTTTTTGAATAATTTACTATAGAAAAGGCAATCCCTGGCGTAATTAAAATTTGCGCCATTAGAAAATTATTTTTTGAAAAATTTACTGTAGAAAGGGCAATCCCTGGCGCAATTAAAATTTGCGACAGAAGAAAATTATTTTTTGCAAAATTTACTATAGAAAAGGCAATACCTGGCGTAATTAAAATTTGCGACAATAAAAAATTATTTTTTGCAAAATTTACTATAGAAAAGGCAATCCCTGGCGTAATTAAATTTGCGAGAGTAAAAAATTATTTTTTGAATAATTTACTATAGAAAAGGCAATCCCTGGCGTAATTAAAACATGCGACAGTAAAAAATTAGTTTTTGAATAATTTACTGTAGAAAAGGCAATCCCTGGCGAAATTAAAATTTGCGACAGTAAAAAATTAATTTGTGAATAATTTACTATAGAAAAGGCAATCCCTGGCGCAATTAAAATTTGCGACAGTAAAAAATTATTTTTTGAAAAATATACTGTAGAAAAGGCAATTCCTGGCGCAACTAAAATTTGCGACAGTAGAAAATTATTTTCTGCAAAATTTACTATACAAAAGGCAATCCCTGGCGGATTTAAAATTTGCGACAGTAAAAAGATAATTTGTGAAAAATTTACTATAGGAAAGGCAATCCCTGGCGTAATTAAAATTTGCGACAGTAAAAAATAATTTTTTGAAAAATTTACTGTAGAAAAGGCAATCCCTGGCCAATTAAAATTTGCGACAGTAAAAAATTATTTTTTGCAAAATTTACTGTAGAAGAGTCAATCCCTGGCCTATTTAAAATTTGCAACAGTAAAAAATTAGTTTTTGAATAATTTACTATAGAAAAACAATCCCTGGCGCAATTAAAATCTGCGAGAGTAAAAAATTATTTCTTGAATAATTTACTATAGAAAAGGCAATCCTTGGCGCAATTAAAATTTGCGACAGTAAAAAATTATTTTTTGAATAATTTACTATAGAAAAGGCAATACCTGGCGTAATTAAAATTTGCGCCATTAGAAAATTATTTTTTGAAAAATTTACTGTAGAAAGGCAATCCCTGGCGCAATTAAAATTTGCGACAGAAGAAAATTATTTTTTGCAAAATTTACTATAGAAAAGGCAATACCTGGCGTAATTAAAATTTGCGACAATAAAAAATTATTTTTTGCAAAATTTACTATAGAAAAGGCAATCCCTGGCGTAATTAAATTTGCGAGAGTAAAAAATTATTTTTTGAATAATTTACTATAGAAAAGGCAATCCCTGGCGTAATTAAAACTTGCGACAGTAAAAAATTAGTTTTTGAATAATTTACTGTAGAAAAGGCAATCCCTGGCGAAATTAAAATTTGCGACAGTAAAAAATTAATTTGTGAATAATTTACTATAGAAAAGGCAATCCCTGGCGCAATTAAAATTTGCGACAGTAAAAAATTATTTTTTGAAAAATATACTGTAGAAAAGGCAATTCCTGGCGCAACTAAAATTTGCGACAGTAGAAAATTATTTTTTGAAAAATTTGCTGTAGAAAAGGCAATCGCTGGCGCAATTAAAATTTGCGACAGTAAAAAATTATTTTTTGAATAATTTACTATAGAAAAGGCAATCCCTGGCGGATTTAAAATTTGCGACAGTAAAAAATTAATTTTTGAAAAATTTACTATAGAAAAGGCAATCCATGGCGCAATTAAAATTTGCGACATTAAAAAATTATTTTTTGAAAAAATTCACTGTAGAAAAGGCAATCCCAGCCGCAATTAAAATTTGCGACAGTAAAAAATTATTTTTTGAAAAATTTACTGTACAAAAGGCAATCCCGGGCGCAATTAAAATTTGCGGCAGTAAAAAATTATTTTTGCAAAATTTACTATAGAAGAGTCAATCCCTGGCCTATTTAAAATTTGCGATAGTAAAAAATTAATTTTTGAAAAATTTACTATAGAAAAGGCAATCCCTGGCGGAATTAAAATTTGCGACAGTAAAAAATTATTTTTTTGCCAAATTTACTATAGAAAAGGCAATCCCTGGCGCAATTAAAATTTGCGACAGTAAAAAATTATTTTTTGAATAATTTACTATAGAAAAGGCAATCCCTGGCGTAATTAAAATTTGCGACAGTAAAAAATTATTTTTTGAAAAATTTACTGTAGAAAAGGCAATCCCTGGCGCAGTTAAAATTTGCGACAGTAAAAAATTATTTTTTTGCAAAATTTACTATAGAAAAGGCAATCCCTGGCGGATTTAAAATTTGCGACAGTAACAAATTAATTTTTGAAAAATTTACTATAGAAAAGGCAATCCCTGGCGTATTTAAAATTTGCGACAGTAAAAAATTAATTTGTGAAAAATTTACTATAGAAAAGGCAATCCCTGGCGTAATTAAAATTTGCGACAGTAAAAATTTATTTTTGCAAAATTTACTGTAGAAGAGTCAATCCCTGGCCTATTTAAAATTTGCGACAGTAAAAAATTAATTTTGAAAAATTTACTATAGAAAAGGCAATCCCTGGCGCAATTAAAATTTGCGACAGTAAAAAATTATTTTTTTGCCAAATTTACTATAGAAAAGGCAAACCCTGGCGCAATTAAAATTTGCGACAGTAAAAAATTATTTTTTGAATAATTTACTATAGAAAAGGCAATCCCTGGCGCCAATTAAAATTTGCGACAGAAAAAAATTATTTTTTGAAAAATTTACTGTAGAAATGGCAATCCCTGGCGTATTTAAAATTTGCGACAGTATAAAATTCAGTTTTGAAAAATTTACTATAGAAAAGGCAATGCCTGGCGTATTTAAAATTTGCGACAGTAAAAAATTAATTTGTGAAAAATTTACTATAGAAAAGGCAATCCCTGGCGCAATTAAAATTTTTGCGACAGTAAAAAATTGTTTTTTGAAAAATTTACTGTAGAAAAGGCAATCCCTGGCGCAATTAAAATTTGCGACAGTAAAAAATTATTTTTTGCAAACTTTACTATAGAAGAGTCAATCCCTGGCCTATTTAAAATTTGCGACAGTAAAAAATTAATTTTTGAAAAATTTACTATAGAAAAGGCAATCCCTGGCGCAATTAAAATTTGCGACAGTAAAAAATTATTTTTTTGCCAAATTTACTATAGAAAAGGCAATCCCTGGCGCAATTAAAATTTGCGACAGTAAAAAATTATTTTTTGAATAATTTACTATAGAAAAGGCAATCCCTGGCGCAATTAAAATTTGCGACAGTAAAAAATTATTTTTTGAAAAATTTACTGTAGAAAAGGCAATCCCTGGCGCAATTAAAATTTGCGACAGTAAAAAATTATTTTTTGCAAAATTTACTATACAAAAGGCAATCCCTGGCGGATTTAAAATTTGCGACAGTAAAAAGATAATTTGTGAAAAATTTACTATAGAAAAGGCAATCCCTGGCGTAATTAAAATTTGCGACAGTAAAAAATAATATTTTGAAAAATTTACTGTAGAAAAGGCAATCCCTGGCCAATTAAAATTTGCGACAGTAAAAAATTATTTTTTGCAAAATTTACTGTAGAAGAGTCAATCCCTGGCCTATTTAAAATTTGCGACAGTAAAAAATTAGTTTTTGAATAATTTACTATAGAAAAACAATCCTTGGCGCAATTAAAATCTGCGAGAGTAAAAAATTATTTCTTGAATAATTTACTATAGAAAAGGCAATCCCTGGCGCAATTAAAATTTGCGAAAGTAAAAAATTATTTTTTGAATAATTTACTATAGAAAAGGCAATCCCTGGCGTAATTAAAATTTGCGCCATTAGAAAATTATTTTTTGAAAAATTTACTGTAGAAAGGGCAATCCCTGGCGCAATTAAAATTTGCGACAGAAGAAAATTATTTTTTGCAAAATTTACTATAGAAAAGGCAATACCTGGCGTAATTAAAATTTGCGACAATAAAAAATTATTTTTTGCAAAATTTACTATAGAAAAGGCAATCCCTGGCGTAATTAAATTTGCGAGAGTAAAAAATTATTTTTTGAATAATTTACTATAGAAAAGGCAATCCCTGGCGTAATTAAAACTTGCGACAGTAAAAAATTAGTTTTTGAATAATTTACTGTAGAAAAGGCAATCCCTGGCGAAATTAAAATTTGCGACAGTAAAAAATTAATTTGTGAATAATTTACTATAGAAAAGGCAATCCCTGGCGCAATTAAAATCTGCGAGAGTAAAAAATTATTTCTTGAATAATTTACTATAGAAAAGGCAATCCCTGGCGCAATTAAAATTTGCGACAGTAAAAAATTATTTTTTGAATAATTTACTATAGAAAAGGCAATCCCTGGCGTAATTAAAATTTGCGCCATTAGAAAATTATTTTTTGAAAAATTTACTGTAGAAAGGGCAATCCCTGGCGCAATTAAAATTTGCGACAGAAGAAAATTATTTTTTGCAAAATTTACTATAGAAAAGGCAATACCTGGCGTAATTAAAATTTGCGACAATAAAAAATTATTTTTTGCAAAATTTACTATAGAAAAGGCAATCCCAGCCGCAATTAAAATTTGCGACAGTAAAAAATTATTTTTTGAAAAATTTTCTGTAGAAAAGGCAAGCCCTGGCGGATTTATAATTTGCGACAGTAAAAAATTATTTTTTGAAGAATTTACTATAGAAAAGGCAATCCCTGGCGGATTTAAAATTTGCGACAGAAAAAATTAATTTTTGAAAAATTTACTATAGAAAAGGCAATCCCTGGCGGATTTAAAATTTGCGACAGTAAAAAATTATTTTTTGCAAAATTTACTGTAGAAAAGGCAACCCTGGCGCAATTAAAATTTGCGACAGTAAAAAATTATTTTTTGAATAATTTACTATAGAAAAGGCAATCCCTGGCGGATTTAAAATTTGCGACAGTAAAAAATTAATTTTTGAAAAATTTACTATAGAAAAGGCAATTCCTGGCGTAATTAAAATTTGCGACAGTAAAAAATTAGTTTTTGAATAATTTACTATAGAAAAGGCAATCCCTGGCGGATTTAAAATTTGCGACAGTAAAAAATTAATTTTTGAAAAATTTACTATAGAAAAGGCAATCCCTGGCGTATTTAAAATTGGCGACAGTTAAAAATTAATTTGTGAAAAATTTACTATAGAAAAGGCAATCCCTGGCGTAATTAAAATTTGCGACAGTAAAAAATTATTTTTTGAAAAATTTACTGTAGAAAAGGCAATCCCTGGCGTATTTAAAATTTGCGACAGTATAAAATTAATTTTTGAAAAATTTACTATAGAAAAGGCAATCCCTGGCGTATTTAAAATTTGCGACAGTAAAAAATTATTTTTTGCAAAATTTACTATAGAAAAGGCAATCCCTGGCGTAATTAAATTTGCGAGAGTAAAAAATTATTTTTTGAATAATTTACTATAGAAAAGGCAATCCCTGGCGTAATTAAAACTTGCGACAGTAAAAAATTAGTTTTTGAATAATTTACTGTAGAAAAGGCAATCCCTGGCGAAATTAAAATTTGCGACAGTAAAAAATTAATTTGTGAATAATTTACTATAGAAAAGGCAATCCCTGGCGCAATTAAAATTTGCGACAGTAAAAAATTATTTTTTGAAAAATATACTGTAGAAAAGGCAATTCCTGGCGCAACTAAAATTTGCGACAGTAGAAAATTATTTTTTGAAAAATTTGCTGTAGAAAAGTCAACCGCTGGCGCAATTAAAATTTGCGACAGTAAAAAATTATTTTTTGAATAATTTACTATAGAAAAGGCAATCCCTGGCGGATTTAAAATTTGCGACAGTAAAAAATTAATTTTTGAAAAATTTACTATAGAAAAGGCAATCCCTGGCGCAATTAAAATTTGCGACATTAAAAAATTATTTTTTGAAAAATTCACTGTAGAAAAGGCAATCCCAGCCGCAATTAAAATTTGCGACAGTAAAAAAATATTTTTTGAAAAATTTACTGTAGAAAAGGCAATCCCTGGCGGATTTATAATTTGCGACGGTAAAAAATTATTTTTTGAAGAATTTACTATAGAAAAGGCAATCCCTGGCGGATTTAAAATTTGCGACAGAAAAAATTAATTTTTGAAAAATTTACTATAGAAAAGGCAATCCCTGGCGTAATTAAAATTTGCGACAGTAGAAAATTAATTTTTGAATAATTTACTATAGAAAAGGCAAACCCTGCGGATTTAAAATTTGCGACAGTAAAAAATTAATTTTTGAAAAATTTACTATAGAAAATGCAATCCCTGGCGGATTTAAAATTTGCGACAGTAAAAAATTATTTTTTGCAAAATTTACTGTAGAAAAGGCAACCCTGGCGCAATTAAAATTTGCGACAGTAAAAAATTATTTTTTGAATAATTTACTATAGAAAAGGCAATCCCTGGCGGATTTAAAATTTGCGACAGTAAAAAATTAATTTTTGAAAAATTTACTATAGAAAAGGCAATTCCTGGCGTAATTAAAATTTGCGACAGTAAAAAATTAGTTTTTGAATAATTTACTATAGAAAAGGCAATCCCTGGCGGATTTAAAATTTGCGACAGTAAAAAATTAATTTTTGAAAAATTTACTATAGAAAAGGCAATCCCTGGCGTATTTAAAATTGGCGACAGTTAAAAATTAATTTGTGAAAAATTTACTATAGAAAAGGCAATCCCTGGCGTAATTAAAATTTGCGACAGTAAAAAATTATTTTTTGAAAAATTTACTGTAGAAAAGGCAATCCCTGGCGTATTTAAAATTTGCGACAGTATAAAATTAATTTTTGAAAAATTTACTATAGAAAAGGCAATCCCTGGCGTATTTAAAATTTGCGACAGTAAAAAATTAATTTGTGAAAAATTTACTATAGAAAAGGCAATCCCTGGCGTATTTAAAATTTGCGACAGTAAAAAATTAGTTTTTGAATAATTTACTATAGAAAAGGCAATCCCTGGCGGATTTAAAATTTGCGACAGTAAAAAATTAATTTTTGAAAAATTTACTATAGAAAAGGCAATCCCTGGCGTATTTAAAATTTGCGACAGTTAAAAATTAATTTGTGAAAAATTTACTATAGAAAAGGCAATCCCTGGCGTAATTAAAATTTGCGACAGTAAAAAATTATTTTTTGAAAAATTTACTGTAGAAAAGGCAATCCCTGGCGTATTTAAAATTTGCGACAGTAAAAAATTATTTTTTGAAAAATTTACTGTAGAAAAGGCAATCCCTGGCGTATTTAAAATTTGCGACAGTATAAAATTAAGTTTTGAAAAATTTACTATAGAAAAGGCAATGCCTGGCGTATTTAAAATTTGCGACAGTAAAAAATTAATTTGTGAAAAATGTACTATAGAAAAGACAATCCCTGGCGTAATTAAAATTTGCGACAGTAAAAAATTATTTTTTGAAAAATTTACTATAGAAAAGGCAATCCCTGGCGCAATTAAAATTTGCGACAGTAAAAAATTATTTTTTGAAAAATTTACTGTAGAAAAGGCAATCCCTGGCGCAATTAAAATTTGCGGCAGTAAAAAATTATTTTTTGCAAAATTTACTATAGAAGAGTCAATCCCTGGCCTATTTAAAATTTGCGATAGTAAAAAATTAATTTTTGAAAAATTTACTATAGAAAAGGCAATCCCTGGCGCAATTAAAATTTGCGACAGTAAAAAAATTATTTTTTTGCCAAATTTACTATAGAAAAGGCAATCCCCGGCGCAATTAAAATTTGCGACAGTAAAAAATTATTTTTTGAATAATTTACTATAGAAAAGGCAATCCCTGGCGTAATTAAAATTTGCGACAGTAAAAAATTATTTTTTGAAAAATTTACTGTAGAAAAGGCAATCCCTGGCGCAGTTAAAATTTGCGACAGTAAAAAATTATTTTTTTGCAAAATTTACTATAGAAAAGGCAATCCCTGGCGGATTTAAAATTTGCGACAGTAACAAATTAATTTTTGAAAAATTTACTATAGAAAAGGCAATCCCTGGCGTATTTAAAATTTGCGACAGTAAAAAATTAATTTGTGAAAAATTTACTATAGAAAAGGCAATCCCTGGCGTAATTAAAATTTGCGACAGTAAAAAATTATTTTTTGCAAAATTTACTGTAGAAGAGTCAATCCCTGGCCTATTTAAAATTTGCGACAGTAAAAAATTAATTTTTGAAAAATTTACTATAGAAAAGGCAATCTCTGGCGCAATTAAAATTTGCGACAGTAAAAAATTATTTTTTTGCCAAATTTACTATAGAAAAGGCAATCCCTGGCGCAATTAAAATTTGCGACAGTAAAAAATTATTTTTTGAATAATTTACTATAGAAAAGGCAATCCCTGGCGCAATTAAAATTTGCGACAGAAAAAAATTATTTTTTGAAAAATTTACTGTAGAAAAGGCAATCCCTGGCGTATTTAAAATTTGCGACAGTATAAAATTAAGTTTTGAAAAATTTACTATAGAAAAGGCAATGCCTGGCGTATTTAAAATTTGCGACAGTAAAAAATTAATTTGTGAAAAATTTACTATAGAAAAGGCAATCCCTGGCGAAATTAAAATTTTTGCGACAGTAAAAAATTGTTTTTTGAAAAATTTACTGTAGAAAAGGCAATCCCTGGCGCAATTAAAATTTGCGACAGTAAAAAATTATTTTTTGCAAACTTTACTATAGAAGAGTCAATCCCTGGCCTATTTAAAATTTGCGACAGTAAAAAATTAATTTTTGAAAAATTTACTATAGAAAAGGCAATCCCTGGCGCAATTAAAATTTGCGACAGTAAAAAATTATTTTTTTGCCAAATTTACTATAGAAAAGGCAAACCCTGGCGCAATTAAAATTTGCGACAGTAAAAAATTATTTTTTGAATAATTTACTATAGAAAAGGCAATCCCTGGCGCAATTAATATTTGCGACAGTAAAAAATTATTTTTTGAAAAATTTACTGTAGAAAAGGCAATCCCTGGCGCAATTAAAATTTGCGACAGTAAAAAATTATTTTTTTGCAAAATTTACTATAGAAAAGGCAATCCCTGGCGGATTTAAAATTTGCGACAGTAAAAAGATAATTTGTGAAAAATTTACTATAGAAAAGGCAATCCCTGGCGTAATTAAAATTTGCGACAGTAAAAAATAATTTTTTGAAAAATTTACTGTAGAAAAGGCAATCCCTGGCCAATTAAAATTTGCGACAGTAAAAAATTATTTTTTGCAAAATTTACTGTAGAAGAGTCAATTCCTGGCCTATTTAAAATTTGCGACAGTAAAAAATTAATTTTTGAATAATTTACTATAGAAAAGCAATCCCTGGCGCAATTAAAATCTGCGAGAGTAAAAAATTATTTCTTGAATAATTTACTATAGAAAAGGCAATCCCTGGCGCAATTAAAATTTGCGACAGTAAAAAATTATTTTTTGAATAATTTACTATAGAAAAGGCAATCCCTGGCGTAATTAAAATTTGCGACAGTATAAAATTAGTTTTTGTAAAATTTACTGTAGAAAAGGCAATCCCTGGCGCAATTAAAATTTGCGACAGTAAAAAATTAATTTTTGAATAATTTACTATAGAAAAGGCAATCCCTGGCGTAGTTAAAATTTTCGACAGTAAGAAATTAGTTTTTGAATAATTTACTATAGAAAAGGCAATCGCTGGCGGATTTAAAATTTGCGACAGTAAAAAATTATTTTTTGAAAAATTTACTATAGAAAAGGCAATCCCTGGCGCAATTAAAATTTGCGACATTAAAAAATTATTTTTTGAATAATTTACTATAGAAAAGGCAATCCCTGGCGCAATTAAAATTTGCGACAGTAGAAAATTAGTTTTTGAAAAATTTACTATAGAAAAGGCAATCCCTGGCGCAATTAAAATTTTCGACATTAAAAAATTAATTTTTGAAAAATTTACTATAGAAAAGGCAATCCCTGGCGTAATTAAAACTTGCGACAGTAAAAAATTAGTTTTTGAAAAATGTACTGTAGAAAAGGCAATCCCTGGCGTAATTAAAATTTGCGACAGTAAAAAATTATTTTTTGAATAATTTACTATAGAAAAGGCAATACCTGGCGGATTAAAAGTTTGCGACAGTAAAAAATTAATTTTTGAAAAATTTACTATAGAAAAGGCAATCCCTGGCGTAATTAAAATTTGCGACAGTATAAAATTAATTTTTGAAAAATTTACTATAGAAAAGGCAATCCCTGGCGCAATTAAAACTTGCGACAGTAAAAAATTATTTTTTGAAAAATTTACTGTAGAAAAGGCAATCCCAGGCGCAATTAAAATTTGCGACAGTAAAAAATTATTTTTTGCAAAATTTACTATAGAAGAGGCAATCCCTGGCGTATTTAAAATTTGCGACAGTAAAAAATTAGTTTTTGAAAAATTTACTATAGAAAAGGCAATCCCTGGCGTAATTAAAATTTGCGACAGTAGAAAATTAATTTTTGAATAATTTACTATAGAAAAGGCAATCCCTCCGGATTTAAAATTTGCGACAGTAAAAAATTAATTTTTGAAAAATTTACTATAGAAAGGGCAATTCCTGGCGTAATTAAAATTTGCGACAGTAAAAAATTAGTTTTTGAATAATTTACTATAGAAAAGGCAATCCCTGGCGGATTTAAAATTTGCGACAGTAAAAAATTAATTTTTGAAAAATTTACTATAGAAAAGGCAATCCCTGGCGTATTTAAAATTGGCGACAGTTAAAAATTAATTTGTGAAAAATTTACTATAGAAAAGGCAATCCCTGGCGTAATTAAAATTTGCGACAGTAAAAAATTATTTTTTGAAAAATTTACTGTAGAAAAGGCAATCCCTGGCGTATTTAAAATTTGCGACAGTATAAAATTAATTTTTGAAAAATTTACTATAGAAAAGGCAATCCCTGGCGTATTTAAAATTTGCGACAGTAAAAAATTAATTTGTGAAAAATTTACTATAGAAAAGGCAATCCCTGGCGTATTTAAAATTTGCGACAGTAAAAAATTAGTTTTTGAATAATTTACTATAGAAAAGGCAATCCCTGGCGGATTTAAAATTTGCGACAGTAAAAAATTAATTTTTGAAAAATTTACTATAGAAAAGGCAATCCCTGGCGTATTTAAAATTTCCGACAGTTAAAAATTAATTTGTGAAAAATTTACTATAGAAAAGGCAATCCCTGGCGTAATTAAAATTTGCGACAGTAAAAAATTATTTTTTGAAAAATTTACTGTAGAAAAGGCAATCCCTGGCGTATTTAAAATTTGCGACAGTAAAAAATTATTTTTTGAAAAATTTACTGTAGAAAAGGCAATCCCTGGCTTATTTAAAATTTGCGACAGTATAAAATTAAGTTTTGAAAAATTTACTATAGAAAAGGCAATGCCTGGCGTATTTAAAATTTGCGACAGTAAAAAATTAATTTTTGAAAAATTTACTATAGAAAAGGCAATCCCTGGCGGATTTAAAATTTGCGACAGTAAAAAATTAATTTTTGAAAAATTTACTATAGAAAAGGCAATCCCTGGCGTATTTAAAATTGGCGACAGTTAAAAATTAATTTGTGAAAAATTTACTATAGAAAAGGCAATCCCTGGCGTAATTAAAATTTGCGACAGTAAAAAATTATTTTTTGAAAAATTTACTGTAGAAAAGGCAATCCCTGGCGTATTTAAAATTTGCGACAGAAGAAAATTATTTTTTGCAAAATTTACTATAGAAAAGGCAATACCTGGCGTAATTAAAATTTCCGACAATAAAAAATTATTTTTTGCAAAATTTACTATAGAAAAGGCAATCCCTGGCGTAATTAAATTTGCGAGAGTAAAAAATTATTTTTTGAATAATTTACTATAGAAAAGGCAAACCCTGCGTATTTAAAATTTGCGACAGTAAAAAATTAATTTTTGAAAAATTTACTATAGAAAAGGCAATCCCTGGCGGATTTAAAATTTGCGACAGTAAAAAATTATTTTTTGCAAAATTTACTGTAGAAAAGGCAACCCTGGCGCAATTAAAATTTGCGACAGTAAAAAATTATTTTTTGAATAATTTACTATAGAAAAGGCAATCCCTGGCGGATTTAAAATTTGCGACAGTAAAAAATTAATTTTTGAAAAATTTACTATAGAAAAGGCAATTCCTGGCGTAATTAAAATTTGCGACAGTAAAAAATTAGTTTTTGAATAATTTACTATAGAAAAGGCAATCCCTGGCGGATTTAAAATTTGCGACAGTAAAAAAATAATTTTGAAAAATTTACTATAGAAAAGGCAATCCCTGGCGTATTTAAAATTGGCGACAGTTAAAAATTAATTTGTGAAAAATTTACTATAGAAAAGGCAATCCCTGGCATAATTAAAATTTGCGACAGTAAAAAATTATTTTTGAAAAATTTACTGTAGAAAAGGCAATCCCTGGCGTATTTAAAATTTGCGACAGTATAAAATTAATTTTTGAAAAATTTACTATAGAAAAGGCAATCCCTGGCGTATTTAAAATTTGCGACAGTAAAAATTAATTTGTGAAAAATTTAATATAGAAAAGGCAATCCCTGGCGCAATTAAAATTTGCGACAGTAAAAAATTATTTTTTGAATAATTTACTATAGAAAAGGCAATCCCTGGCGTAATTAAAATTTGCGCCATTAGAAAATTATTTTTTGAAAAATTTACTGTAGAAAGGGCAATCCCTGGCGCAATTAAAATTTGCGACAGAAGAAAATTATTTTTTGCAAAATTTACTATAGAAAAGGCAATACCTGGCGTAATTAAAATTTGCGACAATAAAAAATTATTTTTTGCAAAATTTACTATAGAAAAGGCAATCCCTGGCGTAATTAAATTTGCGAGAGTAAAAAATTATTTTTTGAATAATTTACTATAGAAAAGGCAATCCCTGGCGTAATTAAAACTTGCGACAGTAAAAAATTAGTTTTTGAATAATTTACTGTAGAAAAGGCAATCCCTGGCGAAAATAAAATTTGCGACAGTAAAAAATTAATTTGTGAATAATTTACTATAGAAAAGGCAATCCCTGGCGCAATTAAAATTTGCGAGAGTAAAAAATTATTTTTTGAAAAATATACTGTAGAAAAGGCAATTCCTGGCGCAACTAAAATTTGCGACAGTAGAAAATTATTTTTTGAAAAATTTGCTGTAGAAAAGTCAATCGCTGGCGCAATTAAAATTTGCGACAGTAAAAAATTATTTTTTGAATAATTTACTATAGAAAAGGCAATACCTGGCGTAATTAAAATTTGCGACAATAAAAAATTATTTTTTGCAAAATTTACTATAGAAAAGGCAATCCCTGGCGTATTTAAAATTTGCGACAGTATAAAATTAATTTTTGAAAAATTTACTATAGAAAAGGCAATCCCTGGCGTATTTAAAATTTGCGACAGTAAAAAATTAATTTGTGAAAAATTTACTATAGAAAAGGCAATCCCTGGCGCAATTAAAATTTGCGACAGTAAAAAATTATTTTTTGAATAATTTACTATAGAAAAGGCAATCCCTGGCGCAATTAAAATTTGCGAGAGTAAAAAATTATTTTTTGAAAAATATACTGTAGAAAAGGCAATTCCTGGCGCAACTAAAATTTGCGACAGTAGAAAATTATTTTTTGAAAAATTTGCTGTAGAAAAGTCAATCGCTGGCGCAATTAAAATTTGCGACAGTAAAAAATTATTTTTTGAATAATTTACTATAGAAAAGGCAATCCCTGGCGGATTTAAAATTTGCGACAGTAAAAAATTAATTTTTGAAAAATTTACTATAGAAAAGGCAATCCCTGGCGCAATTAAAATTTGCGACATTAAAAAATTATTTTTTGAAAAATTCACTGTAGAAAAGGCAATCCCAGCCGCAATTAAAATTTGCGACAGTAAAAAATTATTTTTTGAAAAATTTACTGCAGAAAAGGCAATCCCTGGCGGATTTATAATTTGCGACAGTAAAAAATTATTTTTTGAAGAATTTACTATAGAAAAGGCAATCCCTGGCGGATTTAAAAATTGCGACAGAAAAAAGTAATTTTTGAAAAATTTACTATAGAAAAGGCAATCCCTGGCGTAATTAAAATTTGCGACAGTAGAAAATTAATTTTTGAATAATTTTACTATAGAAAAAGCAAACCCTGCGGATTTAAAATTTGCGACAGTAAAAAATTAATTTTTGAAAAATTTACTATAGAAAAGGCAATCCCTGGCGGATTTAAAATTTGCGACAGTAAAAAATTATTTTTTGCAAAATTTGCTGTAGAAAAGGCAACCCTGGCGCAATTAAAATTTGCGACAGTAAAAAATTATTTTTTGAATAATTTACTATAGAAAAGGCAATCCCTGGCGGATTTAAAATTTGCGACAGTAAAAAATTAATTTTTGAAAAATTTACTATAGAAAAGGCAATTCCTGGCGTAATTAAAATTTGCGACAGAAAAAAATTAGTTTTTGAATAATTTACTATAGAAAAGGCAAAAGGCAATCCCTGGCGTATTTAAAATTGGCGACAGTTAAAAATTAATTTGTGAAAAATTTACTATAGAAAAGGCAATCCCTGGCGTAGTTAAAATTTGCGACAGTAAAAAATTATTTTTTGAAAAATTTACTGTAGAAAAGGCAATCCCTGGCGTATTTAAAATTTGCGACAGTATAAAATTAATTTTTGAAAAATTTAATATAGAAAAGGCAATCCCTGGCGTATTTAAAATTTACGACAGTAAAAAATTAATTTGTGAAAAATTTACTATAGAAAAGGCAATCCCTGGCGTATTTAAAATTTGAGACAGTAAAAAATTAGTTTTTGAATAATTTACTATAGAAAAGGCAATCCCTGGCGGATTTAAAATTTGCGACAGTAAAAAATTAATTTTTGAAAAATTTACTATAGAAAAGGCAATCCCTGGCGTATTTAAAATTTGCGACAGTTAAAAATTAATTTGTGAAAAATTTACTATAGAAAAGGCAATCCCTGGCGTAATTAAAATTTGCGACAGTAAAAAATTATTTTTTGAAAAATTTACTGTAGAAGAGGCAATCCCTGGCGCAATTAAAATTTGCGACAGTAAAAAATTATTTTTTGAAAAATTTACTGTAGAAAAGGCAATCCCTGGCGCAATTAAAATTTGCGGCAGTAAAAAATTATTTTTTGCAAAATTTACTATAGAAAAGGAAATCCCTGGCGCAATTAAAATTTGCGGCAGTAAAAAATTATTTTTTGCAAAATTTACTATAGAAGAGTCAATCCCTGGCCTATTTAAAATTTGCGACAGTAAAAAATTATTTTTTGAAAAATTTACTATAGAAAAGGAAATCCCTGGCGCAATTAAAATTTGCGACAGTAAAAAATTATTTTTTGAAAAATTTACTGTAGAAAAGGCAATCCCTGGCGCAATTAAAATTTGCGGCAGTAAAAAATTATTTTTTGCAAAATTTACTATAGAAGAGTCAATCCCTGGCCTATTTAAAATTTGCGATAGTAAAAAATTAATTTTTGAAAAATTTACTATAGAAAAGGCAATCCCTGGCGCAATTAAAATTTGCGACAGTAAAAAATTATTTTTTTGCCAAATTTACTATAGAAAAGGCAATCCCTGGCGCAATTAAACTTTGCGACAGTAAAAAATTATTTTTTGAATAATTTACTATAGAAAAGGCAATCCCTGGCGTAATTAAAATTTGCGACAGTAAAAAATTATTTTTTGAAAAATTTACTGTAGAAAAGGCAATCCCTGGCGCAGTTAAAATTTGCGACAGTAAAAAATTATTTTTTTGCAAAATTTACTGTAGAAAAGGCAATCCCTGGCGTAATTAAAATTTGCGACAGTAAAAAATTATTTTTTGAAAAATTTACTGTAGAAAAGGCAATCCCTGGCGTATTTTAAATTTGCGACAGTATAAAATTAAGTTTTGAAAATTTACTATAGAAAAGGCAATGCCTGGCGTATTTAAAATTTGCGACAGTAAAAAATTAATTTGTGAAAAATGTACTATAGAAAAGCCAATCCCTGGCGTAATTAAAATTTGCGACAGTAAAAAATTATTTTTTGAAAAATTTACTATAGAAAAGGAAATCCCTGGCGCAATTAAAATTTGCGACAGTAAAAAATTATTTTTTGAAAAATTTACTGTAGAAAAGGCAATCCCTGGCGCAATTAAAATTTGCGGCAGTAAAAAATTATTTTTTGCAAAATTTACTATAGAAGAGTCAATCCCTGGCCTATTTAAAATTTGCGATAGTAAAAAATTAATTTTTGAAAAATTTACTATAGAAAAGGCAATCCCTGGCGCAATTAAAATTTGCGACAGTAAAAAATTATTTTTTTGCCAAATTTACTATAGAAAAGGCAATCCCTGGCGCAATTAAACTTTGCGACAGTAAAAAATTATTTTTTGAATAATTTACTATAGAAAAGGCAATCCCTGGCGTAATTAAAATTTGCGACAGTAAAAAATTATTTTTTGAAAAATTTACTGTAGAAAAGGCAATCCCTGGCGCAGTTAAAATTTGCGACAGTAAAAAATTATTTTTTTGCAAAATTTACTATAGAAAAGGCAATCCCTGGCGGATTTAAAATTTGCGACAGTAACAAATTAATTTTTGAAAAATTTACTATAGAAAAGGCAATCCCTGGCGTAT